>PVHT020000015.1:31781626-31792412 GCA_004024745.2 Catagonus wagneri | reverse complement strand
AAGTCAGTCATCAATTAAAGTGTGTTGACAGTTAATTTTCTATGTTTATCATTTATGATGATTTTACTTTCTTTTGTATTATTTTATAATATCCTCCTAAAGTTATTCTGTCACAAATTTTTAAGTTTTCATATGAAACTCTTTTTTGTTTTGACTCAAAATTATTATGTAGATTATTTACAATCTTTGTTATATAGATTATAACAGAGTTTTTAAACATTGCCCTCACAGTGACTGGTTTCCTTGAAAAAATGGTATGTGTGAGTGTGTGTGTGTGTCTCTATGTGTCTGTGCCTGCATCCATGTGTACATGTGTATGTGTGTGTGTCTGCAAATATGATAGAGGGAGGGAGAGAAAGGGGGAAGAGAAGGGGAGAGGAAACACTGACTTTCAGTGAGGAGAGAAGTCAAGTCAGTCAAGTAAGTGAGGTATACTAAAACTCAAGGAAGTGAAGTACATGTTAACTATTCATCCCTAGCCTAACCGCCGATACATAAATTAAAGAAACTTAAATTTTAATATGAGACTAGATTTGGGAAAAACTTCTGTAATAATTTTTCTTTCATGCCCACTAAACAATAAACATATTGACCCATGAAAAAGTGTAGTTTATTTCAATCATAATTGAATTCCTCAAGTATGGAATAACTTTTGGCAAACAGCTTTTATTTTGCTTGATATAATTCAAATAAAAGTTAATCAGTTCTTAAGGAGTACAAGTCTTTTTTTTTTCTATCCTGATCTTTTTCTCCATTTCAAAATCCCTTTTTTTGGTTTCTATTATTATTGTTGTTGCTTTGGGTTGGCTAAAGATTCTTTTGTAGCATCTTACTAAAGAGAAGGGAACATTAACTTCCCTTCACTAGAAAACTAGTTAAGTCTGCATTCAAAATTATGCTATGTGAGCATTCTCTTACTTTAGCAAACATGTTTTTGTTTGTACCATTAACTGTGAGTCATTTGGATCTACAGAAAATAAAATGAATGCCTGTGAGTTACATGTTTATTTTCACTAAGGCCTCATTGGTAAGATGGAAAAATAACAAAGAAAAAAATTCTAGCTCCTGGATTTCTTCTCTCTCTCAGTAAATACAGCCATCTTTCAGTAATATTTTCCATTTTGTATGTATATCACCAAGAAAGTAATTTGTGAAAGGTAATTTGTCAGACTTTGTGATTACTTATGTCTTGGACCCATCTGATCCCCTCCAAACTCTTTCTCCCTGAGTTTCTGGTTTTAAGATTTATTTTCAAATTCCTATTGTATTTACAAAGGATGTGCTTGACATGTTGCAAGGATTGTTGTACATGCAATAGAATGTTTAAGAAAAATTACTCACATTTCTTATAAGCCAGTTTATTGTCCTTTGTGCAAAGTAACAAGCCATTCTGTCATGGATGAAAGATCTTGATTTGAATGTTTACAGTGCACAACTCCTTCATGGCTGAAAGCTTCTAGTGATTTCAGTCTTTCTGTAACCCATACAAATCCTATATCTACAGACAGAGATATCTGATTACAATAGATAGGGATCTGTTTTTCAATGATTAGCTGCAATCATTTCTTGATTAAATGTCTCTATTAAGAACAGTGTTCCATCGTTTCATGGCACCTACCACTCTCTCCACCACCACTCTTCAGTAACCTGCTATCAGAAAAGTCATTAACTGACAATAAAACATCATATTAGATTTTTGTGTGGATTAGGACTTTCTGTCAACTTATTTTAAATGAATTGATTTTTGATTTTTAATGTATCACTAACATTCAAATATATTATATATGACAATTCTTAATGTCAACTCTAAATGTAAATGGTTATACATTTGGAGATTTTTTAAGGTTCTTACTTGGGGGATGTTCCTACCATGAATGAATAAGCCAGATTCTTAGAGTGGAAAAGCTACTGCCTGGGAGTGAGCTACTTATATTGACATTTTGGAACTAGTACAGTTCCATTTTGTAAAATGTTAACATAGTAGTTTAACGGCAGGGGAAAACTTTATTCAATGCCTTTCTTAGCCAAAGAAACAGACTGGATAATGAAAAATCCTTACTAACAATAGGAAACACCCTGATACATTTGTAATTACAGTGTTCCTCTTAATCCAGTATTTCACTATGTGTTATTACCCTCACAATTCTCATATTTAATTTACACTAATTGGAGTAATTCTGGCTCCCATTTTGAGAACTGGGAAATGAAAAAGCAATTTATTTTTTTCAAGGTCACATATCATATCTATGATAAAGACGGAAAGAAATAAAGTTTATCATTGCACATATGTGTGGTATCTTTCTTAGGCAATTTCTGTCATTATTATCAGTCAATTCTCTTAACTGCTAAATAACCACTCTGACAAATCAGTGAAGGTAACTACCAAGTCAAACCTAATATACAGAAAGGCAATAATAAATACTTAGCAGATTCATGGGGCTTGGACCCTTACAAAGTATTTTCACATCCATTATCTCATTTTTCTTCATCTGAACAACCTTAGAAGCAGGAAAGGTAAGTATTTTTATCCTCATTTTAGACGTGTGGAATATAAAATTCAGAGAAGTTAAATCACAGGGCCAAAATCTCAGACCCAGGAAGTGGGAGAGCCAGGATTCTAATATAGATCTTTTGCCTCTAAACACAGCAATCTTAATACTAAAACAGTGTCATCCAAAAACTTATAATTTGCCTCTAGACAAACATCTAGGCACTCTTGTTAAACTTCAAGCATCATTTATCAGATAATTTCATTTTAGTTAAGTATACCTTACTCACAAAACTATGCGTGGTAAGAAATAAAATATTCCAAATACAGATTTGAGAAACTGTTGTATCTGAGTATCTGTTCTATTCAATTATTTATACCCCAATGAACTTTCATATCTGTTATTTAATTATCTAAGGTGATCATTAACCATATTTTATATGTGATGAAATATACTCTGATAGGTTTAATAACATACCACAGGTTGCACAGTTTGTAACTCGGTGCAGCCAATATTAAAACCAATATCTGTCTTGTTATCTACGTCTTTGCTTTTTCTTAAGTCATATAAACAGAAAAGAGTTATTTTCTTGATGGTGGGAATCCTTTTCCAATGTATACATATATCAGATCATTATGTGGTACACTTTAAACATTACAATTTTATTTATCAATTAGATCTCAATAAAGCTGAAAAAAGTTAGATGTTTATTTTTCCTTGTGTAGGCAATATTTGTATATTTCACATAAAAGTCTTTTTGTTAAATATATAGCTAATTATGAATGGGATTCCTCAGATTCTTAAGAATTCAAGATTAGAGGTATCTTGCAGAGTTTAAGTGCTATAGGGAGGGACTTGATGATAAGCTTGAGATACATTTATAATTTTATTCTATATTTTGTAGTAAATGTGTAATAAACCTTTGCTGAGCATTTGTGTCAAACACTCTCCTGGGCTCTGAGGATAGAGAGATGTTTAAATCATGGCTCCTTCCCTTAAGAAGCTAATAGGAAATTCATTGATTCATTCATTCAGAAAGCACTTACTGAGCATCTATTAGAAAGAAAGGCCCAGAACAAAAAAAGGTGTATATCTACTTCAATAATTCAAAGACTCATAAAATAGAAGGGACTTACTTTCTGAAAGTTTCTAGTCATCGTAGTGGTTCATCTTTAAAGTTCCATGTCAACTTAAAATTATTAGTTAAAAGAATCACTTTTAAATGCTCCCAAAGAGCAACATTATTTACACTCATTCATGCTGCATAATGAATATATATTGAAAGTCATCATCTGCCCGTTTTGCTTAGTGACAAAGTATTGTCAAGACTATTAATTACCAAAGTCAGAAGAATTTTTGGATAGTTGAACTTCAATGTGACATCTTGGACCAATTTACACATTACAGGAAATAAAAAGTGAGTCAACGATAATACATGTATGTGGTGGTTTTAAGTTATCCCAATAATCTCTGTTTATCTGGTCAAGCAAACAAAATACCCTGTGAAACTGCGTACCTTCATATCCTTAGTTTTGTAAGTCAGTTAGTCAATAGCACAAAGGGAATGAGATTAGTACATAATAAAAGCAAAAGGCTAGAAAAGACAAATAATGCCTCACATCCCTCTCTCTGTGTAATATTTTAACCTTAGTTCTCTCTTTTGTTGGAAGAGATTGTGAAATTAGATAATTCTTATCTTTATATGTTTCCAGTAATAATACTTTTATTAGTATGAGAATTTCAAGATGCAATAAATAAACCATATGACATTCTGCCTGTCCTTTTTTTTTAACCATTGCTAGTGTCAATGTGTCAATAAAAGTTAGAATGTCTGATTCCTCCTAATCTTCAAATGCTTATAAAGTGACACATTTTATTTACACTTTTAAAATGTGTATTTAATTCCTTTCTTCTGTGAACATCAATATTTTTCTGCTCAGTGGATGAATATTGAGTAGGGCAACTTGCCAGCTCTCCACTGGAGAATTGGGATCTGGCACTCCCTTCACTTTCAAAACACGCTCAAGCAAGGTTCCTTGTTCACATAGGGCTCACATTAGAAAGCAAACTCAAAATATCTTCAAACAACACGAGACACTCTGCTTTATGTACTTAAAGAAGGTCAGTAGTCTCTCTCATGCCAAGGAAAGCATATGATTTAAATTTCAGAACATGATTTCATCTAAAACTTGCAAAAATGTTTTTATTTGACTGGAAGGTTAAAGAAGAAAAGAAAGTTGTTGCTGTTTGCATGTGTTAACTCAATACTTTCAGTGACATTTCTCTAACAACCACAAATCGCTGCATTCTCTATGGTGGGCAATGTAGTTTTTGAAAAGATATTAGGCTTTCAAAATGATATTTTCTACTTTTGTAATAAAATAGCTTGTCTACCAATCAAATAAAGAGTTTCTGACACTCCATGGCAAGTAGCAGTAGGTGGGGTGGGGGGAACAACTTTATGAACATATACAAGAACAGCATGTTTAAGCTCTTAATTTTATTACTGTAAATTTATTTTGATTTGTCTCTGGAACACAGCAGGAACAGAGAGGGAGATTGTGTGCAAGAGAACAAAAATAACTCATTTAAAGTGCGTAAGTTCTGTAGATGTAAATTAAGCTCTCCTTAGTTTCAAACCTTAGAAAGTTTTAAAGTAAATCATTAGATCTCTCTTGTTACCAATGACATGTTTCCATCTATTACCTTGTTTTCATTATTTCTGTTCTTGATAGTGCCAATTTGCACAAAGAGAAAAGAGATTGAACCAAACTTTAAAATCTCCTAAGTTCTTGTCCAGTTCCCTTTGTATGAACCAGGACTCTATACACAGTGCAAAGAGGAGGCAGGACATACCAGCTTTTTAAAAAATTTTTTTTTAATTTTATGTTATTTTTAAATAAAAATTGCATATGTTTAAAGTGTGCAACATGATAATTAGATATACATATGCAAAGTCAAAGGATTACCACTATATTCATTGCAGCATTATTCACAATAGCCAATATATGGGAACAACCTAAGTGTCTGTAAATGGATGAATGGATAGAGAAATTGTGGTGTATATATATGCAATGGAATATTATTCGGCCTTAAGAAAGAGGGTGATCTTGTCGTTTCTGATGATACGGATAACTTAGAGGACATCACACTAAGTTCAATAAGCCAAACACAGAAAGAGAAGAAACTGCATGATATCACTTACACGTGGAATCTAAAAAAGTCAAATGAGTAGTAGCAGAGAGCAGAATGGTGGATACCAGGGTAGGGATGTGGTGGAATTGGAATGTTGGTCACAGGGTAACAAAAAAAAGGATTCTGAGGTGACCAGCATAATCAAGTAGAGCTGTCAGTCTAGTTGCTTAGTGTTTTTTTTTTTTTTTTTAACTACAGAGTAAGACTTTGGCAACTTACCTCCTCAATGGGTTAAAAACTTTAAAATTTTATTAAATCATTAGTATCATTATTAATATTTATTGACTAGCTACTGTGTAACACTGCATTAGAATCTATTCTAGTCAAATATAACATCGAATTGGTTTGAATGCAATTTCCTTGGAATTTTAAAATAGTTTTTTTGACATAATATAGAAATGAACCAAGTTCTAGAAGTTCAAATTTCTTCAGTTTTTTTCTTATTTATTCTTCATGTTTTCTTGTTCCATTAGCAATTTCCTAGGACACTTGCATATGAAAGAACATAGTATTTATCTTCAAGTTTCCCACATGTATATAAGCTTTCCCCAAACCATGTCAGCTCCCTATGTTTCCACCATCACCTGGGCACAAGCGATATTTGGATATGTATATTTGAAGGCATATGATATAGAAAGCAATTATATAGAAGACAACTGTTTCTATAAGCAGAACAGAGTTTTTTCTTTGCCTCGATAAGAAATGGTTAATGAGATAATCTAGATGAGATGAAATTACAACCAGTACTCAGTCCTCTACCTTTCTCAATGCTCTGTCTTCCATCCGTCTATATTCTCGTTTACTAAGTTTCTAAAGAATGGAAGCTATGATGGTGCTATAGTAGTTCCTGCTTTCCCTAATACATACTACCATACTTTAAGAATTCTTAACATGACTTTTAGCGTTGTTAAATAACAAATTCTAAAGTCTGCCTTATCTTGTATATCTTCCAGTATAAGAAACCAAAGAATACTAAGGTTCTGTACCTGTGACTGCTATAAACGAGGAACCCAGAAGATAGATACATCTCAAAGAAACCTTGCAGATTGGGAGGATGTCCTTCTTTCATTGTTTTTTTATTGAGCCATCTTCAATTAATTTGTTCAATATTAAATCAACTTAGAAATACACATCCTCACTTTCCTTGTCTTCTCCTTTTAATTTTCTCTGTCAATTCTTTTTTAAGCTGATCTTTCGTTTAATTTTCTCCTCTCCCAATTAAAAAAAAAATATTGGCATACAGTGTTGTGATAATTCTGTATAGCAAAGTGATTCAGTTATACATATACACATATCTTTCCTTTTCAGATTCTTTTCCCTTATACATTATTACAGAATAATGAGTAGATTTCCCCATGCTATACAGTAGATCCTTGTTACTTATCTATTTTATATATAATACTATGTATATGTTAATCCCAACCTCCTAATTTACCACCCCCACATTTACCCTTTGGTAACCATAAATTTGATTTTGAAATCTGTATGTTTATATTTTGTAAATAAGTTATTTTGTATCATTTTTATTGGATTCCACATATAAGTGATATATAATATTTTCTCTGTCGGCTCTTAAGCTCAGAATTTTGTACCCACTTGACTGTTCTTCTCCATCTCTTATGCCCAAGCAATACGCAAATCTTGCTAACATTACTTAGATATGTTTTTACCTTAAATTTCATTTCCAGAGAAAATATATCATTCTAAAACACTATTCCCCTGTGACTGGATTATTACAGCCTACATGTCTCCACAGTCTTTTTATTTTTTCCTCCCTGATTAAGCCCACTCAGTAAACCATGGCTAATCTAATTTCCTTCAGATCTTACACCCATCATATCATTCATCTTCTCAAAAACCTATGGTATTTCCCTATTTACCAGTACTACTCTGCATGACTTCCTAAGCCTTCTATAATTGGATGACCCTTAGCGTAATGTTCAAGTTAATTTCCCACTTTTCCATAACACAATTACTCCACTTTCATCAGGCTACTTTCCACACTGTGCTGCTCATGTTATCCAGATAACCTTCAAGGTTCAAGAAGGTCACAGCTCCTCCACGATTCCTTCCCTCCGTGCCACAGCCTGTACTGAGCAATTTCCTTCACAACTCTAAGATATTTTATGACTCCTTTATGACTCCTTATGTTACCACTTTCTATAGTTGTGAATTTTAAAAATTATTATAAATGCTATATTACTTTCATCCTATCTTCATAACCAAAGTAGAAGCTCTTTGATGGCATGGGCCATTATTTGTTATTTCTTGCAAATGTCCTAGAGAAACCAGAATATCATTATACATTAACAGATCCTCAATGAGTATCTATTACTAAAGAGACTGTCAATATTTATTGATAAGGAGAATTGAGTTAAATCTCAATTCTGAATTTTTGACTTACTGCCACCAGACTATTCATCCAGTAAATGAGAACGCTTGCTATGTACACCTTCTTCCATTACTTAATTTAACAGGAGAACAAAAGTGGTTCCTTGTTTACTATAGCTTGTCAACTTACAAAACTTTACCAAAATTGAGCTAGTAACTTACATTTTAAAACAGACTTTGGTAATTTTGTGATTCTGTATATTGTGTAGATTGACAGTCATCATCTACTTTGTATTATGCTATTCAACATTTCAATTAGGCAGATCAGACATGATATTATTTTTCTTCTCTCATTGTCACATGTAGCCTCCACATTCTGAAATTTATGGTTTACAAAGATATATGATATATTTTTCGCTTACAGTCTTAATCACAGACTTTCAGAGGACAGAACTTTAGAGTTGATCTAATTCAAATGGTCACTCTAACGTTTGAATCTCTTAAATGAAATGTATTAATTTATTCAACACATAGTCATTGAATACCTCACATGTACTAGTCACTGAAGCAGATAGTACCTGACTATATGTGGTAACTTGCAACTCTCAACAGCGTGAAGTCGTCCATTCTATCAGATAATGTCCTTTTGTTGGAGAGGGCTCCCTTCTATTTCACTGAAATCTGCTCTCTGGAATTTCCTTTATCTCATTTTATTTTACCTTTTTTTTTTTTTTTTTTTAAGGCCGTACCCACAGCATATGGAGGCTCCCGGGCTAGGGGTCGAATTGGAGTTGTAGCCGCTGGCCTACGCCACAGCCACAGCAACGCCAGATCTGAGCTGCATCTGTGACCTACACCACAGCTCATGGCAACTCCGGATCCTCAACCCATTGAGCGAGGCAAGGATCGAATCTGCCTCCTCATTGATCCTGGTCAGATTCGTTTCCACTGAGCCACGACGGGAACTCCATATCTCATTTTAGTTATTAGGACAATGTAAAACGATTCTAGTATCTGTTCTGCAGGACAATCCATCAGTATTTAAAATAAGCCACATGCTCCCCTAAAGTAATATTTCTCTTCTCTCTGTCACACCACTTCAACTCTTTCCATTTTTCCAAATACTATGCTTCCAAGTCTCCTAACCACCCTGCTTGTTCTACCTTCAGTAAGGTCCAGTGCTGTTCTCATCAAGCTTATCAGATTTAATAACCATACTTTGCAATATCCCCTTTACTGAAATTAAATACATATATAGTATAGCCTACATTATCTATACAAATCTATGTAATTCACCTATAAAATCTATAAAAGTACCTATAAAAATCTACATAACTCATCTATAAAATCTACATAATTCTTGAACTTCAGTATAAATGAAATGCAATGAAATAATTTTATAATAAAATAAAATGTTTTGCAATGTGTAAGTTACAACTAAACTTGAAGACAAAAAAAAAAACCCACTCAAGTTTTCAATGCCCTGGTGGGAGGAGCCACCGCCACAATACCCTGATAATGGACTTTTCTAGTGGGTCTAAAGTTCTTTAAAATAAGGTGACCAACTTTGAATGTAGCCCTTCATATGTACTCTAACCTACTTATAAAAAGTGAAATTATCGGGGATTGGATTAAGATGGCGGAATAGAAGGACTGGAACTCAACTTCTCTCCCGAAAAACAGCAAAAATACAGCCAAATGCCGAGCAACCATCAACCAAATGGACTGTAAACTTCCAAAAAAGATACTCTGCTCCAGAAGACACAGCGGAGACCACATCAATAGGTAGGAGGGGCGATTACGCGATAGAAGCAACCCCCTACCTCCCGGGTGGGAAGCCCCACAGACTGGAAAGTAACTGCATCACAGAGACTTAGCTACAGGACTGAGAGTTCTGAGCCTCACGTCAAAACCCCACGCCTGGGGATCGGGCACAGGGAGAAAGAGCCCCCGGAGCATCTGGCATTGAAGACCGGAGGGGCTTGTGTGCAGGAGCTCCACAGGACTGGGGGAAACAGAGACCCCACTCTTGAAAGGCACACACAGACTTTCACGTGCACCGGGTCCCAGGACAAAGCAGTCTCCAGAGGAATCTGGGTGGAACCTGACTGCAATTCCTGAAGGATCTCCTGAGAAAAGAGGGGTGACTGTGCCTTGTTGTGGGGGAAGGGCATTGGAGGTGAAGCTCTCGGGGACATTCAGCAGCCTGCATTTCTCTGGAGGTGACCATTTCTGGGAAAAATCTGGTTCCTCCCAATAGCCCTGAGAAGCCCCAGGCCAAACAACAATTCAGGAGGGATCACAGCCCCACCCATCAGTAAACAGGCTGCCTAAAGACCCCTCAGGCACACAGCCAGCCTCTAATCTCATCCAGAGACAAAGCCCCAGCCATCAGAGGGAGAGGAATCAACCCCTCCTACCAGTGAGCAGGTATCACTCCCTCCCATCAGGAAGCCTACAGCAAGCCCCCTCCATACCAACTTTAGTCACAGGGGAGGCAAACACCTGAACTAAGAGAGGCTACAACTCTATTGTCGACACAAACTCACCGCACCAAAAACCTACAAAAATGAAAGACAGAAAACTCTAACTCAGATAAGGGAGAAAGAGAAAAGCCCAGAAAAACAGCTCAGTGATGAGGAGATTATCAGCCTCCCAGAAAGAGACTTTAGACTGTTGATGCTGAAGATGATGCAAGGCATTGGAAATAGACTGGAGGCAAAGATTGATAATTTACAGGAAACACTGAGCAAAGAAATACAAGCTGTAAA
>PVHT020000015.1:31750118-31768016 GCA_004024745.2 Catagonus wagneri | reverse complement strand
CAGCACTCCGCTGCCGCCGGCCACTTCTCGTCACCCGGCCCCGGCGCCCTCGCCTCCGTCGCCGCGGCCGCGCCCCAGACTCGATCGGCTCTGAGCTCCGCGGCCGCCCTGGCCCCTGGCCGACGCCGCCGTCTCCGCCGCCACCACGGCCAACGCGGGAACCACGCGCCGCCGCTGCCGCCGCGCCGCCGCCGCTAGCCCGCCGCCCACCATGGCCCCGCAGCAAACAGGTAGCAGGAAGCGGAAAGCGCCCGCTCTCGAGGCGGCCGCGGGCTCGTCGTCGCAGGGTTCGGCGGCGGCGGCGGCGGCGGCGGACGGAGACGGGCCGCTGCTGCCCAAGAAGCCGAAGCGGCCGGCAGCAAGGCGCTCGCTGCTGCACTACCTGAAGGGCCGTGAGGTGGGCGCGCGGGGCCGCGCCGGGCTCCCAGGCTTCGAGGGCGAGCTGCGCGGCTACGCGGTGCAGAAGCTGCCGGAGCTGCTGAGGGAGCGCGAGCTGGCATTGGGCACCCTCAACAAGGTGTTCGCGTCGCAGTGGCTGAACGCCAGGCAGGTGGTGTGCGGCACCAAGTGTAACACGCTCTTCGTGGTGGACGTGCAGTCGGGCCAGATCACGCGCATCCCCCTGATGCGGGATCGGGGGCCCGGACCGGCCCGGGCGCAGCCGAGCTGCGGCATCCACGCCATCCAGTTGAACCCCTCCAAGACCCTTCTGGCCACCGGGGGCGAGAACCCCAACAGCCTGGCCGTCTACCAGCTGCCTACGCTGGATCCCGTGTGCCTAGGCGACCGCCACGGCCACAAGGACTGGATCTTCGCCATCGCTTGGATGAGCGACACGGTGGCTGTGAGCGGCTCCCGCGACGGCACCGTGGCGCTGTGGAGGATGGACCCCGACGTGTTCCAGGGCAGCATCGCCTGGCACAACGGTGCCGGGCTCCCCGTGTACGCCCACATCCGTCCGCGGGACGTGGAGACCATCCCCAGGGCCAGCACCAACCCCAGTAACCGCAAGGTGCGGGCCCTGGCCTTCAGCGGCAAGAACCAGGAGCTGGGAGCCGTGTCCCTGGACGGCTACTTCCACCTGTGGAAAGCGCGGAGCACCCTCTCCAGGCTGCTGTCCATCAGGCTGCCCTACTGCCGAGAGAACGTGTGCCTGACCTACTGCGACGAGTTGTCCCTGTACGCGGTGGGCTCCCAGTCCCACGTGTCCTTCCTGGATCCGCGGCAACGCCAGCAGAACATCCGGCCCCTGTGCTCCCGAGAGGGCGGCACGGGTGTGCGCTCCCTGAGCTTCTACCAGCACATCGTCACGGTGGGCACGGGCCACGGCTCCCTGCTCTTCTATGACATCCGCGCACAGAAGTTCCTGGAGGAGAAGGCCTGGCCCACTCCGCACTCCTCCGCGGGGCCCACAGGGAGGAAGCTCAAGCTCACCTGTGGCAGAGGCTGGCTCAACCACGACGACCTGTGGCTGAACTACTTCGGTGGCATTGGCGAGTTCCCCAACGCGCTCTACACCCACTGCTACAACTGGCCTGAGATGAAGCTCTTCGTCGCTGGGGGGCCTCTCCCTTCAGGGCTCCATGGGAACTACGCTGGTCTCTGGAGCTAAGGATGGCTGTCCTGTCCTCAAAGTGCCCAGATTTACCTTCCAGTCCCCTATCATGTTCCTTCTTCGGGCTGTGTTTGTGCTTTTGACTCTGTGTGGCTTTTATCTTCCAGGTGGAAAGTGCCCATCTTACCTCGGCTTAGTTTATGAGGCAGAGCGAGAGAAGCAGAAGTGGTCTCTTGGGCAATCAAAACTTGGTGTTAAGAATTTTCTGCACCTCCTCCAATGCCACCATCTTTTTTGCCTCTCTTACAAAGAATTTTTGCTAAGTCTTAATTGTGGTCTCTCTTTTTGAGTGAATCACCTATGCTCTTTCTCTGGGCTGATGCAGCCATGGTTCCAACTACAATTCAATACTTTAGTTTTTATCGATATTTCAAGTGTCTTCACATCTTTTACACATTTCATACGTGTTTCTGGAAAATGTGTGCTAAGAAGTGTCTTTTGGGCTGGTCTGAGGAACTACCCATCATATAACAGCGCAGGTTTATAGCCCTGCTCCAATTAGAAAAAGCATTTCAAGTTCTAGATTGCTATGATTTGGGCTATATTTCATTTGGATGTTGGAAACTCAGTGTTTGTTGTTTGTATATTGTTGGTGTATAAAATACTTTAAAATATGTTCTCTTAGTTAAGAAATCTTACAATGATGTTCATCCTATTAATCACAGTTCTGATTATTTAGTAAACATTTAGTATTGTTATCCCCCCCCCCCCAGGCCCTCAGCCTTCTTGTTTAAATCTGCTGTATCGTGGCCTGCTTCCTTGGGTAGCATTTATGCTACAGATTTTCAGAACTAATCAAAACTGGCCTATATGTGGCAGGACAATCAGGGAGGTACTTTAGGGGTAAAAATTTCTTTACATTTCAGGTAACACTATCCAGGCAGCCATTTACAGAGAAAGGCTGGCTGTTGTGCTCAATGTAGGTGTTGTTGACAATTTTTTATTGTTTACATGGATAAGTCTTTTATCTGGATTGAGTATGTGATGTATTGCAGGAAAAAAATAAAACCTGTTGAGCATTTTAGCAATTAAGCACTAGGCTAAAGTTTTTGAATGCTTAAATACATATTTTGTTTTTTTTTAATTGTGCTTCTAGGAATATATTTGTCAAAGTCAAAAATCTTCCAGGAGAGAAACCGAAACTGAAATATCACCTATGCACACATTACTCTGTACATTTGTTTTTGAAAAGCAAACTTATGGTATTATCATGAGTTGGTATTCAATGTCATCTTGAATACCCTATCTAACTATACTTGCTATAGGTTAGGACAGTTAGGTGTTGTGTGTTTTAAGATGATTTAACAAATTGTTTTTCATTTATACAAACATAGATATTGTGGTTATAACTACCTATATATATATTGTGGTTATAACTACCTACTCACATATATTATGTAGTTGCGTATGTGTATATATTACTTCTCATGTGAGGAAAAGGCCTAGATGTATGCCATTTTATATGTGCAGGTATTTCATATATTGCAAACTACATCTATGTACATTTCCCACTTGAATTTTTGTGTTGTTTTAAGTACTACATAGACATGACAAAAAAAAAAGAATCATACTTTATGAAAGATGCAGAGTGAAAAGTTAGTCTCAAACCCCAAGTTCCCTAACCTCCTGCCCATAGGTCACAAGCAGTACATCTTATGTGTATATATCCATTTAGAGATAGTATATACATATATAAGCATATATGTATTTGTGTATGCAATTTTTATATAAATGACAGCACATGCTTTGCATATCTGTGCCTTTTATCATAAAATCTTAAAGACTGTTTCTCATACACATCTACCTAATTCATTTTAATTGTATAGTATTCCCTAAAATATGGTTGGAACATATTTTATTCCTTCATTACACTTTTGATGAGCATTTATATTGGTTCTTATTTTCTGTTTTTATAAACTGTTCTGGAGCACTTTCTTATGTACGCATATCTGCAGGATAAATTCCTAGAAATGAAATTGCTAGGTCAATTTTAAATTTAATAGCCATTGCCAAATTACCCTCCAAAGAGGTCCTTCCAGCTTAACCTTCCAAAATGTATGCAAGCCTGCTTCACCACACTCTTGCCAACAGTGTGTCATCAAATTCTGTGATCTTTACCAATCAGAAAGCCACTTGATCTTGATCCTTTCTTCCTAAGCTACTGTGGCTCAGTTAATTATATTTGTGGTCAGAGTACCAAGTAGGTTCTGAAACAAAGATCAAGAATATGAGGAAATGAGGGCAAGCAATAAAAATCGTCAAAGCAAAGGCAGAAAACACCTGCAGTTCAGGTTCACATATCTGCAGGTGGATTACAAAAGACTACATTTCTTAGATGCTTAGCTGGGCCTAGTGAAATTTCCTGGCTTATTGCACTCGAGTTTCACTTGTACTTAGTGCATCACATGTCACTGAAGAAGGTTCAAAAAGGAGATGATGAGCGCCTGCACAAGGATATCTGAGGTAAGTGTGGAGATGGAGGAAGTTATTAGAAAAATGAGGGGAAATGAAATGAACAAGCAGCATTTGGTATTTCATGTGAAAGGTGAAGAAAGCCAAAGAACTGAGGTGGACTCTAAGGCTCTGGATTGAATGTAAATGAATAGTGGCAACAAATGAATATAGAAAATAGAGCTACAGAGGATACACACGGAGGGTGATTAACTCAACTGAGGACATGCTGAACTTGTGTTGCCCATGTAGCATCAGGAGAACATACCCCGTGAAGAAGTGGCTTTATATTCTAGAATGAGATTTCTCACTGGTGGGAAGCTGAGTGCTATGAAATTCTGGGGAACTCTCCCTTTTTAGGGGCAGTCAGATAGAAAAGCCTTAAAAAAGTGGGGAGCAGAATATAAAATAGAAGAGGGTTATTTTACCCGAAAGCCATGACCTCATCAGCATGAGACAACAAAGTATTTCCGATTATAATAACTTTTGAATCTCTACCTCAGTCACAAAGGGCGGTTTTTCTCTCAGAGGTCCTCCCTAAATATTTACCTAGGATTTCACATTGGCCCATTAATTCAGCTTTTTCACTGGTACCTTCTTGGAGAATGAAAAGTCAGTCTTTGGTCACAAAGCAGGGCTTCATAGTGACTGCTAGACGACTTAACCTTGGTCTGAGACGTCACCAGCACTCCCAACAGCCTGCTGGCACCTGTATACCTGACAGTCATGCTGAAGCCCCAGCAGCTCACAGAGCTGGAATAATACCTCATCACCAGCTGCTACTAGCCCACATTTGAGTTCCCGCCTCAATGCCACAGGTGCTTCTTTGCCCAGGCTACCAGAGGACACAGTCACAAAAGTACAAATATAGAGAATTAGAAATGATAAAGAAGGAATAATTACAGGCATAGATTTATTTGTAAGTAGGTACTTTAAAATCTGAAAAAATTATCAGAAGATAAAAATAACTAAACTCTTTCCAAGAATAAATAAGAAACAAGAACAGACCAATAACCCTAGAAAATTGTGAATATTATTTTGTTCAATCTTACTTTTCCTCCAAGAATATCACACACATAAACATATAAACATATAGTAGGCATGCTAAGCCTGATGGTCTTACAAGTAAATTATTTAACATTATCAAGTAATATTTCATTCTGAGCCACTTCAGAGCACAAAGAGAAAAGTGTACTCTTCTATATGAGGCCAGTATAGTATTAATTAAAAAACCTGACTAAAATTGTACAAAATGAAAAGAGACCAGGTTTACATACATAGATAAATAAATGCAATGCCTCCTTTAAAAACACTGAATATAATCCATCAGTGTATTAAAAGGAAACCATACCAAGCCAAAGTGAGGCTAGTTCCTTAAATGCAAAGAGTATTCACTATTGAGAAATCTGTTATCTCAGTGTATCATATTAACAGGTCAATTAAGACACATGCTCATGTTAATAAATTCTAGTAAATAAATAAAACCCTACTACAGTTCTGAAAAATCCTTAGTAAAATATGAGAAAATATAGTCTTCACATGGTGGGTTTGTGTTGTGTTTCAAACCTGAACCACAATCTTCTTCAATGGTACAATATTTAATAGAATTAATAGAAAAATAAAAATTCCTCACAGAGGAATTCCTATGAAAGTAAGGAACAAATGCAAGGATTCTAAAAATCACCACTAGTGCTAGTATTATTATAGAATTTCTAGATGTAGCAGTTTAAAAAGACAGGAAAATTAAAGGTATAAATATTAAAAGATGAAATAAGTTATAATTATTTTTAGATGACTGTAAAAAATATGAAAGAGCAAACTGCAAAATTTGTTACAAACAATGAAATGTACAGGAAATCTATGTTTTAAAAGAAAACCTGGATGCTGTGTAAACAACATACTGTGGACCATAGTGGGTAAAAGAAAAGATGGGAAATCTGGATTACTACAGTAATCCAGATCAAATGTGATGTTGGTTATATGCAAAACTAATCAGTTTGAAAATTAGTGGAGCTTCTAGTTCAAAATGACAGACAACTCCTTCTAAGGACCTTATAGAAGTAAGAGTAGAAAATATTTATACTGAGCAACTCCATATTATAGCTATAAAGCAGAAAAGAGTACCATTATCAGAACAGATATTTTTTACAATGTTCTGGAAAACAGAAAATAGATAGGGCCACTTTGACAAATAAAGGTGAGCAGTGTCCCCAAGCCTAAGATACGACTATGAGAATGCTGCCATTTTGACGGGAGCCAATGTTCACAGAGAATCTCTCCCAAAGTTTCCAAGCTATACTTTGGCACACATTGATGGCAAGAGTGATTTTCAAAATGGCAAGCACAGTTGGAGGACTGGATGGGTTGGCTGGTTGGATCCATCTCCAAACGATGGAATACTAGACAGTTATTAAAATTCTAGACTTGATTCTTAATTTAATGATGTGGAGAAGTAGCTTTGATAATGTTATGTGAAATAAGCAAACTGCAAACCAGAGACACATTATAATCTCATTTTTGTTTAAAAATAGGAGAAAGAAGATGAGAAGAATAAGAATACAGTATATAAATATATACAAAAAGGTTAACTGTGTGTCTCTAGGAGATATTCTAATAGGGAAATTTTTCTTACTTTATACATTTATGTAATATTTGAACAGTCTGTACTGATATGTATCTCTTTAGTAAAGATAAGGGGAAAAAAAACAATGAGGACACATTTTAAAAAGCCTGGTTGGAGAGGGCAGAAAAAGGAAAAGAAGAAAGAAACATTCAGTGGTGTTAAATGCAGCAAGGATCTAAAATAAGCTAAAGATGTGACAATCTCATTTTTGTGTGATATGGAAGTCCACGGAGGCTTCTTGCCAGAACAATTGCAATAGGGATCAACTGCATTCTCTCCAAGAAGGAAAAAAAAATTTCAGTGTGTCTCAAAATTGACCATGGGACCCTTTGTCCCATTAACACCTGACAGACTGTGTTTTTCTATTTATTTCTTCTCACCTCCTCAAACTGGTCAGTTTTGGACAAGTAGTGTGCGAGTTACATAGACACTACCTCACAATGCCTGCGGAACAATGATATAAATGTTTTTGACCCAGATATGGAACAAAAAGGAGATATGATATAGAACCTACCAATTTCAAGAATCCATGTTTTACTTTAGCCTTTCTTGGTTAAAACCATAATATAACAATAATTATAATATATCTGTGAATTATATACATGCATATATATAATTCATAGTGAGAGGTTAATTTGAGAAACTTGTAATCTAGAGAGTTCCAATTTTTTTTAATATTCATTTTTCCCCAAAACATCTCTGCTTGCTATATGACATAATTTTAGTTTTGAGTCTTGACAGCTAAATGTCCATTAATCTTTTCCAGTTCTACATTCTCAACTATAATTACGGGGGAGTAAAATTTTAACTTTGGAATAGACCAAGGTATAGTCTCAGTAACTGCTATAATTCTTAAATCCATTCCTATCTCTGATATCCTTTACTGATAATAAGGCCAGTCCTACATTATATTTATCTAATATCTGACCAAAAAAAAAAAAGGGGGGGGGGCTTAGTTTTATTATTTATAGGGGGATAGGAGAAAAATAATCACTAGGAAGTTAAATAAGATGTATTGAGTCCATAGTTACAGATGGGGAAGAAACATAATTTATAAAGTCTTCTTTTATTGTCAGTATTAAGACGTGAGTACTATTAACATGTGGGAACATATTTGCTGCGCATACTTCCCTATGGCTAATCAGAGGTCTTCTGAAAGCTAGACACTTTCCCTTACAAAGGATTAAATACCACAAACATTTAGCATTGGAATATAAAGCAAATTAGAGATATATAAATTTGCTCCTTTGTCTTCTTTTACATTAGGTTATTATCCAATAATTAGTTATAGTATTGACACACATCATAATAGCTGGTTAATATAGCTATATATAGATGAGTCAATCCATTGAGAATCATTCAAAGCAGTGATTTAGACTAATGTGGACCAAACCACCAACTGAATAATAGTAACAATCTTCCTTGCCCAGCCTATCTAGCTGTTTTGATTTTGGCAACCTGAGAATATAATATCATTCTAAGAAAAACAAATAAATATTCTCTATAGAATATGATAAAAGACTAAGATCATGGATTAAACAATTCCCTTTTAAAAAGGCAGCTTCTCATAAGCAAAGGAGCAGAGACTTCATGGTAAGATCAGAACCTTCTGCTGAGAAGGAACATTAGATAGAAACATATATTTGACCTTTGAGATTTCAATGGAGTAATGATCCTTATGTCACATCCATATATATATATATATATAAGTAGTAGCCAGTATTTCATCCTCACCTGCAAAGTGATTTTTATTACTAGGCCTGTTTATTGGGGTCTCTTTCTGTGTTCACATATATAAGCACTTACATACAGACAGAGATAAACTATCTTCAACATGAAGAGTTCAAGGTAATGTCTTATTAAAATCTTGAATCTTCTTTGTTTTACTTTGTAACTCTCTGTGGGTGACTCACCCAGTCTCAAAATGAAAAACACAAGTCAAACTAATGGTAGAGCACTGCAGTCACCCACAGTATCTATTATTGTATTTTCTCCAATTTGCTGGTATGTATATTGAGTAATGAATGATAACTTGGCACTACCATTCTTGGATAATATGTAAACATTTAAAAATCTCAAAACTTCAAATCTATGTAACGACCAAGCCTTCATTTTACCTCAATATTCTGAGTTGCTGCTCAGATAAAAGCAATTAGTTCTGGCATTGTAAATGTCAAATATCAAGGTACAAAGTGTATACTGAACATTATGCAGTGTTTATGGGAAATCAGATGACAGAAGTGACTACCTTTCAGAATCTATGCTACCAATTAAGTTTTTGCTAAGGTCACTTCTTATAAAGAAAAAGAAAATGGTAAATAAATATGACAATTTATTCATCTCATTATTATCATGCACCTACAGAATATATGGACAAGAACAAGATTAATGAATGGTAAAATTGTGTAGATCTATACATTAAAGATCATATAGTATAACACTCATTTTTAAGGATCAAGATATTTTCATAATGGTTGTTTTAAATGTATTTACTGACTTCTAATTTTTCAAATAACAAAATGTACACATAATGTAACAAAAACTAATTTTTCTACCATCTAGAATTAACTGAGAGTAAAACTGTGTGTGAAGTGGAAGCCCTCCTTGAACACTATAGATTCCCTTCTTGCCTCCCCAGAGGTAAATGCTTACTAAAATAGTTCAGCACTTTTATACTGCTATCTATCTATATTTATTTAACAGCTATTTAAGTACTTAGCATGTGCTAGACTGTTAACACTTTCCAAAGGTTTGTTTATTTAATCGTCATAGTAATCAACATTTTATGGATGATCATTTTACAAAGGATTAATTACATAACTTACTCAAAGTCATAAGAGATGATAAAGTGTTGATTCATATTCAGACTCAGTCCATACATATACATTTCCATCTATAATATATAGGATGACTTTTAATTCTGTGTACCTTACAAAATTTATGTAAACTACTAACTAAATTTATTCAGCAATTTGTTCTTTTTCACTCAACATTATGTATTTCAGATCTTCAAATGGTATGTGTGTGTATTCAGTTTATTTTAAACTGGATAATCTATTATATGAATATACCACAACAGATGAATTATATCACTGGATAATTAGGTTCTTACCAATTTTTCTGTATTTCAAACTATACTATAATATACACATTTTAAAAAATATTGTGATGCACACATGTGATAACTGCTCTAGATATTTTTTTAATGAAGAAGAGGACTTGCAATTTTATAGAGTGTCTGCATTTTCAATTTGCTTCATGCTGCCAAAACAGAACTCTAAGCTTGCTGGCGTAAGAGTAATTCTGATGACCTCAAAGGTGGCATACACTTTCTCCCAGGAATATGAAAAATAATCTGAATCATGCTGTTAAGGGATTTTGCCAATGTAATTAAAGTCCCAAATCAGTGAATTTTAAAATAGGGAGATTATCTGGAGTGGATTTAATCAGGTGAAGTTAAAAGGAACTGGGCCCTTGCGATGATTTATGTACACCTATAATTGAAATAAAATCCATTAAGTAAAAAAAAAAATAAAAATAAAAATAATAAAAAAAAGGAACTGGGCTCTTCCTGCAGAGAAAACGACTGAAGCAAGAGAGGTTTTCGACCCAAGAGATATTGTCTGTTGTTGGCTTTGAGAGGTTTTGACACAAGAGATGCTGTCTGTTGCTGGCTTTGAAGATGAGTGACATTAACAGGATTTGTGGGTGGCCTCTAGGAGCTGATAATGACCCCAACCAACAGTCAGGAAGAAAATGGGAACCTCAGTCCTTCAACCACAAAAACAAAATAAAACAAAACGAAACCCTGAATTCTGCCAACCACACAAACAAGCTTGGAAGCAGATTGTTCCCCAGAGTCTCCAGACAAAAATAGAAGCAGGCCAAGATCTTGAAAGACATTAAGCAGATAACCCAGTTATGTTCTAACCTACGGAAGTGTAAGATAATAAATGGAGATTGTTTTAAGCTGCTCGGTTTGTGGTAATTTGTTAGGCAGCAACAGAAAACTAACACTAGTTGTGTCAATTTTTACTCTCATAAGTGGTGTATAAACCTTATTTTTCCCTCATATCTTCACCAACACTTGATATTTTTCCATATTTTAACTTTTCCAGTCTGATGGATAAAATATGACATTTTATTGTTGTTTTAATTTGAATATCCTTGTTTACTAACAACTGGATGGTTTTATAGCTGGTGAAAGTTAAACCAGAGTGAATGTGTTTATTTCTGTCATACAGATAATTAAGAAGCAGAACAAGGATTAAAAGTTCGAGTTAATGAAATATGTCACTCTTCTGAAAACCCACAAAAAAACCCTTTTATCTCAGTAACTCTATATATATATATATATATATATATATATATATATATAAAAGAACTGTATGTTTTACATCATTCTACATCATTTATCACTATACTATAAATACATTCTACAGCTGAAAGACAATCTGAGGAAAAACATCAGATCCTGGATCCTAACTCAGTCCCACAAAATTAAAATCTCTACACAGAATACAGGATGATAGATAGAGCTAGAGGTAAAATATATAATACCTATATAATATCTATCATATATATATATGAGTGTAACCATACAGTTCAAATTGATATTGTTCAAGGGTCAATTGTACATTTAAATGAATAAAAATTAAAGTATAAAATATCAAAATTTGTAGGAAGCAGCTAAAGCAGTACTGATGTGGAACTTTATAGCACTAAATATAAACATTAGAAAAAAAGAAAAGTCTCAAATCAATAATCTAAGCTCCCATCTCAAAAACCTAGGAAAAGAAGAACAAAACAGGCCCAAAGAAAACAGAAGAAAGAAGACAATAAGGATTTTAAAAATCAGTGGAATTGAAAATAGGAAAACAATAGAGAAAATAAATGAAGCTAAAGATTTGATTCTTTGAAAAGTTCAATAAGATTGATAAGCCTCTAGCAAGACTGACAAAGAGCAAAGACACAAGCAATCAATACCAGGAATAAAACAAAGGATATCAATATAGAACCAAAAGACATCAAAGAATAATAAGAGAAAACTACAAATATCTCTTCACAGACAAATCTGACAAATTAGGTGAAAAGTATTTATTCCTTGAAAAACAAAAACTACTGCAAGTTACTTAATATTTAATATTACTAGATTAATAACAAGATTATTAATTAACTTTAATTGGTATTTTAAAAATTTCCCCCAAAACCTCTAGGTCCAAGTGGTTTCACTGGAGAAATCTATCAAGTGTTTAAAGAAGAATTAATACCAATTCCCAATTCATTTTATGAAGTTAGTAATACCCCAATACCAAAACCAGACAGAGAATATAAGAAAACTACAGACCACTATCCCTCATGAATCTGGATGCAGAAGTCCTTAACAAATATCGGCAAACAGAATATATAAAGGAAGAAATAAAATTGTCCTCATTTGGAGATGACATTTGATTGTCTATATAGAGAATCCCAGAGAATCTATAAGAAGAAATTATAGAGCACATGATTTCAACAAGATCATAGGATATATGAAAATGTGCAAAAGTTAATTGCATTTCTACATGGTAGGAGTAAACACGTAGACACCAAAATTTAAAATGCAATACTACTTACAATTTCTCAAAAAAGTGAAATACTTAGGTGTAACTCTAACAAAATATGTAGATAACTTTTATATGAAAAATAACACATGGTGATGAAAGAAATCAAATAAAATCTAAACAAATGGAGAGACATACTATGCTCAGTGATTGTAAGATTCAACATAATAAAAATGTCAAGATGATATGCAGGTTTAATACAATTCCTAACAAAATCCCAGCACACTTTTTTTCTCTAAAATGTGTATGGAAAGTTAAAAGAATTAGAACAGTTAAAATTATTTTGAAAAAGATGAATATGGTGGGTGGAATCAATGTTCCTGATTTCAGTGCTTATTATAGAGATATAGTGATAAAGTCTGTGAGGTATCAGTGGAGGGCTAGACATATATATCAATGCAACTGACTAAAGCACCATAAAATAGCTGTGCAGAAATATGCCCATCTGATTTTTGACAGAGGTGCAAAAGCAATTAAATGGAGGAAAGCTATTCTTTTCAACATATGATGCTGGAGAAATTAGATATTCACAGGTCCCAAAAAATAAACCTCAACTTAAGTTTCACACTTTATGCAAAAATTTACGCAAAATGAATCGTGGAATTAAGTGTAAAATGAAAAGTCAGAAAACATTTGGCAAAACACAGAGGAAGAAATCTTGAATATAAGGTTAGGCAAAGGGTTCTTCGATTGGATATCAAAATTCATACTGCGGAAATTTTTTTAATGGTAAATTTGTCTTCATCATAATTCTTAAAAATTGCTCTAAGAGGCTGAAAAAACAAGCTAAAATACTGGGAGAAAATATTTGTAAACCACATATCTGACAGAGGACAGAGAACTAGTATCTACAATATTCAAAGAACTCTCAAAACTAAAAGGTAAAAAAATAAACAGTCCAATTAGAATATAGGCAAAAGACAGGAACAGATATTTCACTGAATATACACAGTTCATAGCCACATGAAAAGCTGCTCAATACCATTAACCAGCAGGGAAATGGAAATTAAAAACACAATGGGTATCAAGACACACTTAACATAATAGCTAAAAATAAAAAACAGTGACAACATCAAATGCTGGCAAGGATGCACCAACTGGATAACTCTGCTGGTGGGAATATAAAATGGTACAGACAATTTGGAAATCAATTTGGCAGTTTTTATAAAACTAAACATACACCAACAAATGGCCCAGCAACTGCACTACTAGACATTCATCCCAGAAAAATGAAGACTTACATTGATACAAAAACCTGCACAAGAATGCTTATAGCAGCTTTATTCATAATAGTCAAAATTTGAAAAAGAAAAAACAACCCAGTTATGCTTCAGTGGGTAAATGGTTAAATAAATGGCAACGCATGGAATTTTCAACAATGAAAATGAATGAACTATGAACTATGGATACAGGGAATTATGTGGAGTGAAAAACTTATCCTAAAAAGGTTGTCTATTGCATGATTCCATTTATGTAATATTTTTAAAATGGCAAAATTATAGAAATGAATTTAATAGTTCTCAGGAGTTAAGGAAAGGGGTAACATGAGTGATTCTTATTTTGTATATTGACTATTCCTGCCTACATCCCAGTTGTGATGTTATAGTACAGATATGCAAGATGTTACCACTGGGACAAACTAGGATCTCTCTGAATTATCTACTGAAACTGCATGTGAACCTACACTCATCCTAAAATAAAATGTTTAAGACATATTTTAAAAGAGTGCTTAACTCTAGGGTTACATGCTATGCAAACATAAGCTATTATTACCAAAGAGTTCAGTAAAAAGATTTCAGTATAAGAAGTGAAACAAAAAAAAAATAGTGGAAAATATGGTCAATATTTTATCATTTTAAGGTTGGAAAATTCTTTTGGAATATAATATCAAAGAGAAAAAAACAAAGAATATGTTATACATAAACTAAATTGTAGAAATAAAATGATAATTTATGAAAATGCAAATATAGCAGATACACCATTAGGTGACCTCCAATGAGTCATGTTCTTATATAATCCCCTCCTCAAAGTGAAGACAGAACTTGTGATGTGTTTGTAACCAATAAAATATGGCAAAGGTGAGGCAGGTTTCTCTCCCTCTCTTGATTATGTTAGACTATACAGTAAAGGTGATGGCTTGACACTCTCATGATTAATTCACATTATACAAGTCTCAGTCTTTTTGGGGGATGGGGGAGGGAGGGCTGCACCCGGGGCATATGCAAGTTCCCAGTCAGGGACTGGATCTGAACCACAACTGCGACCTATGCCAAGGCTGCAGCAATGTCAGATCCTTAACCCACTGTACCAGGCTGGGGATCAAACCCGTGCCTCCCCAGGTACCTGAGCCACTTGCAACTGGAGTCTTAACCCACTGAGTCACAGTGGGAATTTCAAGGCTCGGTCTTAACACACTGTAGAGCAAAGAACTCTGCTGGTCTTGAAACAATGAGGTGCTGTGATATGAACTGCCTATGGAGAGAACCAAGTGACAGGGAGCTGTGGACTCTCTCTACAAACTAAAGGCTTCAGTCATGCAACTGCAGAGAATTGAATTCAGCCAGCGATAGCTGAGCTTTGAGAGGACCCCAAACTCCAGAAAGGAATGCAGACTTGCTGATAACTGGAATGCAGCTTTGTGAGACCCTTATCAAGGTCCCAGGTAAGTTATGCCCAGACCTTTTGGAAGAGACTCCATGGAAACTGTGAGCTCATAAATATGTGTTGTTTTAAGCTACTAATCTTGTGGTGAATTGTTGCACAGGAATAGAAACTTAACACAGCAAAATATTCAACACTGAATATTACCAATACGTAAAAAAGTCTTACAAAACAAAAAATAAAGACTATAATAGAAAAATTACCAGTGTATGTAACGACATTGACAAAAGAAATATTTACAATTAGAATAAGAAAAAAATACCCATCCTCATTAATAAATCAGTAAATGTAACATAATGAGCTAGTGCTTTGTGCCAATCACATGAGTGAAATTTTTTTTTTCTCTTTACAGCTGCATGCACAGCATATGGAAGTTCCCAGGCCTGGAGTCATATCGGAGCTGCAGCTGCGACCTAAGCCATAGCCATGGCCCCACTGGACCTGAGCCACCTCTGCTTCCTATGCTGCAGCTTGTGGCAACGCCAGATTCTTAACCCACTGAGGCCAGGGGTTGAATCTGCATCCTCTGGAGACAATGTGAGGTACTTAACCCACTGAACCATAGCAGGAATTCCTTGTTTTGTTTACCTTTACTTTTTTAATTTTTGAAACTTTTATATATTTTTGTAGGTTTGTTGAAACCATAATTGATATATCGCATTTTGGAAGTTAAGGTGTGAACATGATGATTTGGTTGAAACCATAACTGATATATAGCATTTTGGAAGTTAAGGTGTGAACATGATGATGTGATATGTGTATGTATTGCAAATTATTACCGCAGTAAGCTTAGTTAACACATCCGCAATTACATACAGTTATCATCTTTTTGTATGCTGAAAACTTTTTATGATTTACTCTCTTAGCAACTTTAAAGTATACTATGTGGTGTTGTTAACTATAATCACCACACTATACATCAGGTCCTCAGAACTCATTCACCTTATAACTAGAAGTTCGCACTCTGTGACCAACAGCCCTCTATTTTCCTCACTCCAGCTCCTGGTAATCACCATTCCACTATTTCCATGAGTTTGGGTTTTTTAGATTCCAAATATAAATGAGGTCATATACAATTTGTCTTTCTCTGACTTATTTCACACAGAATAATGCCCTCAAGTACATCTATGTTGATGCAAATGTTAGAATTTTCTTTTTTAATTAAAGGCTGCATAGCATTCCATATATACATTTATCCATTGGTGGACACTTAAGTTGTTTCCATACCTAGGCCATTGTAAATAATGCTGCCATGAACATAGGGGTACAGATACCTCTTTGATATCCTGTTTTCATGCCTTTTATATCTGTGTGTGTGTGTGTGTGTGTGTACTCAGAAGTGGGATCATGGAACATAGTGGTTCTATTTTTAATTTTCTGAAAAACCTCCATACTGTTTTCATCGTGGTTGTACCAACTTACATTCCTATACAAAGTATACAAGAGTTCCTTTCCTCCACATCCTTGCCAGCACATGTTACCTCTTTTGAGTTTTATGCTAGTAGGTGTGAGATATTCTTTCTTTGTATTTTATTTTCAAAAGCTAACTAAAATGTTTCTCACTGTAGCCCTTTTTGCTGCTTCTATTTGGGGAGTTTTAGACCTCATGAGCATGGTTTTCCATTTTTCTCCCAAAGTTTGTGAAGTCTTCAGACATTATTTCTTTAACTAGATTCTCTGCTCTTTTATTCTCCTCTGGGATTCCCATAACGTATATATTATTTCTTTTGATGGTATCCCATAAGTCTTTCTCATAACAGAACTGTTTCACTTTTTCTCATTCTTTATTCTTTTGTTCCTCTGACTGGATAATTTCACATGAATTGTCTATGACTTCAGTGATTTGTTCTTAGGCTTGGTGGGACTGCTATTGAAGCTATATATTGAGTGTTGTGTTCTTTAGCTCTATGATTTCTGTTTACGTGGTTTTTTTTTTTTTGATGGTTTCTATTTCTTTTCAAACAAATTGAACTTCTCAATTTGTTCATGCACTATTTCCTAATTTTGTTTATTTGGATGTCTGTTCTTCTGTGTCACTGAACTTCTTTGAGATGATTACTTTGAGTTCTTTATCAAAGAGCTCATAGATATCCATTTCTTTAGGATCAATATTTGGAGCCGTATAAGTTTCCTTTGATGGTATCATGTGTACTGATTTTTCATGATTCTTGTATTCATTCATTAATATCTGCACATTTGAGTAATCAGTTCTCTTATAGGTTCCACTCAGCAGGAAAAGACCTGCACCAGAGAGATCTGTTTGCTATTATGGTTAAAGCTCATCTGTGGGCTGGCAGAGCTTACTGTCAGGGTCTCTAGCTGATCAAGGTGACTGCTCCTGCTCTAAGTTTGGGGGAGTGGGTGTTGTTGGCTGAGATCTGCAGTTGGGTAGACTTTTTTGGCAGGGATCCATAATCAAGCAGGAACATTAGCTAGTCTCTGTGGTTGGGTGGGGCTGCTGGCTATGCTCCATATTCAGATGAGGCCACTAGCTAGACTCCACAATCACCTCAGACTGAATAGGGTCACAAACTTTTTTCTGTGGCAGGGTATTGCTGTTACTTGAACTCTGTGATTGGGCAGGGTGGTAGACTGGGTTTCTGCAATTGCTTCTGGTTGGGTGGAACTTTGGGCTATGCTTCCCTGCCAGATAATGCCATTGGATGTACACTGCCTTCAAGCATGGCCACAAGCTGTGCCCAAAGTTGGGCAGGACTGAAGACTGGATTCCAAAATCTGGCAGGACTATAGGACTGAGAGTTCTGAGCCCCACGTCAAAACCCCACGCCTGGGGATCGGGCACAGGGAGAAAGAGCCCCCAGAGCATCTGGCATTGAAGGCCAGCGGGGCTTGTGTGCAGGAGCTCCACAGGACTGGGGGAAACAGAGACCCCATCCTTGCAAGGCACACACAGACTTTCACGTGCACTGGGTCCCAGGGCAAAGCAG
>PVHT020000015.1:31702645-31749118 GCA_004024745.2 Catagonus wagneri | reverse complement strand
AAAAAAAAAAAAAAAGAGCAACAAAAACCCCAAACAGTTAATACAATGGCAATAAGAACATATATATCAGTGATTACCTTAAATGTTAATGGACTGAATGCCCCAACCAAAAGACATAGACTAGCTGAATGGATACAAAAACAAAAAAACAACCAATGGATCACGGAAGAAATCAAAGAGGAAATTAAAAACTACCTAGAAGCAAGTGACAACAAAGACACGACACTCCAAAACCTCTGGGATGCAGCAAAAGCAGTGCTAAGAGGAAAGTATATAGCAATACAAGCCTATCTCAGGAAACAAGAAAAAGCTCACATAAACAACCTAACTTTACATCTAAAGCAGCTAGAGAGGGAAGAAGCCAGGTCATGGAAACAACCAAGGTGCCCATCGACAGAGGAGTGGATAGGGAAGATATCGTACATACACACAATGGAATATTACTCATCCATTAAAAGGAACGGAATGACAACATTTGTAGCAACATGGATGAACCTAGAAATTATCATACGAAGTGGAATCAGTCAGACAATTAGACAGCAACACCCAATACTACCGCTTACATGTGGAAACTAAAGAGACACAATGAACTTCTTTGAAGAACAGACAATGACACAGAGTTTGGAAAACCTTGATTTTTCAAATAAGACAGTCTGGGGGGTGGGGGGATGCACTGTGGGTTTGGGACACAAAATTGACTTATGATCTTTGTACACCTATAACTGAAATAAAATTCATTGTTAATATGATAAAAAAATCAGTGTAAAATTCAAATAAATAAATAAATTAAATAAATAAATAAATAAATATTAAAAAAGAAACTCAGAAATTATTGCTTGGCAATTATTTTTTTAAAACTGCATAATTGCTAAATAAAAGTAACTATTAATCAATGTGTTAGATGATTGTATTTGTTTTCTATTGCTACATAAAAAATTACCACAAACCTAACAACTTATTACATATCCATTTCTTACTTCATGGTTCTGTAACTCAGAAGTCCAGGCACTGGTTAGCTGGGTCCTCTGATAAGGGATTCACCAGGCTGAAATCAAGGTGTTGAATGAACTATATTTTGATCTGGAGCTCAGAATCTTTTCCAAAAATCACTCACATTGTTGGCAAAGTTAAATTCATTGCAATTATAGGACTGAGATCTGTTTTCTAGCTGGCTGTCAGCTAGGGTCACTCTCAGCTACTAGAGGCCACTCTAGGGTCTCTGCAACATAACATGGCATCTTCTATAGGCTGTCTCACACTCTTATGTTTAAAATCTCTCTGGCTTCAGGAAGGGCTCAGTCCCTTTTAAAGGCTCTCTCCAGATTAGGTCAGGCCACACAGTATAATATTCCTTTTGATAAACTCAAATTTCGTGCCCTAATAATGGGACTAATATCCCATCATATTTACAGGCCCTGTCCACACTCAAGAGAAGAGGATTATACAGGACATAAACATCAGCGTGGAAATATTGGGGTCCTGCTGAGAATTCTGCCTAGCACAGCGTTATAAAATATATAAATAAATTCAATGTCCAAATCGCAGAACAGAGGGCATCAAACACTGTTTACGGCAGGAATAGTTAGTAAGTAGCAGACTCACTTGCCATATTCTACTCCCTTGCCTGTGCAGAACTCCTTTGCTAATGGCTCCAGGCAATTTCTCACTGAACTGAAATATGGCTTAACAATCCATTTGTAACAAAACAAGTTGAAACTGCTTTCTCATTCTTCACCTAGGGTAATTAGGTAAGTTGTCCCAGAGGACGTGATGTTTGTGCCTCTAAGAATGAGTAAAAAATCATTATGTGAAAAAAGCAGAGAAAGTACAGTTCAGGCAAAAAAGAGCTATTTGTGCAAGAATATAAAGGTATAGCAATGCATGGGGTTTTCAGGGTAAACAGTTTCAAGTGTCTAGGAGGTAAAGTACAAGTAGAAGAGACAGAGTGGGAAGTACAGCCTGGGGTCAGGATATAAAGAAATTCACAAACTGTGTTAGTGATTCTATCCTATGGATAGGTTGACCATATGATATATCAACAAAACTGAAACACTTCTGAGATAGAAAGGTGGAACTATTAATGATAATGCCAGCGCTACAGGTATAAACTGGAATTGCCCCAAGCAAATCCTACTTATAGTCAATGACAAACCAAAGAAGTATTTTAATCTGGAAGGTGACCTTGAACAAGGGCACAGAAGAGAAGGTGGTTGGGAAATCAAAGGCCTATTTTGTTCAAATGCAGTTTCCCCCTTGGCTGCTCATGCTGATAATTGTACCAATTTTTCAAATGGTCCCTGCTTTTGTTAAAGGTTTTCTCTAAATTTTTGGCAATCACAGTCAGAGTTGTACTAGCTCTTTTAGATTATTGCTGAATTACTTCTGGATGATGTGAAAAAGTATGCCTACCCTCCTACAATATTTAAGGTATCATGAGGTTTTAGTCAACAGAAAATTCAAGGTCAGGATGACCATAACTTAACACACATATATGTGAAAATTTTAAAAAAGAATCCAAACTGTGTTTTTCCTAATTGGTAGTAAATACAGATTAAAAACAAACTTCAATCCTGTGATGCTGTTATTTTCTGTGTCATTTTGTGAAAACATAAGCTGAATAAATAGCTCAAGATATATGAAAATACAGCAGGAAGAATGTTGTTCCTCTGAATAAATACCCTTTAATGAAGTGAATTCAGTTGTGGTGAAATAATTTTAGATTCAGCCATGTAAAATAGACACACGATTCTAAATTACTCTAAAGTTTTTGATCTGGATAACAAATAGAAGTTTGTTTTTCCTATTTCTCATCATCTGGGATGACATGATGTGGTAAAATATGACTGAGATTCACTGTGTAAATTGGGTAGAGACCATTTTATAATGTGAACCACTAGCAATGGAATAAATTCTATCTATTTTCCCTAGGGTATGGTATCTCAGTTTATGAATGCATTTGTACTTCATAAATCATTCTCAAGAGAAAAGAGAAAAAAAATGAAAATCCATTTTCTTTAGACCCCATGGGTCTCCATTTAATTTTTAATGAAATAGAGAAGATACTTTATCAATGGCAACCATAAAATAGTTTCAACATTCAGCTTTGCAAAGACACTTATTGAAGATGTCAAAGACCTTCCAAACATAATGGATTTGTAAAGGAGGATGTGGGGTGAGAGAAGAAGAATTATAGTAATAGTATTTAACTCTGAAAATGGAGAGTGACCAAAATGTAATATATGATAGCGTCATACAATGCTCCCCTTTTCAGCATGAAACAGATAAAGCATTTTGGATATTTAAAAGACCAATTAATTTTCCAAGGCAGATAGTTGTCAATGTGCCACCATATTTTCCAGGAGATTTTTCTCATTATCTGAAAGATAATCTTTTGTATTTTGACAATCATCAACTTGTACTTGATAAGTTCATGTCTGCTCAGTTGAAATTTTGAGTTACAGGTTGCAAATTGTAACAAAAAATAGGAGAGAAAAATTATATTTAACTGAAAATTTTGTTGACCCAGTGAACATTTTTGCCCCTAATTTTCTTTGCCTCTTATACCTTTTCATATTCATATATTCACTCTTCATTTGGTCATGTATTCATTATTTATATAGGGACTACTATATGTAATAAAATAGACAAGTACAGTGATGGATAGCAAAATATGTTTCTTAGCTCTAACAATATTTACATAAGCAAATAAAACACAAAACGAAGTTTTAGGGAGATCAAGAGAAGTACATATTAACACAGGATTCAGGAACGGTATCAGAAAAGTTGACACAACGCAGGTCGTGGCAGTAGGATTTAAGCAAATGAGGTAAGAGAAAGGATATCAGATGCAAAAAATAAAGAGCCTGAAAAAATGGAAAAGAAGATAGAAAATATCAGAACAATAGTCATGTTTTCCTGAACTCTTGGAAATCACTTTTGATGTATGCAGGTCAGTAGCAGGAGGGAAGTATGGAAATGTGGTTTTCAGTGAAATTGCGCAATGACTTGAAAGGAAAAATTAGACACTTAGAATTTACTAAACTTCAGAGTCTAATTTAAGATCTGTCATTGGTATTGTTTTTTCATGTAAAACATATATATATATATTTGGCTGTACCCACAGCACACAGCAGTTCCCCAGGCCAGGGATCCAATTCGCACCAGAATAGTAACCTAAACCACAGCAGTGACAATGTCACATCCTTAACCACTAGGCCATGAGGAAACTCCATGTAAACCATATTTTAAATCAACTTTATGGAGTCATAATATGTATTCATAATGCATATTTTCTTTTTCTTTTTTCTTTTCTTTTTACAGCCACACCTATGGCATATGAAGTTCCTATACAAGGGTTTGAACTGGAGTTGCAGGCCTACACCATAGCCACAGCAACAAACAACAGATCAGAGCCGCACCTGCGATCTATGTCGCAGTTTATAGCAATGCCCAATCCTTAAGCCACTGAGCAAGGCCAGGGATTAAACCCACATCCTTACAGAGACAATGCTGGGTCCTTAACCCACTGAGCCACAATGGGAACTCCACATGATACACACATTTCAAATCTATACTTAAAGGAATTTAGACATATGTATAAAACCATATGACCACTACTACAATCAAGACAAGAAACATTCCCGGTACCTTAAAATTCTCATGTCCCTGTGAACTTAACTTCTAAGTCCTTATTTCCCTTGTGACTAATCATGTTGTGTCTATTTGTGTGCTTATTAATCACTTATACATCTTAGTGACATGCTATTCAAATTTTTGCCATTTTTATTGGGTTATTTATCTTTTCATTATTGGTTTATAATAATGGTCCTATATGGTCTACATATAAGTCCTTGGTTAGATACATGTTCTAAAAATATTTTCCCCCAGTACATACTTTGCATTTTTATTTTTCTAATAATATCTTTCAATGAGCAGAATATTTTTTATTTTAACGAAGTTCAATTAACCTTTTCTGTTTGTTTGTTTCTTAGTAATTTCTGGTTTTTGTGTCCTATATAAGAAATCACTGGCTACTTCTAGTTTAGGGAAATATGCTATTCATGTTGTTTTCCATAAATATTATCACTTTATCTTTTATCTTCAGGTTTTTTATTAATTTTATATTAATTTCTCTTTATGGAATGAGCTACAACTCAAGGTTTATACAATTTTTACATAAGGATACCAGTTGTTAAAAATACTATTTGTTAAAAATACTATTGTTTCCTGTGTTAGTTTTCTACTGCTGCTATAATAAATTTCTTCAAACTTCGGAGCTTGAAATAACACAAATTTATCATCTTACTGTCTGTAGTTCATAAACATGAAATGGGTCTCACCAGAACAAAATCAAGGGGTTCTCAGGGTTGTGTTCCTTTCTGGAGGCTCCAAAGGAGAATCTACTTTCTTGCTCATTCAAGTTATTGGTAGGACTCAGTTCCTTGTGGCTGTAGGAATGAGGTCCCTCTTCCCTTGCTGGTTGTGAGCTGAGCGTTGTTACCAACTTCTAGAGGCCACCTCCATTGCTGTGTCCTCTTTTTATCTTCGATGCCAGCAATGGTTCTTCATGTACCACTTACATTTTGAATCTCTCCTGCCTCTTCTTCTGTCACACTTATCTGACCGACACTTCTGCCTTTTGCTTATAAGAACCCATATGTTTACAATAGGTCTATATGGATTATCCAGAGTGATCTCCCTATTTATGGTTAACGATTTTAATTCCACCTGCAAAGTTCCTTGGCCATAAAACATAACATACACAGGCATAACAAAAAGGGGCAAAAATCACGAGGGCCAAAGTCCTGCCCACTATACTTCCCTCTCAAATTGCCTTGACACTCGAACATAAAAACAGTTATACAAATTAGTATGGTTCTATTTCTGGACTCTCTCCTGCTTAATGTATCTATATGTCTAATCTATGTCAATAACACACTGTCTTGATTGCTACAGATTTATAGCAAGTCTTGATATTTGGTAGTTCAATCATCCAATTTGCTCTTTTCCAAAATTGTTTTAGCTATGCAAGGTCATTTGCATTTCCATATGAATTCTACATGTAGTTTGCAATCAGAACTGAATTGGATCTACACTTAAATTTGAGGATAATTAGCATGATAACTATATTGAGTTTTCCAAATAATGAATTTATGCCTTCCTTAATTCCCCGCCCCTTTTTTTTTTTGTCTTTTTAGGGCCACACTGCAACATATGGAGGTTCCCAGGCTAGGGGTCCAGTCGAAGCTGTAGCCTTCAGCCTACACCACAGCCACAGCAATGCAGGATCCAAGTCATGTCTGTGACCTACACCATAGCTCACCGCAACACCGGATCCCCAACCCCCTGAACGAGGCCAGGGATCAAACCCGCGTCTTCATGGTTGCTAGTTGGGTTTGTTAACTGCTGATCCACGATGGGAACTCCAAATTTTTCTTTTTTTTTAAGGTGCATACATTGTTCAAAAATTTGATATGGTGAATTCTGTCCTCATGAAAATACCAGGAATGAATTCCCCTCTCATATTTCTGAAAGAGTTTGTAAAGGATTTATATTATTTCTTCTTTTATATTTGATAGACTTCATCATTAAAACCATCATCTGGGCCTACAGTTTGTAAGAATGTATTTCATTACAGATTCCATTTCTTTTAACAGATGTATTTGTATTTGTATTTTCTATGTTTACTTGTACCAGTTTTAGTAATCTGCATCTTTCAAGGAATTTTTCCATTTAATCAGAGTTATCAAATTTACTAGCATAGGGAGTTCCCATTTTGGCTCAGTGGGTTAAGAACCCGACTAGTATTCATGAGGATGCGGGTTTGATCCCTGGCCTTGCTGAGTGGGTTATGGATTCGGATTGTTACAAGCTGCAGCGTAGGTGGCAGATGCAGCTCAAATCTGGCATTGCTGTGGTTGTGGCATAGGCCAGCAGCTGCAGCTCCAATTTGACCCCCAGCCTGATAACTTCCATATGCCACAGGTGCAGCCCTGAAAAGGAAAGAAAAATTACTAGCATAAAAATTTATTATTTTATGTAATATTCCCTTATCCTTTTTTCTTTTTTTGCACCCATGGCTTATGGAAGTTCCCAGGCTAGGAGTCAAGTCAGAGCCTGTACCTTCCAACCTATGCCACGGCAACAACAACAGAGGATGAGCCACGTCTGTGACCTACACCACAACTCATGGCAATGCCCAATCTTTAACCCACTGAGTGGGGCCAGGGATTGAACCCGTGTCCTCATGGATACTAGTAGGATTCATTACTGCTGAACTACAATGAAAATTCCTACCTTATTTTTTTTAAAGGTTGAATCACTAATGATTTCTCCTTTAAATTTCTGATATTGCTAATTTGCTTCCTTTCTTTATTTCTTAATTCATTGAACTAGAAGCTTACCAATTTTACTGGCCTTTGTTTTTGTTATTGTTGTTGTTGTTTTTTTTTTTTTGGTAAGAACCAGACTTAGGTTTCCTCTATTTTTTCATTTTTTCTGACATGGGTCTCTTCTCTTATTTTTATTATTTCCTTTTATTTTAGGTTTCTTTCGCTTATTTTATACATTCATAAGGTGACATCTTAAATCATTTATCTAAGGTTTTGTTCTTTTTTAATATGAGCATTTAATGCTATATAATGTCCACTGAAAGCAAAATTGTCTTTCTTTCATGTTTGATATCTTTTTCCATTATAATTCACTTCAAAATAATTTCTAATTTCCCTTATGATTTCTTATTTGATCCGAGGGTGTTGTTTACTTGCCAAATGTTTGGATATATTTCAAATGTCTTTTAGTTATTGGTTTCTAATTTAGTTTTATTCAGGTTCACAGGGAATGGGGATATACAGCATGGTTTCAATCTATTTAAGTTTATTGAGACTTGCTATGTAGCTCTGAACCTGACCTGTCTTGGAGAATGTCCATGTATGCCTGAAAAGAATGTGTATTCTGTTCTTGCTAGGTGGAGAGTTCTATAAATATCAACTAGGTGGAGTTCCCTTTGTGGCTCAGTGGTTAACAAATCTGACTAAGAACCATGAGGTTGCAGGTTCGATCCCTGGCCTTGCTCAGTGGGTTAAGGATCCGCCGTTGCCGTGAGCTGTGGTGAAGGTTGCAGACGTGGCTCGGATCCCGCGTTGCTGTGGCTGTGGCGAAGGCCGGTGGCTACTGCTCCTGTTAGACCCCTAGCCTGGGAACCTCCATACGCCACGGGTGCGGCTCTACATAAGGGCAAAAAGACAAAAAAAAAAATTAAAAAAAATATCAACTAGATAAGTCACTCCTGTTTTTGTGTTTCTTATATACCTACTGATTTCTATTTTTTCAGTAACCTAGAAAGAAGTGTTAAATTATCCAACTATAAGTGGCGATTTGTTTATTTTTCTTTTTTGTCATTTCTTCTGTTTCATGAATTATGAAGATCTGTTTTTAAGTATATACACACTTAGGATTGTTAGATCTTTATGGTTAAACTACTCTACTCATAAAATGCCCCTGTTAACCTTTGGTGATATTTATTGTCCTGAAGTTTACTCTGTCTGCTATTAATATACATAATCCAGCTGTGTTATGATTAAAGTTTGCATGGTATTTCTTATTCTATCATTTCACTTCTTACCAGCCTAAAGTCGGTAATCTTTAAAGTGAGTTTTCTTTACACAGCATAAAGTTAGATCTACCTTTTTAAACCAGTTTAATAATCTGTCTTTTAATTCGAGTATTCAGAAATTTTATGTTTAATGTAATTTTTTATATTGGCTTTAAATCTCCCATTTTCTTATGCCTTTCTATTTGTCCGTATCTTATTTGTTCATTAATTTCAGTCATTTCCTGCATTTATTTAGGGCAACTGAGTATTTATTTCTAATACTCCAATTTATCTCCATTCTTAATAGCTATTCCACATTGTTTCATCTAAGGGTCTGTTTGGGGACTGTGATACACATCTTTAACTTATCTTAGTCTGTCTTTAAAGAATATAGAATTTCACATCCAATATAAGAACATCAGAACTTTACAAGAGTTTATTTCCATTTACTTTTTTGTGTTGTTACTTTAAATTTTACTACTACATATTTTATAAGCTCCACAATATAGTGCTATTATTTTAGCTTTAAATTGTCAATGTGTTTAAAATTTATTTTAAAATTTTTAAGAAGTTTGTATTTGTTCACATATTTAACATTCCTATCATTCTCTGAATTTTCATATAGTCAAATTTTCATTTAGTATAATTTCTCTTCACTCTAGAGAATTTCCTTTAACATTCTTATAAAGTACATTCACTAAAATTCTTTCTGCTTTTGTCTATTTGAAAAAGTATTCATTTTACTCTTATTTTTGAAGAATATTTTCCTCTGCATAGAAATCTAAATTACTATTTATTCTGTCAACAGTTAGGTATTGTTTCATTGTCTTCTGGCTTGCATTATTTCTGATAAGATGTTTGCATTCATTCTTGCTTTTGTTCCCCTGTAATAATTTATCTTTTTTCCTCTGGTGATTTTAAGATTTTCTCTGTATCACTGGTTTTCAGCAATTTGATTTTGATGTGCCTTGGCATGTTATTGATATATATTCTACGTGTGCTTTGTTGAGTTTCTTAGATATGTGAGTTTATTGTTTTCATCAAATTTGGGAAAAGGGCCATTTATTTTTTCAAAATTTTTTTTTTACTGTCTACCCTTTTTCTCTCTTTCTAGACTTCAATTATATATATGGTAGACAGCTTGATAATATCCCACAAGTGACTGTCATTCTGTTCATTGATTTTAAAGCTTTTTTTCCCTCTGTTAATTTCATTTTTGATCATTTCCATTGCTATAACTCCAAGTTGACTGATAATTATTCTACATTGTCTAATCTGATGTTAAAATTTATACATTGAAACTTGTTTCAGACATGTATTTTTAGCTCTAAATGTTTTGTTTATTATATTTTTCATTTAACTATTCATTGTGTTCACCACTTTCTTTAAATTTTGAACATAATAGCTCTTTTAAATCCTTTTTTGGGGGGATTAACCTTATAATCTCTATCATGTATTCTATTGAATTCATGTATTCTATTGAATATTTTCTTCTGTACTTCATATATTTAGTAATTTATAATTAGATGCTAAACACTGTAGTGTTGTGTTTTTCAGTTTCTGACTTTTGTTGTCACTCTTGAAGGGATATTGAAAATCGTATTTCAGTTTGTTAGGGTTAACCAGGTTGCAAGTCAAGCTGATCCTTTTGTGGCTTGTTTTACAGTTTTGTCATGGTGACATCTCTAGTAGCTTTAAATTTAGTGTTATTTTAGCTTCGGTACTAAGGTGTGACCTTTCTGGTGTCCCTACCAAATGCCCTGGATACTCGAGTGAACTACGCAGTCTGAAAACTGGGAATTAAAATGATTCCCTATGCAAATTCTAGGAATTGCTCAACTTGCATCTCACTGGTAGTTCCTTACCCAGCCTTGTGGGATTTTAACTTAAGCACGTGTCATTTAGTATTCAACAACAGACTCAGAGATGCATATGTAGATTTTTAGAACTTTTTCTCTGGATAGCTATCCTGTTCTATTCTGCATCAGTCTAATTAAGCACTGCTCTCTGAATTTTCAGCAAAGCAATACCACTGATATCTGCTTGGGATTTCTCTCTTGCTGTGACTCGGGGGTACTTTTACTTGTTGTCCTTTCAGGAACCACATTTCTATTTTCTTTTTCCCCATATACCCACATTACAGAGGGAAAAGTCCAGGATTGTGAGAACTTTTGTATGGTGCTGAAGGGGCTATAGCTTCAGAAGTATTCGTATAGTCTACTCCAGGGTGATAATTTTGTTTTTTTCCCTAATTTTATTGAGATTTAGTTGACATGTTTAAAATGTAAACTTTGATGTTTTGATATATGCATACACCATGAAACTATCAACACAATCAAGATAATGAACTATCCATTAACTGCAGAAATTTCTTTTCACACCTTGAAACCCTTCCATCCTCTCTTCCTCCTACCCAAGATCCTGGGAAACTACTGATATATTCTCTGTCACTATAGAATAGTTTCCATCTTCTAGGATTTTAAATAAATGGGATACTACCATATATACTCTTTTATTTTTGGCTTGACTTCTTTGATTCAAGATAATTATTTTGAAATTCATCCACACTGGCACATGTATTAATCCTTAATTTTTATTTCTGAGTAATATTTCATTGTTTATATGCATCACATTTGTTTATGTATTCTCATATTAATGGGCATTTGGTTGTTTTCAGTTCTTGAGTATTGCTAATAAAATCACTGTGAACATTCTCATACAAGTCTTTGCGTGAGCATGTACTTTCAATTTTCTTGTATCTATACCCAGAAGTAGAATGTCTAGGTCAATGGGGAGACTTATGGTAAACTTTTTTAGAAAGTATGAAACATTTTTTTCAAAGCAGTTGTGACATTTTACACTCCACCTAGCAGTCTTTAAGTGTTCTTGTTGGTCTACATCCTCACCAAGACTTGATATGGTCAGAATTTATAACTTTATACATTCTGGTTGGGGTTTAGTGGATCTCGCTGTGGTTTTAATTTTCATTTCACTAATGAATAATGGTCCTAAAAATCTTTTGTGTGCTTACTTGCCACTTGTTATGTGATGAAATCTCTGTTCAAAGCTGTAGCCAATTTTTATTGAGTTGTGTACTTTCATATTATTGCATTTTAATAGCTTTCTTTTATAGTCTGTATACAGGTACTTTATCAGATATAAGATTTACAAAAAGTTTTCTTCCAATATTTAATCTGTATTTTCATTCTTCTAATACTGTGCTTTGAAGAGTGAGAATCTTAATTCTTATAAAAATTGATATATTTTTCTTTCATGAATTATGCTATTGATGTTATATATTTAGATTTCATTGAATTTCTCGGTCACCGAGTTTATTATAGTGTTCATCAAACTTGGATATTTTTCAGCCATGATTTCTTCAAATGTTTTTTTCTGTCCCTCACTTTCTCATCCCATTTGAGGACTCTAGTCACATGTATAATAGGCTAATTGAAGTTGTTCTAGAACTCCCCAGCACTACTTTCATTTTATTCCCCATTCTTTTCTCTTTCTGTTTAACTTTGGATATTTTCTATTGCTAGTTATATAAGTTAACTAATATTTTCTTCTACAATGTCTAATCTGTTTAATGTTATCAGTGTATTTTATCTCAGATATTGTATTTTTCATTTCCTGAATTTCATTTGGAATTTTTTTTTTAAGCGCTGCACCTGCAGCATATGGAAGTTCCCAGGCTAGGGGTCAAATCGGAGCTGCAACAGCCACAGCCACAGCAACGCAGGATTCGAGCCGTGTCTGCGACCTACACCACAGTTCACAGCAGCACTGAGCAAGACCATATCCCACTGAGCAAGACCAGGGATCGAACCCGCATCCTAATGGGTACTAGTTGGTTTCATTTCTGCTGAGCCACAGTGGGAACTCCTCATTTGGAACTTTTATATTTGACCCTTCCTCTACCTTCTTAAATGTGTATAGTAACTCTTTTAATGTGTTTGACTTTTAATTCTATCATCTCTATCTTTTTAAAAGTCTGTTTCTATTGATTAAAATCTTGCCTTACTATTGCATTGTATTTTCTTGCTTTACTGCTTGCAGAGTAATATTTTGTTGAATGCCACATATTGTGAATTATACCTTGCTGAGTGCTAGATTTTTTTGGTATTCCTATGAATATTCTTGCTCTTTATTTTGAGACATAATTAAGTTATTGATATTCAGCTAGATTCTTTCAAGCCTTACTTTTACGTTCGTTAGGTGAACAAGAATAGCCTTTAGTCTAAGGATACTTTTGTCCCACTAGTGAGGCATTATTCTTCTGAGTACTGTACCCAATTCCTTGTGAATTATAAGAATTTTTGCCGGCTGGTGGGAACAGACACTTTTTCTGGCCTTAAGCAATTTTCATGGATTGTTCCCTCTACTCTTTTTGAGTGGTGGTTTTCTGGCCTCAGGTAGTCTTTTTGCACATGCAGGCACTGATCAATACTTGGCTCAAGACTCAAGTGGAACCCACTGCAGATATCCAGAGCATACTCTCAATGCAACCCTTGCCTTCTATCCTTTGAACTCTAACTTTTTGTTGTTGTTGTTGTTTTTTGACAGTTTGGTATCTCCACTCAGCTTTTCAACTCAGAGAGACTGTTAGGTTCCTCACAGCTTCTGGTCACTGCACTGCAACATGTTCCCTATTATTTTTACATTTTCATTCTGCTTAAAACAAGAGTCCAATCCTCTGGGTTTTGACATTTCCATATAGAAAAACGTTTGTTCCTTATATTTTGCCTGGTTATCTCATTGTTAACTTATTAACTTTAAGTTGTTAACTTAAAGGAAATCACGGACAGAAGTAGAAGTCCCTATCAATGATTCTGAATGTGGATGCAGTACAGGTTATATTTTAAGAGGAGTCATAACTGAATACATAGAATGTGTAGGAAGGTGAAGAAAAGAAAAAAGAAATCGAATAAATAATAAGTAGCAACCAATATGATGGAATAGATGATCAATTGAGTTTTAGATACGTATAACTTGTGATATCAATGAGCCATCCAGAAAGGTATTGATCAGAAGATTGGAAATACAGGACTGGAATTTGAAAATGTCAGAGCTATATTGCCAAGGAAGAAAGAGAGAAGAAAGAAAATAATGTTGGAAAATAGCCCCGAGTCCTTTTAATATTTATAATTGCAACACTTAGTGTTATGCTTTGCATATGGTAATTGCTCAGTACATGGAAGCTGAATAAATGAATGAAAAAAATCAGAGCTTCATTTAATATAAAGAATAAGAAAAAAAGGTCAGCGAAAAGCTGACCAAAGAGGCAAGGATTTCCTTGATATTAAATTCTTGAAAATAAAGTGCTACAAAATTTAACTTGTGAACAATTTTGGAAAAAAGAATCCTATATTTGTTTAAATAATGAAAAGCTGAGGAAACAAAAGTAGTATTTTTTGTAGTCATCTCTAGTTTCTATTTGCCATCTACAAAATAAATGGCATGATATACATTTTTCTGTGTAGTCATTACCTGGTCCTTATTGCCAAACAGATCAAGCTGCCTCATTATTGCATTCCTCTTCAGATTTATAAATGGGAGGCTTAAAATATCTTTAGAACCAAACATAATTGGCACTGCATTGTGTGCTTTCCACTCTCCCATTTTTTTCATCAGTGAAGTCATCCATGACTTTAGAAGAGTGTTTTCCAACAGAGTCCATTTCCAAATGAAAACTTTGCTTTGCCTGCCTGGATTACACTATTCCTGTTTTGCTACTGAAATAGAGGTGGCTTTTGTTTAAATAAAGAAAGATATTAATCCAGACAATATCATAAATTGTAACCTTATTTTTTAGGAAAAAGCTAATTGCATTTCCAGGCTACCAATATAATTTACTTTCATCATGTTTTATTTAGCATAGCACCACTCACCTGGTCTTTCAAATTGTATCCTCCTTAGAAGCCATTTATATATTTTACAAAAGGTAAATGTAGTTCCATAAGGTACATAAGCCTCCAAAGAAAAATATCAAAAATATTTTAAATATCTTACATTGAAATTTAAAAATTACACTTAAATTTAGCCTTCTGATTATGGGTTGGAAAAATGTATCAAACATAGAATGACAAATAACAAGAATATTGTCTTCTCACATGCACAGACTTTTATCTACTCCTAATAAAAATTATCCATTCTAAACTTTTGGGTTTCATTAAATCATTTTGTGATCAAGATATATTTTGTAATAGGAAATATATTGATGAAGTTAAAGTACATTAAAACCTCAGACTTAATTTTATGAAAAATAAGAGTAGCTGGTTTACTTGTCCTCTGCCTTTTCTAAATCTCCACTTCTCAATGAAACAATAATCTTACTCTAAAGCCATTTGACCATGTCATTTCCCTTTTCAAAAGTCCTGCAGTTTCTTACCACTAGTTTTATAAAATTTCTTTTATCAAGTATCTGTGGCCTCCATCAGCTCTCACTTTCCCATCTCATTATGCTACAATTCACCAACTTTATTTTTAGATACTCTCTACCATTACATGCTCTCTAGCTAAGAAAACTAACTTCTCATTCCTAATGAAACTTTCTTACTTCTTATCTCTGCCTCTACATGTTAACACTTAATTGTTCAATGACCATTCTCCCTGGACATATTTATTCTTGAATCATTTTAAAATCTTGATTTAAAAAATATCCTATTGCACAGATTCTTCCTTAACTAGCTCAGATCATAAGTATACATTTGTGTCTCTCAATCATTGATTTATACAGCTTACTCTATATAATTAATGCTTATTTATACATTTATTTTATACATTACTGTTATCATTTTCACAGTTGTCTATTCTGGTAACTCATTATGACTTGATTTCACTCTGGTTCATATGTCTTTCTATGGAATTCTAAGGAACTTTAATCCAGCAAAGCCATCTCTATGAGATAATATTATGTCAAAGAGCATTCATCCTGGAGTCATAGCCCAGGTTCCAGTTTTGGCTTATAATACTTTGAAGTGGTTTGACCGTTGGCAACTTATCTAACATTTCCGAGCCTCTATTAGCTAATTACTTTGGATCTAAAATAGGATAACAGCAGTAGCTACTTCCTAACTTTAATCTGAAAATCAAATTAGATAAGCATGTAGTAAGCACTCAGTACTTGAAGGTTTCACAGCATTAGTATGGCCCATCCTATCATATCAATACTGCTCACAAAGGATTTGTTTATCATGAGCTTCCATAATCTCGTTGCCCTTTGAAGATTTGCTCTACTGCATGTGTCTCTATTAGCCGAATCCTATTAGTGGGCCAATCTAACAGTGGTTTACATTATCTCATTTACTCTATCCTTCTGAAATCAGTTCTGCTCTGCATTCCTAGGGATTAGGTGAGAAGTTATTCATCCCATGTGGCCCCATGCACTTTGATGCTTACAGGCAGGCATATTCAGAAAGTTAATTTAATTTTAAAAACTCTGCATAAAGTTAGAAAGTGATAAGTGCCTTAAGGAAGGTACAGAGAAAATTACATATGGGTTAAGAAAGTTAGCACTTATACTAAACTGTCAAAGAAGCTTGTAGTCATATATTAATTTCCTTATTATTAATATTCTGCCTTATTTATGAGAAGATATCTGTTAGGCAAAATATATTAATAAACCATTAAAAACTGGATATTTAAGTAATGCCTTCATTAATAGTTTTAGCTAAAAAACTTACTAAGCCAATTAAAAATAGAGTCAGAACTTGTATATTGCTGATTGGAGCGTAAAATGGTTGTACGGTCACTTTGGAAAGTTATTTGACAACCTCATAAATTAAAAATATGTCTAGACCAGATGTGAGTGATAGCATATGATGTTGGTGTCTTGTTATCTGACTGACTTCACTTAGCCTGATAATTTCTAGGTCTGTCCATGTTGCTGCAAATGCCATTATTTCTTTCCTTTTAATGGCAGACAGGTTGGGGGGGTGGGGGGATTGGCTGGGGGTTTGGGATGGAAATGCTATAAAATTGGGTTGTGATGATCATTGTACAACTATAAATGTAATAAAATTCATTAAGTAATAAAAAAAAGTCTACTCCTTGACTTAGCAATTCACTACTAAGTATATAGTGAAGAAAGATGAAAATGAGTGCATGTGTCTAAGAAAAGATTTGCACAAACATATTCTTAGGAACCTTATTAATAAAAGCCGAAACAACTAACAAAAACTAAAACACCCCCAAATATCCGTGAAACTGGAATAAACAAATTGTGATATATTCAGAAAATGTAATACTATCAAGCAATAAAAAGTACAAACCACTGATATATGGAACATTGTGAATGAATAAAAAACTATACTAAGCTTTTGCACATCAAAGGAAACCAAAAAGAAAACAAAAAGACAATTTACAGAATGGGAGAAAATAGTGTCAAATGATGCAATTGACAAGGGCTTAATCTCTAAAATATACAGACAACTTATACAACTCAACAGCAAAGAAGCCAACAACTCAGTTGAAAAATGAGCAAAAGACCTGAACAGACATTTCTCCAAAGAAGATATGCAGATGGCCAACAAGCACACGAAAAAATGCTCAACATCACTGATGATCAGAGAAATGCAAATCAAAACGACCACAAGATACCACCTCACACCAGTCAGAATGGCCATCATTAATAAGTCTACAAACAACAAATGCTGGAGGGGGTGTGGAGAAAAGGGAACCCTCCTGCACTGTTGGTGGGAATGTAAGCTGGTACAACCACTATGGAAAACAGTATGGAGGTACCTTAGAAAAGTATGCATAGAACTACCATATGACCCAGCAATCCCACTCTTAGGCATACATCCGGACAAAACTTTCCTTGAACAAGATATTTGCACACACATGTTCATTACAGCACTATTCACAATAGCCAGGACATGAAAAGAACCCAAATGTCCATCAGCAGATGATTGGATTAGGAAGATGTGGTATATATACATGATGGAATACTACTCAGCCACAAAAAAGAATAAAATAATGTCATTTGCAGCAACATGGATGGAATTAGAGACCCTCATACTGAGTGAAGTAAGTCAGAAGGAGAAATACAAATGCCATATGATATCATTTATATCTGGAATCTAATAAACTGCACAAATGAACCTTTCTACAGAAAAGAAAATCATGGACTTGGAGAACAGACTTGTGGTTGCCAAGAGGGTGGGGGAGGGAGTGGGATGGTATAGGAGTCTTGGGTTAAAAGTTGTAGACTATTGCCTCTGGGATGGAAAAGCAAGGAGATCTGGCTGTATAGCACTGGGAACTATGTCTAATAACTTGTGACAAATCCATATATGTATGTGTAACCATTTCACCACGCTGTGCAGTGGGAAAATTGACAGAAATCTGTAAACCAGCTATAATGGGAAAAAAAAGGATACTATATCAAATAAAAAAAAGAAGCCAGGCACAAAAGAGTATATTTTGTATGATTCAAATTATAGTAGGTTCTGGAACAAAGAAGGCCTAACTATGGTATCAGAAATCAGAATAGTGGTTAATATTGGAGGAAAATTTACTGTGAAAGACGTTCGGGAAGCAGCATCTCTGGGGGATGATGAAAATGCAATATTACTCTACATAATGATTATAAGAAAATCTAAACATAGGTAGAATTTCTTCAAATGTATGCATTTTACAATATATAAATTATACTTCAATAGAAAATGCAAAAATACAATGCAACAAAGAGGTAGATGTCTAGTAAAATATTAAAAGATGACTTCTACAATGTGTGAGTAATGTTTACATATGGGGGATCAGAAATATATATATATACCTTATATATATGTGTGTGTGTGTGTGTGTGTGTGTGTGTGTATATGTGTGTGTATATATATATATAAAATTATTCCTTTCCTTTAATATATGCTGGTAAGGGCTTTACTTTTTTAATTATTATTTTTCATTTTTAAAATATATTAAAGCTATGCTTCATTATCACTGTTGGCACGGTATTCCTGATGCCTCAGGACAAATGTTTACAACTACTTAAAGTTATTACTTAAAGTTATTACTGGCTTTGCGGACTGCAAAATATTTATCTAAGGATCAATCAGTAGGAGGATAGATGATTGTTAGTCTAGTTTAACAACTTGATCTCATAAATTTTGAACCCTGTAGCATCATGGAGAACTATTTTTGTGGATGCATACATGACCATATTTTAGATTTTTAAAGATTTTTTTACAAGTCTTCATATCTCAAGGCTAATATTGTATTTAGTATTTTTAAACAAACTGGCAAAAGCCACAGTGCTGACAAAGTAATAGGCTCTGACTCACTGGAAGTGAGAGCTCTCTCTTGTCTGTTCTATCCATCCTCCAATCAATTTCTAAGCTTTATGAAGTTCTTAAAATTGGGATGAGAAGCACCCAACCATGTTAATACAGAAGAGGGTAAAACATAAAATAAGCTGTACTCTATATGAAAATGCTCTTCTACTAGTGTGCCTTTGTTCAAATAAATTCTAGCTGATTTATTTAAATGAACACTTACGTGTCAAAATAATTAATAACAACTAACAATTTTACAGCACTGTTTAATTTACAGGGTGCTTTCTCAGGTTTTGTCTCATTTGGTAGCCTATTATATTTGCACAGGAACGTTTAATGGAATGTTTTGCTTATAGAGTGTTCCCATACAACAACAGTTTTATTACTTGTCTAGAACCATTATGGATATGGCAATCTGGACTCTAATTCTGAATATATAAATGTCTCTTTCATTTTGGCTTTGTGGAGAATTGAGTAGTTCAACATAAGTGGATTTTCCAGATAAATACAGCTTAGCATTTAAATCACCAAGATATTTAATTATAATCACTTTTAAGAGGAATCATAAAATCTATATAACACTTATCTCACTTTTATAAGTCACATTTGACATATATTTCAGTTATGAAGACATGCATGACATTATAATATTTGGAAAACATGGAAATGTCTGAAGAAGGAAACAAAAAATATCCATATTCCTACAGTGCTTATTCAAAGATAAGCACTGTTAATATTTCAGTATGATCAGCCTTTTTACAATGAAATATATTTCTATGTGTGTAAATATAGTAACATGTAAAAATTATACTTTATATACTGTTCTATCTTGCTTTTTAAATTAATATATATCATTATTATATTTTTCATCACTTCATGTCTAGGCATACTAATTACTAGTCATTTTCTATATCCTTTTTACCTACCTTTTAAGATAATTGCTAATTAATTATATTATAATTTAATTAAATTAATGTTTAATCAGTTTCACAATTATATTTACATTAAAAATTCAGGATGTTTAAATTATAAATAACGCTTCAATCTATTCTCATAAATCTATATATCATACTACATAGTTTATAAGGAAGAAGTGAACAACCATTCAATGAATAAGAATCTAGAGTTCTTGTTGTGGCTCAGTGAGTTAAGAACCCAAGATAGTGTCCGTGAAGATACATGTTTGATCCCTGGCCTTGCTCAGTGGGATCCGGTTTTGCTACAAGCTGCAGCAAATGCAGCTTGGATCCAGCTTTGCTGTGGCTGTGGTTGTGGCCAGCAGCCTCAGCTCAGATTGGACCCCTAGCTTGAGAACTTCCATATGCCACAGGGGCAGCCATAAATAGGAAAAAATGAAAAAGAAAAAGAAAAAAAAAAGAATCTATGCTATGTAGTTGGAGATAATCTTTTTATGTAGTTATTCTATGATATTTGTAGTTGTCTAAAATACAATCTCAATCTTGAGTATCTGTGAAAGATTAAAAATAGACACTGTCTAAAAGATTCTTAATAGGGTTAAATTTAAATATAGCATTCTCTATGTTCCTTAGTATACCTCTTTACATTGAAATATAAAATGCTAACAATAAACACAATGCCAGTGAACCAATAAATACAATGCCAGTGAACCAATAATCAACCTGAAGCTTCGGAATATATATGTACTATTAAGTATGAAGTTATATGATACTGTAAAGACAGTATAAAAAGGCCTTCAATTTCACAGAAAAGGAACACATCTCTGTTATGGAATTAGAATACTTCAAGGTGCCTTCCATCCATGAGATTATAGGAATTACAACATTAAAATGGGGGTGACATCTGTGTTTATACTGAGTGATAGGTACAAAGATAGCTACCTACTCAAATACACTTTACATGTTCCTTCTCGACATTGAGAATGACAGATGACAAATATAAAGCCTTAGAGCTTTGTTTATAAAGTCGCAACTGTATATTCACACTGGCTCTGTTTATGAAAAGAGACAGACTGGATAAAAATAGTCAGATATGATATTGAGCACCCAATGAAGTGCTCAGAGAATGTTGTTAAATATTCAGTCAACTATAAATCAATTGCCCTTGTATTATAAGGCCAATTATTCAGAAAACTGTAATGTAAATTTTCCTTAAAATTACACTAAACCACAATTTTGTCTTTCCTTTGAATTTTAATGTGGATACAGTAATTCTATAAGCTCCATGAGTACAGGACCTATGGGCATTTTGTTCTCGCTTATATTCCAAGCACCAAGCATAGTGCCCCATATTCAGTAGGTGCTCAATAAATGTTTTAATTGAATAAAAAAATATAGATTGGTTACAAAGTACTTGAAAATTAGAGATAGGGCATCCTGGGGATATTAAATGTTGTAGTTACGTATAAGATAATATTCATATGCATATATTTATAAATTATAAATTAAAAATACATGTGTTAACAAAGAAAGTTTTAATCAATACTTTCTTTTCCCTCAAAAAAATGTATCATTTTAAAAAGATGTATCAGGGAGTTCCCATTGTGGTGTAGCAGAAACAAATCCAACTAATATCTATGAGGATGTGGGTTTGATTAGTGGGTCAGCGATCCGGCATTGCCTTAAGCTGTGGTGTAGGTCGCAGACAGAGCTCAGATCCCCGCTGCTGTGGCTGTGGAATAGGCTGGCATCTGTAGTTCTGATTTGACCCCTAGGCTGGGATCTTCCATATGCCGCGGGCGTGGCCCTAAAAAGAAAAAAAAAATTAAAAAGATTAAAATTTTTTCATACCCTTAGTGAGAAGATCTGAGCTAAGAAATTTGAGAAAACAATATGATTTATAGTAGTTAATAGTAGTATTTAATGTTTCCAAGAGACGCAGCAAAACTTCCAGGTATTATGTAAGGAGGTACAAGAGGTACAGGATTGGGGTTAACTACATGCAGATGTTATGTTCAAAACACTGCCATAAAATTTTTATTGTTTTTACTTGTTCCATCACTGTTACTCATAAACTAATGTTTTATAGGAATCATCTTCAATGTAGTGTCTTTGAGAGTTCTGGCTGTGGTAGGTAACATCTAAGGCAGTGAGAGATCTTGTTGGTGTTGGTTACTTTAAGCTGGGTGCCACTTATGTGATCTGCATATATTGCACTGAACATTTTCTTTGCTCAAATAAAAGGGAAAATTTTTTAAATCTTAAAACAGTGGAGTATTCTGACTATGCATATCTATATACAGATGCATATGTCTTCTTGTAGGTCTTAGACATGTATATTCATTTTACTCATACTGGAGAGTGTTTAGCATGCAGCTTATCAAATCATGTCATAATTTTCCCAATGATTTTATAAAAAATACCACAATTGCCATTCTACACATCAGGAAAATGGTCCTTTGCTACAATATAAAAGTAAATACTTGTACATATTTTTACATCTTAATGAGTTTTGTGGTAGTAGGTGATTTATGCTTCTTTTATCTTTTGTTGGTATAACAGGATGTCAGTTTGTTCATCACAACTTTGTCAAACTGTTTTTCATGATATTTAAATAATGAATGCTATTTTTAAGTAAATGGGTATTTCAAAATAACGTTTCGGTATATTTTCTTATTTTAAAATGTGTGTGTGTGCTTGTGTGTTTTGATTTGGAGATTTTCTGCTGCAATCTTTGATACAGCTATCAATGATCTTTCATTCAATTAAGTGGTTCTTTTATGCCCCATCCAGCAAAAATGAAGGGATGAAAATTTAAATGGAGCTGGAGAAACCAATGCCCACAAAATAGACTTATGTCAATATATGGAGGCTTTTATGGTGTCAGTGGGGTATCATTATATTTTGCTGCCTAATCTCCATTTAAATATCAGAACTCAATATGAAAAATAAAAGGAAGCTCATTTGTACTGTAGGAGGCTCTTCTCTTCAGTGTCCAAGTTACTCTTCAGGAGTTGGTCACTTAGGTAAGGTATGCTTTTTTTTTTTTTAGTTTAGAGTCTCCCTAAAAATCAACCAAGTAACAACTGAGTGACTTTGAGTATATTAAAATTAGCATAATATATCAGGGTACACAGCTTTAGTTAATTCCTACAGCAATCCTGTGACACATTTTTATCTCCATTTTGCAGATGAATTAACTAAAAATCAGAAAAACTAAAAACATTGCCCAAGGTCCTAGAACTATTAAGAGAGAGCTGAGATTCCATCATTGCTCTCCTACCACAAAGCCTGTTTCCTTTTCCACTCTGTTCTCTCCCAGTATTGTTAACACTGTATTTAAAAGGCTAAATTTTAACTTAAAGCCTTTAAATGTATATCTCTTTCAAAACTGCTCTCATGTTTACTCAGAAAAGTCATTGGATATAAATGAATATTTGCCTCCCAGTCAGTATTCCCTAGAAAAAAATCCCAATCATCTTATTCTACAGTGAAACATTCCACTTCTATTTTGAGAAAATACTTATTGCATTGAATAGTTGGAATGTTTCACAGGGTAAAATACCAGTTCTTTTTGCTCCAGCTCTAGATAGATTTGAAATGTCAGGTTGAGTCATTTCTCTATATTCTGAAAGAATGTGAGACAGTAGGGAATATTTGGAGATGCCAGACACATACAATGTGGCATCCAGACCAAGGGGAGTGATAGGTCATTGTCTGGCAGATGGCATAATGAGCTGGAGAGGTTAATGGCAGATGGACTTGACGATTTGGGCAAAGCTAAAGAGCTTTTGGCTATTAACACAAAGTATGAGGAAAGCATTGAAGGAGTCTTTTCCCATCTGATGACGATGCCAACTTGGATTTGGCAGATGATATGGTGACGATGAGACATATGGAAGATAAAGTAATATTCTTTTCTAGGTATGGTACAGAAAAGGCAGCTAATGAAAGCAGAGTATCAGGTTTTTTGGTTAACTAAACTCATTGTATAGGGATGTATTTTTTAATGTAGTCAGTAATACTTTCATGTTGTCAAAGTAAAGTCTGAATTTATAAATTGTTCATTAATACGATAAGGTTAAGTTTAAATCTCACCACAGCCTTCATAAGTTAAGGAAATTACATATTTTATATTTTGTTAGAAAAATTCATACCACTTGAGACAATTGTAGTAAGTAGACTTTCTAAGCTATATCTTTACTCTGAGACTACTTGAAAGGAGCCTGTATTTTTTCATTTATTACTCAACGTAGCTTTTTGTGTGTATAATGTTCTATAGGTCTAAAAATATGATGATGAAACTACTAAACAACCAATAATAGAGATTGAGATGTTTCTCCCAGGAGTGGTGATTAATTTGCATCAATCCCATGAACTTCTTTAATCCACCTGTAACACATATTATGCTAAATAACTGATTGGCAATTTCTGGTTTAAATTGTATCTGAACTTAAGCCCCTGATGAAGTCTCTCCCAACTTCTCATGAAAATATTGTGAATGTATAGAAAATGATGAGAATGTACAAAGCAAAAGATTAAAACAAACAAATAGGAGTTCCCTGGTGGCCTAGTGGTTAAGTATCTGGTGTTGTCATTATTGCGGTTTAGGTCACCGCTTTGGTATGGGAACTTACTTCCACATGCAACCACACACACACATACACACAAAAGTCAGGGTAGCTTGGTTCACCTGGGAAAGGGGTTTTACAAGATATGCCCTACTAAGTTAAGGGAATTAAGAACATTTGAACTAAGGTAGTTTAAAAACAAACAAACAAAACAAAAAACAAAAGCCAGTATATGGGCTAATGAGACCAGACTAAGAAACAAGCAAAAGTTTGCCTCATGAAGGTAAGATGGGTAGAGGTAAGATGGGTGAAGTTTTGCAATTCTACACTGTGGCCCATGGACCAGAGTCCCATGATCTATACTAACCAGAACTCTGGACAGCCATATCTCTACTAAGAAGCTTACAAGACAGTAAGAGCATTCCTACTTTCATTCATTTTTCTATGTTCACTGAAAAGTAGCAACTCAGAAAAATGATTGGACAGGCAATTGGTAGTAGCATATTTTATCCTGGGAACACTTAAGACTCACAAATAAACCGTACAGCTAGGGACTAAAAGTGATAAATGTTTACTGTACCTTAGGGAATAAGGTTAAGTGTAGGAAAAAAAAAAACTACTGAAGTAAAGCAAAGCTATGTTAAGCACGTGGAAGCTAAAGATTGGAAATGGGACTAAAATATATGGGTACTAACCTATTCCCTAACTATGAACCAAAAAAAGCAATTCAACCATTCTTTACAGTTGGCAAAGGCTGAGACCAAGGGCAAACAACTTGCTGGTTCTGTTGCCAAATATTTTGTCCTAAGAGAACTTACCTCACTAAAAAATGACTAAAGAGAAAATAAACTTGCCACATGGGTTACGAAAAAAATCATAGCAGACTGGGGAAATGGAACATAAATTTCAAAAGAAGAGAATACCACAGAAAGTGAGACCCTGAAAGATCCAGAAGAAAATATCTTAAAACTCTTTGCCATACTAAACATAGTGGGGAAAAACACATGCCTTGGAGATACAAAAGCACAGTCATATGGACAACATTCTGAGATGTGCAGGCAACAAAAATTGGTGAAAATGGAGATGACAAGATAAGGAAGGGTTCCAATGTAACTGAAACTGCAATTGAAGATTAAACAATTAAAATGCATATTGGAGTTATTAAAAATAATACACTGCAGAATATCAAATTAGTAATGTAGAACAGAAATTTAGGAAGTTTTACTGGCGTCCTGAGAATAGGAAAACAGTATGAATATGGGAGAAAATCAGAGCTATGGAGGAAAGAAAATGGAGATATAGCCAATGAATAATTGATGTATCTGAGAAACAAATGTTACAAAAGTTATAATAAAAACTTTTTATTATATTATTATTTATTATTATAGTGGAGGACAACTTTTAAGAACTGAAAAAATACCCATGTATATATATTGAAATGGCTGACTAAATTTTAGGCAAAAATGAAAGGAAACATATCTAAATGTACTCTGGTTAAATTCTTTCATTATAAGGATACATTTTAAGTCCTGCGGGCACCTGGGAAGGGGAAAATAATAAAGGTAATCTAGAAAAAAAGAAAGCTGGCTCTGGATTTATCTGTAAAACCTTAGTCCTAAAGGCAACATAACAACATTTAAAAAGCTCTGGTGGCAAAATGATATGTCTTTTATATTCAGTTCTGATGACTTCCATGTGTGAAGGCAACAAAAAAAATCTTCGGATGTAAAAGGATTCAGATAATATACCAACCATTTAGACTTTTCAAAGAATTTACTTTAGGCCTTATTCTAGCCAATTGAGATATATTTTTTAAGGTCAAGAATGTGAAATGAAAGTTATGTTAATTATAAAACCAGCAGACTTTTAACTCAGTTTGGACATCACTTTGAAAAATCATTGTGAGACTGTATATTTTCAGGTGGATTCTGCAACCTAGAGGTGAAGCTTTAATTTCACAGTATTGTCTTAAGATGCTATTCTGTCATTCCCACTCGTTTTTAGTACCAAGAAATGTGGTTTCCAAACCATGTCTTTCATCTCACAGTTCAGATGGAATCCTGTCATATTTAATAACAACTTACAACAGTCACTGGTAGTGTACTATTCCAGCACTTGTTAGCAACAGATAAACAATTTACATAGTCATTGTATCAGAACACTGTGCCAGGAGAATTTCTGATTACTTTTTACTCTCTATAAAATCATATCTACTTAAAGGAATATAATGATCTTATTAATTATAAAGAAACCTGAGTAATATTTTACTGCATCTTTAAAACTCACTGACTGTCTTGACTAATTGCAACTATAGATTAATGCTTTGTGATTTACCACATACAAACTCAGGTGTGATCATGAAAATGCATTAAGTAATTACTACAGTTATGGGAGTGGTTTGAGAATTCTGAGATGCATCTTATTCACTGAAATATCTCATTTGCACTGGAATATGAAAGCTTGTGTGAAAAAGAGAGAGAGAAAGAGAGATAAAAGAAAACAGAGTAAATGCAGAATCTCCTAACTCAATTTCACTCAACAATTTAATTATATTAAGATCAATATTGATGACCCAGATACACATCATCATTCATTTATTCATTCAACAAATATTTACCGAAGTACTCCTATATACAAAGAATTTTACTGGGACCTAGATACACATCTGTGATAACCTTGTCTGGTGATCATCTCTTCTCCACTTTCTCACTCTTAGTAAAGTCTTTTCAAACACACAGAAATATTCAGATCCTCATCATTCCTTTAATTTAATGATCTCTTGGATTTAATTCACTCCATACTGGTGCCACAACACAAAGCCAATCATTCCAACTTCACTCTTGCCATTGTCCTCAATTCCCTGATCATTGTTTTTACTGATAATCTGACTAGTATAATGGACTGTATGATGTATGATATGAAGGGTTTTGATCAGAAAATACTGACAAGCCAAATATTTATTTTACTAAAGCAAAATAATACAAATATAAAACCTATTTCCCAATGCTACATGTACTTGAGAAGTTGGAACTAATTACGCCAATATTATGTGAAAATAAAGTAAGGACCTAAAATTGAGACCAAAGAAAAAATTCTACCATTCTCCTCACTGACATTTACCCACATTTCCTTAGGGATTCGGAATTCAGGTCTTTGTTAGATTACGTTGAATTTCATCATAGCTTTTGGTGCCAAAATCTAAAATTTATCTTGAAAGGAAATTTTCTCTGTCTAGATCATTCTTGCAAACACTATGCAGCAATTTTATATATGTGTTTACTCACAGTTACCAATTATATGTGAAGAGCAGTTGTACATAACCTTCCCATAAATATAACTTTTAGGATGATGAATTTAGGCCTTGCTTTATTTCAAGAAAACAAGTCTCCCACTTAGTGTCACATACTGTGAACAGAGGGTCGAGTGAGGCTGAAAGAAAGCTTTGAAAGCTATATATAGGTTATATTATTTTAATGGGTTCTTATGGACAACCTAAAGAAAGTTGGGAGTTACAGAATGAAGAATTGATTTAAATAGCTTACTGAAAATTCAAGTCATTTGACTATTTGTTTGTCCATCTTCTACCTTCCCACTTCTTATAATTCATCATAAGTAAATTTCCAATATATTTGGATTGGAGTGTTTTTCTTAAAAAAGTTTCTGTGGGAAGTTGTATGCCATAATGTGCAACAGCACGAGATCTGAAACCACGTTACTTGTATTTGAATCCTGACTAAGCCTTTCCCTAGCTATGTGACCTTGTGCTTCAGTTTTTCAGTTTCCTCATCTGTAAAATAAAAGAAAATGCTATCTCCCTTAAAAATTCCTATGAGAGCCCTAAGGAATATTAGTACCCGACTCTGGGTGGTTTTAAGAATACAATTATATTTATTTATACATAGGCAAACAGTAAGTGCTTTTATCTATATTAATCTTATTTAATCCTCACAACCTTATGCAATAGGTATTCTAATTATCGTCCGTATTTTGTAGATGACTTAATTGAGCCACTGAAAGGTGAAATAACTTGTTCAAGATAGAGCAGCCAGTAAGTGGGAGAACTGAAGTTTGAATCAATACAGTCTAACTTCTGAGTCTGTCCTCTTAACCACACCTCCTGTTTCTTTCAACCCTCTAATAAGAGAAATTTGCTCCAGGAACATTTATTAATAACTAGGGCTAAAAATTCAATTGCTAGTACCTCAGCGTTTAGGTTTCTTGATGTTTTAAAGATAGGCATGCTCTTCTGCTTTTAACAGGAAATCTTTTAGTTATCTGTATCCTTTCACTAGTCAACTAAAGGTGAAATAAAACATAATTGCAAAAATCATGACTGCATTTATCCACATGTCCATCTACTCCAATTTCCATGTCACTTACATAAGAAATTACTGATATGATTCGTAGCATCATTTGATGACTGAATTCTAACTTCGCTTGCACTGCCATTAAGAAATGGGAATATTTAAATGTGCAGGTAGCTGTCTCTGCCCTTCACATATTGGCCTTTAGAAGTCATTGCCAATAGCTTCAGGCATTTAAATAGTGTGTTTTATAGCAAGATCATATTAGTGGGGCCATTCCTATGCCAACATTTTGCCCAAAGAATTCTTTACCCAAAACTGCATCTCTATATTGGAAATAATTCTCAGAATATTTAATGATGAAATGAGCTGTAACAGGTAAAATAGGAATATAGGTGAAGAACCAAGTGAATAAGTACATGTTATATCTATCACCAACTCATATTTTAAAAATTTCTAACAGTAAGACAACTCTCATTCTAATAATCAATGACCACATCTCTGAGTTAATGCCTGCCATTTTAATCATGCTGTCACATGAAATCATATATCTATATTGACTATTCTGAGAATAAATTAATAAAGCACTACTGAAACTGGCTTTCAGAAGCTGTTAAAAACAATTAATGGGTATTTCTAATGTTAAGATATTTCTGTCACTATTATAAAATATTTATATGTATATACACATCCACATTAAATATTATTTTAATAAAATAAATACTGATAGCAAATATTTCCTCAAAGGTTTAAAAAGAACTTTATACTTCATATCTCACAAACCTCACCCCAATATACTTTGATGCAACGACAAAAGTACTTACCAAAGACTTTGCCTTGGATTAAAACACCCCACATATTTTTGCCTGAATCCTTCACTAATCTATAAATTCCTAGAAGATAGGGACTATGCTTAATCTAAGGCAATCAAAATAATTAACACATAGTAGGTGTTCACAATATCTTAAATGAATAAGTAGCTAAATGAAAAATTAATTTGATTAGCATATAGGTAAAAACCGAGGACAAGGGAAGAAACTACATTTTCCAGAAAGGATTGTCAAAATGAAAATATAAAAATGGACATGCATAGAGCCCAAGGAAGCCCAGAATTAAATGAAAGGGTAAGTGATAGGAACAAATAAAGGGTGTTCAAAGAGGTAGGAATAAAACAGAGAGTAGCTACAAAACAAGGGAAAAGAAACATTCTAGGAGTTGGGACTCATTAACAATGTCAAATGTTATGGAAAAGGTAAGCAGTTTGAAGACTGAAATTAACTATGATTCTTAAATCATTCTTAGATAAGGAAATTTATGTATAGGGTGGTATTGTCAAAGCAATGCTAAAAATTTAAGAACAAACAACTTGAACTAAAGGTACTCATACTGTAAATCATCAAAGCTGATCTACATTGTACACTACAGAAGCAATAGGAAACTTAAGGTAAACATGTTTATTAAAAACAAGATCCATAGTTTTCTTTTTGTATTTTAAGAGAACGTTGAAATAGCAGACAAATTAACAATGCTTATTACTGAATATACAATTTCAATTAGAATTTAAAATCCTTAAAACATATAAAGAGAAGTAAAATTAATAAATGCAGGAACTTTAATTAGAATAAAAAGTAAAAATGCTCTTTTAGCATTTATCTCAGATACAGTCATTATTTTTACAGTGCAAATGAATTCAAATTTCATACTTTTAAGCTGATTAAATAGATCCTCCTCATTCAATTTCATGAAACTGCCCAATTTACAGAGAATTTGGGTATTAAAATTTACTGTACATGACAACCGGACTCATTTTCAGAATGCAATCTACCACCTCCATGTGATTAGACTTCCTATTATAAGCTCCGCAAAGGTTAATGAATACCTTTGCCAGGCAGCTCAGGTTTTATAATTGGGTGTAATAAGTAGATATGGTGATGGAGTTCTTTGTTAATGTAATTGTAATGCAGATCCAGAGTGTGTTATAAAAACACCATATTGAGAGATCTAAAGAGAAATAAAGTCTCATACATTCGTAGTTTGTAAATATGATCTAGAAATAGCTTGTGTGTCTCTTTTTGTTTATTAGCTGCAAAATATACCGCAGAAACAACTATTTGTTCTTTTAAACTACAAACAAAGTTAGAGTGGCTTGATGACTTGAATTCCCATCTCTCTGTTCCACCCTACCACCTACCCCCACCATGCCCCATGAGAGAGAGGAGAGAGAGAGGGAGAGAGAGAGAGCAGGAGAACAAAGGCCGAGAGAAGGAAAGAAAAAGAGAGAAGAAAGAAACGAGGTATGAGAATATTTGTTCTTCTTTGCCACTGTGTGGTTCCTCTCTGCTCACCATGAAAATAATACACTTCAAATATCAAATCCCAAGTTTACTTCCCCCAAAACAATGATAATGAATGCCAGCCTACACAACTATCCCTTGCTTCCCGATCCTTAGCTTGTACTTTATTCATAAAAGCTGTGTACAACTGAATCACTTTGCTGTATAGCAGAAATTGACACAATATTATAAATCAACTATACTTCAATAATTTTTTTTAAAAGCTGCTACCTTTATCTACAACATAGTGATTAAGAGCACAAACTCTCAAGACAAGCCTGCCTGCATTCAAATCTCTACTCTATTAACTATCAGTTGTGTGGTTTTGAGAAAATAAAATACCTAAAGCAGTGTATTTCCTGCCCTATATCCCAACTAATAATGATATACAAGGTGCTTTCTGGCCTGACTCTGTTTCCTTTGAAGCCTCATCTTCTATTACTTCTCCCTAAGGTGATATGCTCTATTCAGAGCACATGTTCTTAAACACATTGCACATCTGAATGTCTGTTTCAGTTTATACTATTTCTTTTGCTTGCAAAACTTCATACTGTATGAGAAGCTACTACATTCTATCTTTCAAATACTGCCTCTTTGAAACCTTCCCTGAATGCAAAGAAGAATTTCTTCATCTGTAATTCTCTAGCATTTATAATTCTTCCCCCTAAATGAAGATCTGCCTTCAAAGTTTATTGCTGAGGTTTGAAGGAAAAGAACCAGAGGAGAAAGGTAATTTTTCAATGCTATTTACGTTCTGGAGTAATATAAACTTCAAACAATATAATGTGAAAAGATTTTCTTAGTTAAAAAAGACCTGAAACATCAAGATCCTTCTACTGCTTTTCAGAAATCAAACGATGTTTGCATTGGTTATGTATTCTCATGGTTCATTTTTATTTTTAATTTAATTTGATTTTTTTTTAATTTTATGGCCTTATCCGCAGCATATGGAAGTTCCTAGGCTAGGGGTCGAATCAGACCTGCAGCTGCCGGCCTACACCACAACCACAGCAACGCCAGACCCAAGCAACATCTGCAACCAATGCCACAGCTTGCAGCAACACCGGATCCTTAACCCACTGAGAGAGGCCAGGGATCAAACCCACATCCTGTGGACACTCCCTGTCATGGTTCCTTTTAATTCACTAAGCTAGATCCATTTCCAGGAGGTCTGCCTTCTCAACAAGGCTTTTCTCTAGTTGTCTTTGTTTGTGAATGCAATGGGAATTTTAGACAATTTAAGATGCACCTACTCAGTCTTTTATAGACTTAAGAAAAAAATGATGCTTATTCTGGAAAGTATTACCAATTTGAGTATTAACTCTCATTTAATAAAATATTGAACAGGCATTGAGGAAAGCCACTAATGAGTATTCAAATAATCTTTTATAAAGAGCATGTCAATTTCAACTTGCTATACAAATCAAGATAAAAAATGTCTAAGTTAATTATTCCTATAGATCCCTTAAACCAGGAATTTAAAACCCATATAAGCCCAAATAAGTTAGTATCACCTTTCTGCTATGTTCTATTTCCAGAAGTCCTTAAAATACTTTACAATATATAATGAAAATGTGGGGAAACAAAGAAAGCCATGGCAGGGAATGAGTGCATGGGAAGGTAATGTAAAGGCAGAGAGAGGGAAGAAAATTGAGAGGAAGAGAAAAAAAGAAGCAGTAGTAATAGTGTCACTTTTCTCAGCTAAGGAAATTTTGCTTTGGTATAACAATTCAATGTCTCATATTGGACTTCTTTAATAGGCATTGAGGAGTTCCCTCCTGCCCACCAAGGGAGAGAAAACATACTTTTAAGAGTCATCAGCTACCTTTTATGTTAGGAGACCCTTTCTGTTTTTGTGGACTTTTGGGGTTCTTGGGTAATTTAAAAGAAAATGAAGGCAGTTGTTTGGAAGAGATATAATAATTTTTATACAGCCAAAGAAACACCGTGTCAGGCAGTATAGTACCTTAAGTCTGACTGCAATCCGTACATCTATATTCTCTTGATGAATTCTTGTATTTCTTTGATATAATGTTAAGCACTAAAAATCTGGGCTTAACTAAAATAGCTTCATGCATAGAGCCTACTCCTGTCTAAAAGAGTACCTTACAGAGAAAAAGTGAGAAGCATTTTATCATTGAGGCTATAGGATTGATTATTTCTTTTCTAGAATAATCATGACTGCATACCTCTGATGTTTTCATGTGATGCTCACAATAATTTCATAATTTCATCATGATAAATTAAGTTATGCTGCAGTAATAAACAACTCCAAAATGTCAGTAGCTTAGAACAACAGAGATGTATTTCTCAAACATAATACTGGTCTATTATTGCTTGTCTAGGGGCTCTGCTCTGAGACAACTTACTCTGACACCCAGGAAAGATAGAACAATCACCTACTTGAATAGTATCAGTCATTGTGACAGAAAGAAAAGAAAGCTCTGGGAGGTTTTTTGTTTCAAATTAAATGCTCTGCATTGGCAAGTAAATGGATTGTAACTCAAGACTGAACTAGCTATAGCCCCATCCAACCACAAGGGGGTGGTACGGAAAATACAACCCTGCCTTGTGACAGTAAGGAGAAGAGAACCGGAATATTTGGTGAAATTATTAACGATTTTCACATACAATTCTAAATGAAGTATTCCTAACAAGTTCTAAATTTCAAAGACTCCATGCAGAGCAGGAAATGGATAAGAAGGAGCAACATTTAAATGAAATTGAATATATATTCATACAGTATTTGGGGAGTTTTATGTATTTCTGAAAATATTCTACAAAATACATACCTTTAATTTGAAAGTAATGTAACTAAGAGAAAACTATGAAGGAAACTTGTTAGAAACTAGCAATTAGTCCATTATATATAAATCATGTAACTGGGTTACACCAGGGTTAGAAATAATAATCTGAGAATACTATAGTTAGAGAAAATATTAGGAGGTTTATGTTTTTGATGGATCAAAAAATACTATGGACATCTTCCAGATGCTGAAGAGATCACTGCAGGGTCAGCCCTTTGACCCAGCATTATTTTGCAGATTTTCCCATTACTATGTTATTTTTTATTTTCTGATTTACAAAACATTTATTTTACTATTTCATCCCAACCCAATGTGATCCATTCAATCACACTGCTGACTCATCCATGCACGTTTAACTCTGTCCTTTACTTTTCAAGAGGCATGGTAGGCCAGCCGGTCCTGATGTCCCTGTCTCCTGGCTATCGCTCTAAGATTCCAGGTTCTTTATTAAAAAATAAAGAGGCTCTGATTTGTTGTTTTTGTTGTTCATTATCTAGTGTCTGAGAGTCTATATATTAACATACCACAGAGTGGTAAATATATTTTGAATTCCATAAATTAAAAATAGCTTAAATCATTGTGATTTCCAGATATTCTAGAAGGACAACTCAATTCTAGAACAAATGTTCATAAGCTCAAAACCATAAGAAAATACTTAAATGTAAAATTAGGTAGTCAAGAATGAAATCTGGCAAAGGCAGGCAACAAGGCAAAGATAAGAAATTTGAACTGCCTAGGGCTTTATCAGACATCTAATCTCACTACAATGAGTTAATGAAATCAGTTAAGAGAACACATATTAATGTTACTATATATTATAATAAACATGCAGAATCACATCATTCTATATTCAATATCCCACCTAATCCTCAGTACAAAGTGGGAGGTAAATTTTCTCATACCTATTTACAGATTAGAAACCCAAAGTTTAGAGAAATTGAGTAACTTCTCTCAGCTCACACAGGTAGTAAACTGTAAAGCTCAAATTCAAATCAGAGTTGTCTGAATCCAAAGTATATGCTTTTTCTCTAATAGTGAATGTGGTTTATAAAAATAATTTATTCTTCGTATTTCTTTGTAAAAAAGGTGACTTTTTTTCTGAATTTAAAAATTTAAAAAGTCAAATTTTAACCTAACATTTATTACTTCAAAATTTCTAATTTGTAAAACAGTTGATTTTTGTTTTGTTTTTTGCCTTTTCTAGGGCTGCACCCGCGGCATATGGAGGTTGCCAGGCTAGGGGTCTAATCGGAGCTGTAGCCACTGGCCACAGCCACAGCCACAGCCATGCGGGATCCGAGCCGTGACTGCAACCTACACCACAGCTCACGGCAACGCCAGATCCTTAAACCCACTGAGCGAGGCCAGGGATCGAACCTGCAACCTCACGGTTCCTAGTCGGATTCGTTAACCACTGAGCCCCGACGGGAACTCCCATAGTTGTTCTTTTAATTTGGTGATGCACTGAGAGCAAGACTTACTTTTCAGTAAGAATAAGGCCGAGTTTCTAATGCAAAGGTCACAGGCTCTGTATACATCTCCTAAAACATGCACCCTGTTCTCATATATGAACTACATTACTAACACTGTTTGAAGATTCTAAATATACATATATTCAAACTACATAGCACACAGTATGTACCCTTGGCCAGTGTCTCTAAAACCTCTGACTTCCTGCCAGAAATTACTGCTGAATGCTGTTTTTATAGTCTTGCCTGTTTAAAGAAACACAATGCAGCACTGGTGGAAAATGAAATTAAAATATATTCGGGGATGTAACAGGAAAAGAATGTGAGTACTATTAGGCTGGTTCATGCCAAACAGATTACAACAGTCATTATAACAATTATTATTAAGGTTCTGTTAAGATTTTTTTCAAGTGAGACTACTGTGCTCTAAAGTGGGGGTGGATAAACAGTGTTGAAAAATCATAGTTATTTGAAAATGTAAAGTATGAGATATTTTAAAAGATTATAAGAAAAATTATGCACTTTTACAAATGGATCTCTCCTGCAAAGTTTCAACATGTTTAGAGGGGATATGTAGTTTACAAAGGTTCATGTTAATATCATCTAAAATGATATATTGGGCTTATTATTTAACTATATTACAATAATTTAGGAGAAGTAAATAAATCATTTTTAACTAGCTTCCCTTAATCTGAAAATACCTTAAATCGGCTTGGTTTGTATATCAAACAAGGACTGGCACTGTAGAAATAGATACTAATAAAATGAATAGAAATGATGACTATTTCTATAAATCAGGAATAGAGATTTTTCAATTCTTCCTTAGAAGCAATCCTTTAAGTTTAAGGGCTCAAGCTTAAGATATAACTGGAGTAATGAGACTTATTTTTAGCAACCATACTAGAAATTATGTATCCAATTATCTGCAGTACCATTTGATGTAGTCAACTTGGAAGGTTATATACTGATTGTTATTACCAATTTAATTACCATATGAGTTATAAAGGTCTATCAAAAATTGTCAGAAAATTCAGATGAAAATATTTTAGCTCTCTCCTGGAATTGAATGTAATGACCTAAAAATTTTGTTATATGATGGTACTATCTTTCTAGCAAACCATTTTGTGAATCAGATTTAATATGAATCAACTCAATTCAGGTAGTCTGAGAATGCTGCGTCTATGCTTAGATGTTAGATGTGTGAACGTTTATTTAGAGGTCAGCTTCTCTATTAAACATAATCTCCTAGTTCATCCTCAGCTCTACCTTAAGAAGATGTTAAGATGGTATTATGCAAGCTTTTTCTCTGAACAATGGACACTCCTATATTTTAGCACCATACCCAGCAAGTTCTTTTCACCCTCTAGTTATAAAAGTAATTTAGTCTCAAAATCTAGGACATACTGATAACCTCCCACATACCCATGACTGAATGAGCTTATAGACTACAAATGAATGCTGTTCGTAATGTTGAGGATGTTTCAAGGGCAGTCTGAATTCAGCAATACTATAGCACAGAGCCTTTGAAGCCTGAACCATCAGCTCAGCTTTGTGAAGCTATTAGCTTCCCAAATTCTACACTTTATTGTTTTATGGAAATGATACCAGAAAAATGATATGCCAAATCCACTGATTCACATCAAGTATAGCTTCAATTTAAAGAGTCTTCCCCAACATATTTGTTTTAACTTAACACAGTCCCAAAGAAGCTATGAGTATTCCATCATCTTATTTTCTAAGTCTAATTTCTTGATTTGTCATGAAAAGTAGTAAAGTTAGAAGAAATATGGTGAAACTTATTTTAAATCCAATTTTATTTCCTAAACTAGATCTAATTGGCATAAGTGAAACAAGTGTCACAAATAGTGCTGGTCTATTATATTTTACAAGGATGTTTATTAAAGTGCCTGTAGAATACCATTTTACCTATTAGTGTTATTGGTAATATGAAAAAATGAGTGTACTACATGTAAATAAGGTATTCAGCCACTTTTAAAGATACTGTTATACATGAATAGGCATTATTAATATGAATTAGTATAGATGAAGATGTCAATTGAAAAATGGGTTTCTTACCCAGAGCAATATTTAATTTTAGGTATAAATTGAACTCCCATAGATTTTGGGCTTGTGTATAATCAGGCTTTGAATTAGACAAATTATTATGAACTGTTTAGTTTATTTTGAAATATCCTATAGAGTGTCATACAAATGTTACATGTAACTTGAAACACTGAATTCAATGATTTAAGTTTTGTGATAATATTATAGAGGAAAGTGAAAATATAGAAATGTTAGTTAAATGTAACTCATGATCCTAATTGAAGGCACCAAGGATTATAAAGTATAGAGGAGTCAGATTAATGATCTAGAAAACAACTTCAGGTGAATGAATATCAGACTTTAGAGATTCAAGTATTCTGAAAAAAAGGAAATATTGAATATGATTTTCTGATTAGTTACGATAGCCTGGGCATGAATGATTTTCCCTTTGAGGCATAGTGAAATATCTCTCATAGTGAGAGTACTTTATGGGTACTCTCATCTTGAGGGTACCCACAAAGTACACATTTAATAAATAAATATATATAATGTATACACACACACGCCTATTTTATTCAAAGGAAGATTTATGTCAATGGTGCTGTATAGTTTGAGATCTGATCTTTTATTAAAACATATTCAGAACCATATTTCTACAATGATGCTTATGCTCAACTGTCTTGCAGTATTACGAGACAATTCTTCTAGTAGGCATTTAATTAATTTTAAATGAGTCAACATATTGTTCAGTCTGCTAGGCCAATAGTTCATTGTGATGACAAAAAATGTATTTATAGTTTTCTGCTAGAGACTAAGTGACCTTGTATGCATAAATCAGTATTTATGAATTTCAAGCCTATGCTAGTATGATACAACTTAAAAATTAAAAGCAAAAAAAAGGAATAATACAAGCCACGTGTCTCAACAAAACTTTTTCTTTACAACAACCAAAACAATCAATTAAATATAGAGATGCAGTTGATAGAATACTGCAGATAAACTACATAAGGCAAATAATAAATGAGAGTATTAGACTCATTCAAAATTAAAGTATTCAAATGTGGAAAAAAATATTAACTAAAAATGTTAAGAAAACATCCAAAAGTACACACAAATGAAGATTAATATGAATTTTTGAAAATGTGCTTGCCCTATAATCTAGGCTTCTTTAAAGAGAAATGAGATTATGAGAGGACTATTGATGACGTTCTTCTAGAATAATGCAGTGTAATGGAATGGTAATTATAAATTGTATGCCATATGATGTGCAAGGCAGAATTTATTTGACAGTCCCACATGAATGCACAGCCATGATCACATATCTTTGTAACATCAGAATCAACTGAAAAACAGGGAGTTCCCGTTGTGGCTCAGCGGGTTACAAACCCAACCAGTATTCATGAGGATGCAGGTTTGATCCTTGGCCTCGCTCAGCAGGTTAGGGATATGGCATTGCCATGAGCTGTGGTGTAGGTCACAGACGCGGCTCGGATCCCATGTTGCTGTGGCTGTGGTGTGGGCCGGCAGCTGCAACTCTGATTCGACCCCTAGCCTGGGAACTTCCATATGCCGCAGGTGTGGCCTTAAAAAAAAACAAAAACAAAAATCCTTCACAAGAGCAATCCCTACAGATAGGCTGAAAACTCTGCCTGAGTTCTAAATGTCAGTAACCACAGCTCCTTGTCATTCTTGTTTTACCCTCTTCTAAATAGTGTCTAAAGAGTAGTTTAATCACAATTATTTTGACTACTCACATTGCAATTATATTTGCAATACTGACGAATTATGCTACTTTGTCATAAGTACTTTAAATAATTACAGTACTTGTCAGAAATCTCTAAATCGGATTATTTCATGCAAAAGAAAACTTAGTGTATCCATACCCAAATCATATTATATTCTCTCCTTGATGTGACATCACATCACTTTGGTTGACAGATGATAACATTACAGATAAAGAAGCCTATTTTATCAAAGGATTATGCCTGTCATGGTATAGGAGATTTAGTGTCACTCACTAGCAGCTAGTAACATTTTTTTTCAAGTTTGGGGAGTTAGGGATAAGGCTAGATGACAGGGTATCACATACAGTTTACATCCTTCAGTACTTTAATACAAATGGACACATGAGTTTTTTCCATTTTAAAATTTTATATTTGAGTTTTATATTTGAAAGATAAGGTGCATGCCTGTGATAGAAATGTTTCCACCCATCCCTTTATGATTTTTAAAGTAGTTCCTAGTTGGAGAAAATATTTGTCACTTCTGATAAATTCCATGATAGCAAGGATACACTTCTTTTTGAACTCAAGATTTTATTTCCCAAAAAGAAAGCATACACATATATATATATATATATATATGCTTATATATATAATGATAGCATACATATATATATGCTTATATATATAATGATAGTATATGTATATATATAATATGTATTGAATGTAAAGACTGCCAGTATTTATATTATCAATGATATCTTGACTGACATATTAAACAATAAAATATCAGAAAACATGAAGATTGTAGATGCTTGGGTCTCCTCAAATGGTTTCTCCATAACAGCTGTAAGTTATTAATAGGCAACTGAAATTTAATATATCCAAATCGAATTTCTTATTCTCTCCCTACCAAAAAGATTCCACCTACAGTCTTTTCTCATTTCAGTTGATAGCAACCCTTTCTTACTCCCCATATCCTGTCTGGCAGCAAATACTTTTGGTTCCAACTTCTGTGTAAATCTAGAGTGTAATGAGTTCTCACAACTTCCACTACTATCTCCATGATCTAAGAAACCATTATTCTTGATTGACTTAGAGCCTACTAACTACTCTATCTACTGCCACACTTCCCACTTTCAATCTCTGTCCATATAAACACTAGTATTTACACAGCAACAAAGAGATCCATTTATCTAAGTCAAATCTTGTCATTACTATGGCTCTCAGTATCATATAAAGTGTAAACAAATATCTTTACAATGACCTAAACAACAAACAATATTCTGAATCCCTCTTACTTTTCTCTGACTGCTTTTCTTACCATTTTTCCCTTATTATATTTGCTCTAACCACAGTCTTCCTTGATGTTCTTTAAAAAAAAAAAAAGTTACTCTTAGAGTTCCCTGGTGGCCTAGCAGTTAAGACTCAGTGTTGTCACTGCTATGGCTCTGGTTTGATCCCTGGCCTAGGAACTCCCACATGCTGTGGTCATGGACAAAAATATATATATTGAATATGTAGATAAAATTATTTTAGTAAAAAAATTATTTTAAAAAGTCACTCTTTCAACTTTGGGCCTTTCTATTTCTATAATGCCAAGACAAAACTTACATATAATTTCTCTCTCTGCATCATTCCTAATAAAAGAAGAAACACTTCAAGTTAATTGTTTTTGGAAGTCTGGCATCCCTAAGTTGCCAATATTGTGGCATAGAAATGATAGTGAAGCATCTTGTTACCAAACAGCAGCTTATACACTGGAAAGATACAGTTCTACAGGTTTTTAGTACATAATAGAGCATTAAAATACATAAACTTTGGGTGCATTTTGGGTTATTTTTGTGTAGTATATCTATGATATTTAGAAAATGATAGTAGAGAAGTGTTGTTAACCGAGAAGTCATTTAATTAGAAAACTTAACAAAAGAAGTGAGGACTTGTGAACATTCACATGTCTTGGAGAGGGGAGAATATAAACTGTAAATAGGTAGCCTTCTTTGAGGTTAATGACTTTCACAATTTCTAGAGAGAAATAAAGCATATTATATACGCATAGAAAATAAGAATCTTGCTCCTCTTAGTTTCCTAAATTTTCAAAGTACTAATATTTATTTAGACAGTGCTACTTATTTGATAAAGTAATCACTATATTTTTTAGATTCAGTGTCCTGAGTATTTATTAAAAATCTACAGAGTTGGTTCCCCTCAGTTAGGAGCATGATATAAGCAGCACATTCTATGTTGATTGGGGTGGGTTGCATTAAGTATCATATACGATCCAGAATGAAATAAAATACACAAAACAAACAAATCAGGAATGAATCTTTTAAAATCAATAAAAGACCTCTGAGTCTTAAAGATAAATGCTTGTAGGAGAGAATCCAACGTATTTAAGATAGGAAGTATTTCTCAAATGTCAAATAATTACTTTTATTTCAAAGGCAGATTAGAAAGGATAAAGATATTTGCAATTCTCTTTTGTCATGAAATTCCCCTTTTAAAACACATTAAAAAAATATTAAAACCTGGAGCTAAATAATTGAACTAGGTACGGTAGCATTTCTCTTTTCAAAGAAGGCTCTGTCTCACCTATGCTTGTTAATAAAAACCCTGTCATAGTAAAATAGAAGCTGGCATTTATTCCATGCTGTTACAAACAAGTCTGTGCAGCATACTTGAAGTGTATTTTCTTGATAATTCCTATTGTGCAGTATATGGCCTCCTACTGAATGAGGCAAATGGTGATAATAGCAAGCATCAAAGTTATAATTCTTCAAATCCTGTTAAAGTTGACTTCAGGAAAAATTTTTTATGTTATTGGTTAGCATTTTTTACATTTTTTTCAATTTTCACTTGGCTATTTCACTTTTTTGGTTTTGTAAAGTTGCTAGGATGTCAAATCAGTCTCCTTAGACTTAAATATTATGAGACATGATTTAACAGCTATAAATAATAACATTACAATAGGCAGAGGTTAGTAACACTTGAAGGTCAAAAGAAAAATTTAATTGGAAGTATAAGACTTAAAACATGGTTCCTAAGCCTAACCAGACATATGTGATAAAAATCACTATTTAAATATTTTAATGTTATTTATAGATTTTGCTTAACATATAATGTTATGTATCCCAAAGCTTTAGTAGTAACCCACTTTTTCAAAAACTGCCAATTTGAGTATAGGGAACACTGGATTTCATTTTAACTGAGTTCAAAAGAAGGTTTTAGATAACTGTTGATTAATTTATTTTTAAGTAATTCACTTAAAACTAGATTTATAAAATCTTCTGAGGGGAATCACTCCAAAATTAAAACTTTAGGGTCTTTCCAGGAAATTATAATGTTTCATTTTGCTATAGAGCTTTGCTTGTCCAAATCCAGAATATTTTTCCCTCTCATTATAGTTTCTTAGATAAGAGATAATTTACTCCTGCATACGTACTTAGTTATTTATGATGTTTTACATGCTTATTATGGTAATACTAGCTTATTTGCAAAAAAAAAATGGCATGCACTAATAGAGAGTGGTGGGATTCTTTTCTCACTTGGCATTATTAAGAATCATTATTAGCTGCTTACTCTTTTACAACATCAATACAGCCTTCTGGTATTTAGACAATATTTTCTCATAATACTTCATATTTAATTAATCTCAAGGATAATAAATTGATGTTTGTCTCTCATGTTTTAACTTTAACCTTGAAATAGCATTTTTATATTTTGTTCCTTATAGATTAAAAAAATTTATGGACATCATCAATCTAATCTGGTATGCATTTTTAAGCCATGGATAAAGATCAACCATCCCCTGACATTTCATGGGGTGAAATTAGCATATTCATTAATTGTGTTTTTATTTCCCCTTCTAGTCACAAAGTTAATTAAAGACGTCTGACTTAATTATGTATCTTATAGTTATTTCTGCCAGATATAGGACTAAGAAACCCATTTAAATATAATACCACAGATTCCATTTCATGGCTCTGGCATATTCTTGTGCTCATTTATACTACATGACCTCATTTTTTTCCTAAAGAGTATGTTTACTGATATTTTATCACTTGGGATTCAACTAGAAAAGCAGAATCAATAAAGATATGTAGAGATTGATATAGATATGAAATCTTCAAATTATTTCTAAATAAATCCTCAGACTTATTCAAATAAATTGGCTTACATGATTGTGGGGCTGGCTAAGGATACCCAAAATCCATAGGCAGGTTGTTAGTAAGGGTTATTTATCCCTTATAAATGATAGTGAAGCATCTTGTTACCAAAGAGCAGCTTATACACTGGCAAGATATGGTTCTACAGGTTTTTAGTACATAATAGAGCATTAAACAGCATGGACCTAAGCTGGTGTCCACAGGTAGAAATCTTCTCTTTTTCTCCTTCTCTCTCTCTCTCAATGTCCCTACAATTTCAACAGTTTTTAAGGCCTTCCATCTGATTAAATCAGATCCACCCAGATTAGTAAGAGCAATCTTAAATTGCTTTAAGATTTAAATTGCTGGCTTTAATCTTAAAGTCAACTAATTAGGAACTTTACATTAGCAATATAACTTCACAGTATCACTTAGATTAATGTTTGATTGAATAAACAGAGAATGCAGCCTAGTCAAAGTGATATATATATGTAAGCACTGTAGCCATGAAACCTAATTTAAGTCAATAAAACTCTACTATCCTTTCGAAATATTATATGAATTTAAACTTTTTACGTATTGGTATTTTATCTTCAGAAGGTAGGTAAAAAGTAGCCATTTCAATTGATAGGCCCTTTGATATTATTAACAAGACCAAGAGGAAATAAGACATGGGAGTAAAATACTTGACAAAGCACAAGAATATGTTCCTTCCCAATCTGAAATCCAGGACAAATAAATAACTCCTGCAACCAAGGAAGACTGCAAATATGGTTTAAGAATTCGGTCATGAAACTTTATGTAGCAAATAGCATATCAAAATATATACAGGAGAATTTCATTTCCAGCAGTGACAGATCAGCTTGACTGAAACAAACCATTCTGCGAAAACCAACTAGAAAAGCTGTCGAAATAGTATTTAAAATATTTCTAAGGCATGAGTGAGCTACCAACACAGCCAGAATCTGAAGGGCCAAGATCCAGAAACAAAGGGAAAAGTATTTCACTTTAATTTTTTTCAATTTAATGCATTAACCAATTATTATACAGATTCCGAGAGGCTCAGAAACCATCAGAGCCTTTAGAAGTCTCATGAATTTAAGGGAGACAACAAGAATTCGGAACCCAAAAAAGAGAAGAGTCTCTCTCAAACGTACCTGGTTTTTATTTTAGACTTTTGAAAGCTCATGTTTAAGGGAAAGAGTGAACTGGATATAGACAAGCACCACACAAAGGATTAGAGCCAGCTTCTAAGGAGACCAATTACTGGATTTATAGAGGTGTTATGTTATGTCCATATTCTAATGAAAGCAAGAAACAAAAGTAAATCCTCTCTTAGGAAATGGTCTCCAACTTAACAATGGTTACACTTAGGATTTTTTGACTTTACAATGGATCAAAAATGACACTCATTCAGTAGAAACCATATTTTGAATTTTGACCTTTACATGGGATATTGGTAGTATACTCTCCAGTGATGCTGGGCAGTGGCAGTGAGTCACAGCTTCCAGTCGATCATGAGGGTAAACAAGTGATACACTTAACAACCATTCTGTACTCATACAACCAGTCTGTTCTTCACTTTCAGTACAGTACTTGATAAATTACATGAGCTATTCAACAGTATTATAAAATAGGCTTTGTATTAGATAATTTTGGCCAGGTGTAGATTAATGTAAGTGTTCTGAAAGTGCATGTTTTAAAGTAGGTTATTATATGCATTTTTGACTTAGGATGTTTTCAACTTATGGTGGGTTTATCATGACATAACCCCTTTGTAAACTGAAGAAGATTTATAATTATGAACCTCAAAGTATCTTTAAAACATTTGGCATGCCATTTCTGGCATGTAATAAAATAATAAACATACTACCAGATAAGACCAGGTGACCAATATCAACATAAAACTAGATAACAGAAATATATAACATATATATATATATATATATATACACACACATATATACAATTATGTGAGATTTAAACATTGAGGTTATCAGATACAAAATTTAAAATAATTGTAATTAATATTTTTAAGATGAGAATTACAGTACAGAACAGGACATTGTAAATAACAAACATATGAGGACTTTTGGTTTCTGGTTCAACATACAAAAAATTAGAAGTAACCACTCCATCCTAACAACTAAAAAGCTTAACAAACTGAAACATCAATAGCTCTTCTTAAATCCAGCAGAAAGTACAGTCACAAGCAAATTGCTGCCCCCCAAACTGGAGAGAAACACAGGCAAATACAGAAAATCACAACATACCGTAACAGAAACCAAGAAGCAGAAATAGGAAAACGTGAAATGTAATTAACAAAGTGGGAGTTCCCGTCATGGCACAGTGGAAATGAATCCGACTAGGAACCGTGAGGTTACAGGTTTGATCACTGGCCTAGCTCAGTGGGTTAAGGATCTGGGATTGCCGTGAGCTGTGGTGCAGGTCACAGATGCAGCTTGGATCTGGCGCTGCTGTGGCTGTGTGGTAGGCCGGAAGCTATAGGTCTGATTAGACCCCTAGCATGGAAACCTCCATATGTCGCAAGTGCGCCCCCCTACCAAAAAAAATGCTGGAAGCTCAGTGTGCACAAATCTGAGAGATAAAAACTTCAGGGGGTCCTAGTCATAGAGGGACCCCCTCACAGTTAATATTGGAGAAACATCTCCTCATGCTTCTGGCAGGAGAGGGGAAGAAAAACATTTTGAAGTATGCCGGATCATTCTCTTCTTAATAAAGTCTATCCTCAGGAGAAATTACTTAGCCAGAGCCTAATTTACTGAGGTTTTATCAGAGCCTATCAGATCTGACTTGCCCAACTTCAGTTCCCTTTAACTAGCCTGTACCACCTAAGGTAGGATACTGAGAAATACCAGCCAAGTTCATAGTCTAGGAGCAGAGCTCACCCAAAACCAATACTTAATCATGGGGCTACGAAATCTTCCCCTCCCCCATACCATACTACTATTTTGCTCAAAACCGATTTACTGCAATTCATTTTACTCAGTATATAATGTCCTCCTCTCATAAAAAAAATTATAAGACACACTGAAAAGCAAAAAACACAGTCTGAAGAAATTAAACAAGCATAAGAACCTGAGTCAGATATTGCAGGAATGTTGAATTATCAAACCAGGAAGCTTTTAAACTATGAAAAATATTATAAAGGCAAGGAAAAAGTAGAAAACATGCAAGAATAGATGGGCAATATAAGCAGAGAGGTAGTCTAAGAATCAGAAAGAAATACCAGAAAACAAAAACACTAACAAATAAAGATAGGCTCATTAGAA
>PVHT020000015.1:31687919-31701645 GCA_004024745.2 Catagonus wagneri | reverse complement strand
ATGTGGTATGTATACACGATGGAATACTATTCAGCCATAAAAAAGGATAAAATAATGTCATTCGCAGCAACAAGGAAGGAATTAGAAACCCTCATACTGAGTGAAGCAAGTCAGAAGGAGAAAGACAGATGTCATATGAAATCTCTTATAACTGGAGTCTAAAACACTGCACAAATGAACATCTCAACAGAAAAGAAAATCACGAACTTGGGGAACAGACTTGTGGTTGCCAAGAGGGCGGGGGAGGGGTGGGGAGGGGTGGGAGGGAATGGGGATAACTAGTGCTTTAATGATGGAATAGCAAGGATATCCAACTGTAATGCACGGGGAACTATATCTAATCACACGTGACAAATCCATATATGTACATGTAACCGGGTCACCACATGGTGCAGTTGGAAAATCTGACAGAAATATGTAAACCAGCTATAATGCAAAAAAAATTAAAAAAAACATAAATTAAAAAAAAGCAAAGGCAAAAAAAGAACAGAATAAGGAATTGTGGTGTAATTTAAAAAGGTACAACATATGTGTAACGTGAATAAAAGAAGAAGAAACAGAGGAAGAAAAAGGAGAAAGATTTGAAGGAATGATGAATTTACCCAGATTAAATTTAAGACACCAAATCACAAATCTAGGAAGCTCAGAGAATATAAAAAAGGATAAATATCCAAAAAAGAAACCCTACAACTGGATATATCATACTCAAATTTCAAAAACAAATAAAAGATAAAGAAAAATATTGAGAAGACAGAGGAACAAAGATGGTAATTACATCAAACTTCTCAGAAACCATACACACAAGAAAAGAGTAGAGTGAAATTAAATACTGAGGGGGGAAAAAAACCAACTTGGAATTCCGTAACTTGCAAGATTATCCATCAAAAGTAAAGTAAAGATATATATATATATATATATATATATATATATATATATATATATATGTTTTGTTTGTACTTCTTTTTATAATTCTTTTAGGTGATAGGTTAGATTGTGTAGTTGAGACTTTCCTTGTTTTTTTGAGGAAGGCCTATATCACTATGAATTTCCCTCTAAGAACTGCTTTTGTGGCATCTTATAGATTTTGTATGATTTTGTATAGGTTTTGTTTTCACTGTCATTTGTCTCAAGTATTTTTACTTCCTTTTTGATTTCCTCACTGACCCATTGGTTCTTAAGTATCATGTTGTTTAGTTTCCATGTAGTCATTTACTTATTTCTTTTCCTGTGGTGATTTCTTATTTCATGTCCCTATGGTCAGAGAAGATGCCTGAAATAATTTTTATACACTTAAATTTGTTGAGGTTAGTTTTGTGCCCTAGTATGTGGTCAAATTAGAGAATGTTCCTTGTGCACTTGAAAACAATGTGTATTCTGTTTTGTGTTTTGTTTTGTTGTTTTTTGATGTAATGCCCTGAAAATATCAATTAAGTCTAACTGTTCTATTGTATCACTTAGGATCTCTTTTTCTGTATTGATTTTCTGTCTAGAAGATATGTCCATTGATGTGAGTGGGCTGTTAAAAACTCTTAATATTCTTCTATTTCCATCAATTTCTCCCTTTATGTCCGTTAGTATTTGTTTTATGTATTTGGGTGCTCCTGTACTAGGTGCATATATGTTGGCGAGTATAGAAATCCTCTTTTTTTTCTTTTTATGGCCACACCTGTGGCATATGGAAGTTCCCAGGCTAGTGGTCAATCAGAGTTGCAAGTACTGGTCTTTGCCACAGCCACAGCAATGCTGGATCCAAGCCGCATCTGAGACCTATGCCTCAGCTTGTGGCAATGCTGGATCCCTAACCCACTAAGCAAGGCCAGGGATTGAATCCACATCCTCACGGACACTATGTTGGGTTCTTAATCTGATGAGCCACAGTGGGAACTCCTAAAATTCTCTTCTTGTATTGATCCTTTTATCTTTATGTAGTGTCCTTCTTTATCTTCCTTTATGGCCACTGTTTAAAGTCTATTTTAAACAAATACTGATTTGATTTAAATAAAGTTTAAGTCTGATCTGAGTATTGCAACTCCCACTTTCTTATTATTTACATTTGCATGAAATATATTTTTCCATCCACTCATTTTCAATGTATGTGTGTCTTAGCCCAGGTCTCTTTCAGGCAGCATATGGGAGGCTCTTGTTTTTGTATCCAGTCTGCCACTCTGTGTCTTTTCCTTAGAGCATTCAGTCCACTGACATTTAAGGTAATTATTGATGCACATATACTTATTACCATTTTAAACTTTGTTCTCCAGTTGATTCTGTGTTTCTTCTTTGTTTCTTTCCATGGTTTGATGATTTCCTTTAATTTTATGCTTGCATTTTCTTCTTTTTGGTCTTCGTGAATCTATTGCATGTTTTTGATTTGTTGTTGCTCTATTTTTCAAGTATGTAAACCCATTCCTATATCTGCTTCATTTAGACTGATAGTCATACAGGCTTAAACACATTCTAAAAAAAATACTACATTTTCTTATTTAATAGGGGGTATACAGATGTGTGGCCCACACACACTCCTGGTAGGGCAGTGGAAGTGCTTGATGTCTGGTCACAAGACCCTCAGTAGACACAATGGTCTCTTCCTGCCTCTGGAGTCTGAGATGTCAGAGGCAGCTTGGGTACACCCCTAAAGCTCTCTCTCATTTTCTATTGTTTTCTTTTCTTTCTTCTTCTTCTTCTTTTTTTTTTTTTTGCTATATGCTACTTGTTTTAAATTAATAAGCATTATTTTTAGAGTACTTTTCGGTTCACAGCAATATTGAGCAGAAAGTAAGAGAGTTACCATATACTCCCTGTCTCCACATGTGCACAAACCCTCCCAATATGGACAATCCACATCATACTGGTACATTTGTTAAAACCAATGAACCTATATTAATATATCATCATCCCAAATCCATAATTTACATCAAGTTCACTCTTGCTGTACATTTATGGATTTGAATAAATGTATAACTATATGTAACCTTCTAATGAAGTATCATACAGAATAATTTCACTGCTCTAAAAATCCTCTGTACTGTCTCTTCATCCTCCCCTGCCAACTAAAACTTGTAATCTCCAAATCTGTTTACTGTCTCCAGAGTTTCTTCCTTTTTAGAGTATCATACAGTTGGAATCATTCTGTAGCAATTTCAGATTAGCTTCTTTCACCTAGTAATATGCATTTGTGTTTCCTCCATATCTTTTCATGGCTTGACTTCTTTTCAGCACTGAGTAATATTCTATTGTCTAGGAATACCACAGTTAATTTTCCATTCATCAACTAAAGGAAATCTTGGTTGCTTCCAAGTTTTGGCAAGTAAAGCTACTATAAGTATCCATGTACAGGTTTTATGTATATATGTTTTCAACTCATTTGGGCAACTTCCAAGGAATACAATTGCTGGATCATATGGTAAGAATACATTTAGTCTCAAATAGCTTTGCAAAGTGGCTATAACATTTTGCATTCCCAGAATCAATTAATTAGGGTTCTTGTTTCTCCAAATCCTTGCCAGCATTCGGTGTTGTCAGTCTTTTAGATAAGGCCATTCTAAAAGGTGTGTAATGCTATTTCATTGTTGTTTCAATTTGGAATTCACTAATATCACATAATTTTGAGCATTTTTTCATATGTTTGCGTTTGTATATTTTCTTTGGTGATATATTTGTTTAGGTCATTTGCCAATTTAAAAAAATATGGTTTTTCCTTTCTTACCATTGAATTTGACAAGTTCTTTGTACATTTTGAAAAAACAAAGTCCTTTAAGAGATTTGTCTTTTGCAAATATTTTCTCCCAGTCTTCTAATTTGCTTGTCGTCTAATTCCTTTGATATTGTCTACTGAAGATCAGATTTCAAAAATTTTAATGAAGTACGGCTTATCTGGAGTTCCTTCGTGGCTCAGTGGTTAACGAATCTGACTAAGAACCATGAGGTTGCGAGTTCGATCCCTGGCTTTGTTCAGTGGGTTAAGTATCCAGTGTTGCCATGAGCTGTGGTGTAGGTTGCAGACGTGGCTCAGATCCCGCGTTGCTGTGGCTGTGGTGAAGGCTGGCAGCTACAGCTCCTGTTAGACCCCTAGCCTGGAAACCTCCATATGCCACTTGTGCAGCTCTAGATAAAAGGCAAAAAGACAAAAAAAAAATGAAGTACGGCTTATCAATTATTTCCTTTTTTTTTTTGCTTTTTTTAGGGCCACACCTGTGGCATATGGAAGTCCCCAGGCTAAAGGTCTAATTAGAGCTGCAGCTGCCAGCCTATGCCACAGCCACAGCAATGTGGGATCCAAGCTACATCTGTAAACTACACCACACCTCAGGCAAGGCCAGGGACCAAATCCACATCCTCATGAATAATAGTCAGGTTCATCACTGTTGAGCCATGATGGGAACACTGCCTAGGTCACTTTGCAGTACAGAACAAATCAACAGAACATTGTAAATTTAATTTAATTTAAATTTTTATTCAATGTTGAATTTTATTTGCTAATATTTTGTTGTGAATTTTGGATCTGTGTTCAGGAGAGATAGTGGTCAATAGTTTTCTTCTTCTTGTTTTGGTATTAGCATAATGCTGGCCACACAGAATGAATTTGGAAGTATTTCTTCTCCTACTTCCTGAAAAAGCTTGTAGAGAATTTTTAATGTAATTTTTTCTTTACGTGTTCGGTAGATTTCAGTATTGAACACCACTGGGCCTAGTGTTTTCTGTTTTGGAAAGTTATTAATTATCAATTCAATTTGTTTAATAGATACAGACCTTTTAATATTTTCTATATCTGCCTGTGTGAGTTTTACTAAATTATGTCTTTCAAGGAATCGGTCCATTTCATGAACGTTTTCCAATTTATAAGAATAGAGTTATTCATAATATTCCTTTATTATCCTTTTAATGTGCAGTTAATCTGATCTGATGTCCCCTCTTTTATTTCTGATATTAATAATGTGTCTTATCTTATTATTGGTTAGTCTGGTTAGAGTCTTATACATTTTTTTTTTCAAAGAACCAGCTATAGGTTTTGTTAATTTTCTCTGTGGATTTCCTGTTTTAAATTTCATTGATTTCTACTGTAATTTTAACTATTGTTTTTTTTTTTCTTACTCTGGATTTAATTTTATCTTCTTTTTCTGATTTCATAAAGTGGGAGCTTAAATTATTCATTTTAGATCTTCTTTTCTCATATAAACATGTAATGTTTTATATTTCCATTTAAGCACTGCTTTCACTTCAGCTCACAAAGTAAATTTTCTCATTTTCATTAATTTCAAAATTTTGTGTTAACTTCTCTTGAGATTTCTTTGATCCATATATTATTTTTCAGTGTGTTGTGTTGTTTACCCTCCAATTATTTTGGGAATTTCCAGCTATCTTGATGTTTTTGATTTCTAATTTATATCCATTGTAGTTTGAGAGAGGCCCACAGAGAGAAAGGGAGAGGACAAAAGAGAGAGCAAGTAAAGGAAAGAAACCTCACACTGAACTTACAGATATTTTTTAAAACATAAAAAAATGACAAAACTTGATGCCAACATATTCGAAAGTTTAGATGAGAGGGAAAATTCCTAAATTGATAAAATGAAAAATTTTAAATTCTTTCTATTCATAAGAAGTTCAGATATATCCACAGACCCTACATTTTATTCTCATGTATGAAAAGAATCCTCATCTGAAAACATATATTAATACTTTGATGATCTCCATAATTTTAAATGTGTATACATAATTCATTTGAGTTTATATCTCATTTTTAAATAGTAAACATATATTTTAAATGATAAAATTCAAATTAAAGTCTAATCTAGGGTTCTATAGAGTGGTTTGACTAATGCTTGTCTAGTCTACACTTGAAAATATCTAAGATATCTAAGATGGAAAAGTTTACTAGGTTTACAGTCCATTCTCTGCCATCTTTTTCATAAAGTGATTCTTAATACTATTAGTAATTTCCTATCTCTCCCGCTCTCACTCTAGCTTTCTCCTTTAAATCCCAAAACTGATAGTGCAAAGTTTCTATTTCTATTATACCTAAATTACTTCCTTTGTATTATAATTACTAGGGTAATTATAGACTTCTTGAAGATAGGAATTCATTTTACTTTAGTTTTGAGATACATGCAACTTTGGCATAGCATATCTTAATTAAGTTGAACTGAATTGAATTTACTGTGCAGAATACATCCACATATATTTTGCATCAATGCCACTCAGTGATTTCCTTTTCTGTGGGAAAGGAAGATTCAAAAGTGTATAGCCAGACCAAATCAATATCTCAAATCATTTCTCTGTGGCAAACTAATATTTTGGTAATTACTTGTCTTACTACCCAAATTTGGAGTCTGTGAAGCTTTCCACATAATAACTCTGAAATTAGTAATTTTTAGAATTGGAAGCAAGATGATTTCTGGATGGAATCTTAAGAAATTACCTATGTCCTCTGTTTGAACTGAACCTGAGATGGCTTTTCCACCTCCCCAAAAGTTCACGTGTTTGGTAGGTTTATCATTCCTGGATTATCTCCTAGTTAGATCATTACATTTAATTTACAAAGTGTTTTCCATGGATGTACATAAAATCCTGTTTATTTTGTAATTAAAAGACTTTTGATAAGTATACTTTATTAAGACTATGTCTAAATAACTAAGAGAGAAATGTTACTCTAAACAAGATATCACTTTATTTCATAAAGTAACTTTGTATTTAAAATTACATACATGAATAATTCAAAATACATATAACCATGTTCCTAAAATGATTATATAAATCAAAAAAGTAAAGCACACTGATTTTAAAAAGCAATTTAAGAAATATTCTTGGAAATCCATAAAGTTACTGATTATTTTATGAAATAAATTATTATTTCCTATTTCTTTGGTGGAAAGTAGGTAACACACCATAAAACTACTTGAAAACCTTTCTATATTGATCCTGAATGGGACATTCCTCATCTAATTTAATCATATGTGTAATTCACATTTCATTTTGTATAAATGAGAAAATTGAGGCCAGGCAACTTAAGAGTATGCCCACATTCACAATAGGTGGTAAAGCTTGATCTGAACACAATTTTTTACCTTTCTGTGTGTAGTTTTTAGCTAGGGTCTCTAATATTCATCAGTATAGTCAAGAGAAGCTACTACATATAACTAACTAAAACCTTGGGTCAGAAAGATTTACTAGTAATATTCACCATTTTACTTCCCTGTTTACTCTTTCATGTTTGAAGACTCCATGATACCTTAGCAACACATGTTTGCCGTCTTAGAAAATACAAAATTCTTTATCAAGGACATACACACAATAATCCTGTTTCCTTCATGATTGTGGTGATCTTAAATCTCTGTTTTGGAATTGACAAATAATGATTGATTGAGTTGTTACTATGTGCTCAACAGTATACTCAGTGTTGTGGAGATGCAATAGTGCTATACTAACTTAAACTAAAGTGACAAAAAAATTAAGTACCTCCATCTAATGTGTTTATAACCTAATTTCACATACATCAATTACTTTGAAGATATCATTTATCAAATAATGCTGCTTAGTAAGGTACTATTTGAGTAATAGAACAATAGATGCATTAGAGTTAAAGATGTGAGAGGTGTTAACTGGAATCATCAGACCTGTTAGTGCCTGCCAATATTTATGATTAAATAAAATATATCAATAAATAAGGCTTATAAAAATACGCAACAGTGAAAAAGAAAAGATTCCATGCACATGTTATTTTCATATTTATAGGATAAGATGGAGACAGAAGTGGGAAGAGTAACCTTGCAGATAGAAATCTCTGTATAAGGAATACCAGGGGGGAAAATTTGAGAGTTATGTCACCACCGTGACAGAATAATAGTTTTCTACATTCTCCCCAAGGAACACTGATTTAGACCATCACTCATGGATAAGAAAGTATTCTTAAAAGTCCAAGAGTACAGCAGAGAAGTGTAAGCATACCATTGGAGGAAAAAAAAAAAAAACAAAATTAGACTACTGAAGAAAATAAAAGGAAGTTTTGCTTATTCACATCAACCTCCTCCTCCAAAGTGGCATAGTGCCAGAGAGGCCTACTCAGCCCATGATCTACCTGTGGGAGAAAATGAGATATTTGAAGAAGCACCCAGGTTTCCCAGGTATGTGGGATGTTACCTGACAGACTCATTTCTTTCTCACCCCATTCAGAATACTGAGATGTACTGAATGACTGGAAAGCAGAAAGCAGATGGGAGGAGAGCATAAAGAGCTCTCGGGGTTCATAAAAGTGACACAGACTTGGCTGACAACTTTGCAGACTCCATTAGAAATTCCAGCCACGAGCCACTGGTTGGGCCTTGTCTGTGGATTCTCCCAACTGGCCCATGGACACATTAAGTGCCCCCTGTGTCTCACCCATACACACCTCCTGTTCCATGGCTGGATCCCTGTGCACATGCCCAAAAACAGCAAGAGAAAGCCTTGGAAATGGCTAGTGAGCATGCAAGAAAGCTGGCCAAAGTACATTAACCTGGGAGCAATTACACAGACCTGATCATTCACCTCCAACCTAGAGAAAGAAAAAGGTATGCTGTCAGTACCCATCCTGGCTTTGTAGGATTGAGAGAAAGTATACATGTTTACTAATTCTGACACGAATGGGAAAAAGGACTGTGGAGCAAGAGCATCCATAGAAAAGGTTTGAGAAGAGAATCAGAATTCCAGTGGGGCTGATGGAAGGTATTTCACTCCCAAACTAGTAAGTAAAGAATAGAGGTGAGTGCTTCTTCAAATGTAAATATAGCAATGCAACACTTCAATAAACATTAAAAATCAAGGAAGCATGATACCACCAAAGGAACACAATGATTTCCCAGTAATTGAAACAAAGTAATGGAGATCTACAATTTTCCTGATAATTCAAAAAACTGTCTTAAGGAAACTCAGTGAACTACAAGAAAACAAAAAGACAATTCAGTGAAATACAGGAAAATTTACATGGACAAAGAACATCAACAACAGACTGGACAAGCAGAATAAAGGATCTGTGAAGTAGAAGACAGGTTCTTTGAAATTATCTAAAAACAGAAAAAGAAAGAAAGAGAGAGAGAGAAAGAAAGTAAAGAAAACCTACATAAACTATGTGATATCATTAAGAGAAACAATCTACAACATTGGAGTACAAGAAGAAGAGAAGGAGAAAGGGGAAGGAAGTTTATTTGAACTTGACTGAAAGCTTCCCAAATCTGGAGAGAGATTTGGACATCCACTTTCATGAAGTTCAAGATATCAACATAAAACAATCTTCCCCAATTAATACAATACAATACAATATAATATAATATAATATAATGTAATAGTAGTAGAGGACAAAACAAGAAAATTAATGAAAACTGAAATAATTAAACATTACCTATCTATGAATTATGTCTCTTTTAGTAACCCTAAAAGGTGGAAGAAGAGAAAAGGAAATGCTTTAAAGATATGGCTAGGTCTAATAACCAAAACAGATAACATTTGTGGAATAAATACTAATCACTGGAACAATATGCACTATGAGGGAATGGAAGTTATGCTTTCATAGCCATTCATGGATGTAAGCTCATTCCTTCATGGGTTTCTCTACGTTCTCAGGGTCTTTGGATGGAAAGAAAGGGAACAAAGGAAATATTTTATGGAGGATTTTATAGATCAAAACTAGAAGTGGCATATACTGCTTCTGCCACATTCCATTGGCTAAACCTAACTTCACAAGAGGCTGAGAAATGCAGTCTAACAGAAATGCAGTGTAAATGGAAATTAATCATTTTGGTCAATAGTTAGCCAGTCTCTGCCACAAACTCATAGATAATGGTAAAAAAGTGAGAATTGGCTTTGGAAGTACAATGAGGGTAGCTGGTGAAAAGAAACAAGATAAAAGCTTTAGTGATAAAGATACTAAAATTACAAAATAGTATGGTTTTATGAGGTAAGAAACACAAATTTTCAAGAAAACTTGGCAGTAAATTCCTGAAGGAACAAAATTCATGCAAATCATAGCAGTTTTTAAAGTGATGAGACTGGAAAGATAACTGGATGAGAATATAACTATTGTCAACATGGTATATTGGATATGTGAAATAATATAAACTTTTGGAGAAGAGAGTACGTAATTTCTCTAGTTAGTTAATAAATAGGATGATATAGCTATTAAAATAGGGTTAGGGAGTTCCCACTGTGGCACAACAGGATCAGCAGTGTCTCTGCAGCACCACGATGAAGGTTTGATCCCCAGCACAATGGGTTAAAGGATCCAGTGTTACTGCAGCTGCGCATAGGTCACAACTGCAGCTGGAATTTTATCCCTAGCTCAGGGACTCCATATGCCACAGGAAGCCAAAAAAGGAAAAAAAAATAGTGTTAGAACTAAAGACTGAAATAGTATAGATATAAGTTTATCTCCTGAATTTCATGTAATTCTGAGATTTAAAAGTGGAATACAAACTGGTACTCTAAAACATCTCTGAAATGTCTATACTGAAAGTTTCTGTATAGTACTGAACATTAGAAGCTACTTTGGAATGAGAAGACAGGTTTCTATTTGCCCTTGAGATAAGTATTTCCATGGGTAATCTTCATAAGATTAATCAATAATCAATAATCAATGAGGTGTCCTTGCCTGGAGTCCCATACTTGCTCCAAACCAAATTTGTTATTGGCCATAGGGTGTTGTTGTTTCAGGTTCCTCCTTACTTTAGGTAAGTTGGGTTCTATGTTAAATGAAAGAAAAGCAAAAAGAATAATTGAGCGATTGGGAATTAAGTTATTGAGAAAGTTTCAAAAATAGAGTCAGAATATCATCTGGTATAAGTAAGACAAAAAGAGAGTTGAATTCTCAAAACTTGTCACCTAGTTACATAACCATGTGGCTGTGAAACTCTGGGATCTCAGTGTCACAATACTCATGCTGGAAAGTCAAATACCAAATACTAGTTTCAAATTTTGCTTCTGCAACTTGTTAGCTATACTTAGCAGCTTATTAGCAAGCTACTGAAATTTTCTGATTCTCACTTTACTCATTGGTAACAATAATAATAATATTTAAACTATATTCATGTATTGGTTAAGATTATTTAAAACCTTGTAGGAAATTTAGTCCTGTCCAAAGTGTCCTCTGAGGCATTTGGTATACACAAAAAGTTACTGACCCTGTCCAAAATATTCATTGAGACATTTGGTCCATTATTTATTAAATAATACAAATATTTAACTTCATTAAAATTTTATTTACATTATTGTTTATTGCAATTTCTGATGAATTTTAGATTTCACATTTATTTTTATTTTTTCTCATCATGAAGTGTAGCAGGATTACTATTAGGTTGATGAGCAACTGATCTCAAGTATATATCAACTCGACTATTGGCTTTATATTTGTTATATCTGTTAACAACTTCAGTTATAGGAATTTGACTTTTGTCAGTATTGTCATAAAGTTGGTGTCTGTATTTGAGTATGACCACCAAGAATCTGGGTGATAGCTTATTCATTGTTTTGCTGTTTATCTTTTAACGTTCCAATAAATCTCCAATTTTTAGGATGATGCACTACTATCAGCTTTTGAAATATGCTATGCCAGTCTTTCATGGTGTCACTTGTCCTATGATTGCTATTCAGGTGTCTGATTCCATACCTGGTTTGGCTGGGCAAGATTAGCCAGTATGGAAGGGTCAATTGAGGCCATGGTGGTTCACACCAATTGGCAGATAAGTGTGGGAGTCACACCCACTAAAAACCTCATTAAATAGGCAGGTGCTTCTGGCAGTCTATCATAATGGTAAAGGTGCTCTGTAGGATATCCATCCAAGGGGAACTTCACCCATTAACCCTGGGATAGTTGTAGGGAGATTAATTAGATGCCTGGTATTGCCCTCATGGCAGCTATTACACTCAATCACTGTGTAGTAGGACAGCCACACCCTTTCTCACTCCTCCAAAACAAGCCTGATATGCTCTGTAAAGTGTTTGTTTGCATCAGCACCTTCACTGACTGTTTTACATAGCAGCTTAATCAAGCTCCTCCTTTAAAATTCCACCCTTACTGAATAACTCAGCCATATCCATTCAACCAAATGCCCAGTGACATATTAATGCATGGCAGGGATTTTTACCTTTTTTTCTTCACTATTATAATCTTCTACCTAGATTTGTAGATTTATAGATTTTATTTACAAAATAAATATGTATTGAATAAAATTGTATAGAATCATACCATTAGAAGCAACTGGAGTCTTACAATTTATTTGTAAAGAAAAGATAGCATGTCTTCATTTAAAAAAGAAACCCCGATATTTTAAAATTATATACCTTTATCTGAGGGCTAATATGTCATAAAAACAGGAATAGTTTCCTTTAAACAAAAGATAGAAAATGGAATATATCACTGTACAGTACATTTTGTATATGAGATTATTTTGGAGCTATATTAAAATTTGTTGCAGTTGTTTGCAGTAAAACAAGGAAAAATATGTTGTTGTTAAATCATTTCAATTTTAGCCACTGCTGTATTTGCAAAATAAATATACGTTAATTTCTTTCCTCTAAAACAGAGTGCAGATTAAGTGGCAATTACCATCCTACATACCCTTTAAGTTTAATAAGCAAGGAATCTTAGGGAATGTATAATTACTATGCATAGTGGATGCTTGTCATTTGTGCCACCAGTGCAGAGAGAGATAGAGATAGGTGAGAGAGAAAGAAGCAAGCATTTGGCCAGTATAAATCTCTCCTTTTACATATTTTCTATCACAATTTAAGTGTATGAGGCATGACTTGAAAGTAATAAGACTTATTTTCTTGTATGACTGCAAAATTAATCTATAGACAGTTCCAAAAGATGTTAAAAGATGTTTTATATAAAAGTTCTGATAGGCTTTTTTAGACAAAGCACCCAAACAAAAGACTAATGTGTGTGATATAAAGTACCCTGGGCATGGAGTGAGAAGATTCAAATTTGAACAGATTCCTTCCTAACTGGACATATGATCTTTTGTGATACTTTGATCTTGTGGACCTCCATTCCCTTAACATTGAATTAAATAATCTCTAAAATTCCTTTAATTTATAAAAACCATGAAACTATTTCTTTAGAATTACAGCTCACATTATGAAATATGTTTAATTTGGGTACAATTTCTTCAGTCTTCAAAAAAATAATCCACCTATTCCATAGTTGTGCCCCCAAATGTTGTAGGTGATAACAATGACAACATTAAGTGTATGGATATCTTAAAACACCCATTGCCTATTCTTTAAAATAGAAAGACTCAATAAAAATGTGCATTGTGTTTGCATCACACTGACATATAACAAGGTTAGATTTATCAATACATTACCACAGTTCATATCTATGTAATTATTGATTATGTAAGAAGAGAACTTTTTCTAATTTAAATATTGTGACTAATTTGAAACATATCTGAGTTTTTTATCAAAATATTTCTAAATTAGAGCTTTAGAGCTAAATGATCTAGAGCTATTGCTTTCTATATTTTCACTCTGTAGATGGATCCACTGAAAAACAACGATGATCTCAAATTTGAAAAAAAAAAAACTTACCCTTTAAGTAGAGTGCCTAACTAAAAAGCAAAACATTTTTTGTAAAGTGTTTCTAAATACTACATTTTGATTTAGCCTATGAAGAATTCCCAAATAGGTTACTAGGCTAATACGCAAACATACTAAATTGGAAAATATTTAATCTGCTTGATGTATCTTAACATTTAAATAATTG
>PVHT020000015.1:31595985-31687819 GCA_004024745.2 Catagonus wagneri | reverse complement strand
CTTGCTCAGTGGGTTAACGGTCCGGCGTTGCCGTGAGCTGTGGTGTAGGTTGCAGACGCGGCTCGGATCCTGCGTTGCTGTGGCTGCGGCGCAGGCCAGTGGCCACAGCTCCGATTAGACCCCTAGCCTGGGAACCTCCACATGCCGCGGGTGTGGCCATAAACCCGCGGCCATAAAATGACAAAAGGCAAAAAAAAAATAAAAAAAATAAAAATAAATAATTGTTTTGTCCTCCCTATCTTACATATCAAATTTACCTGTGGACAACAGATTCAGCTATTCATTTTTAAAACATATTTGTTAACCCCCAATTTCTACTTGGAATATACAAAACTGGAAAGAGCATTGCTTTTAGTTTTACAACAAAAACAACAAAGACAAATATCTTGCAAATTTGTCATTTTTTTGAACCTGTTAGAAAGCTGACGTCACAAGACAACCAAATAACTTGAAATCTAAGGAAAGACAGGCAAGAAGAGATAAGGTGCAAGCACTGATGTGGAGAAGATGGATGTAGCCAGACACTTTTAAGAAGAATTAAGTGTTTTTTTTGCTTGTTTTTTTTTTTTTCTTTTTGGCCATGTCCCTAGGATGTGGAAGTTCCTGGGCCAGGGATCAAACCCACACCACAGCAGTGACCCAGGCCACCACAGTGACAACAATGGATCTTTAACCCAATAGGATACAAGGAAACGCTAAGAATTAAACAATTTTTAAGTGAAGAGTATGGCATAATTTTTATATAAAATAGGTTTTTAGTTTTGATAAATGTTTTATGGTTATGTAGAATATTAAAGGAAAGATAGGTGAATGGTACACATACTGGAACTCTCTACTATTTCACAATTTTTCTATAAAAAATTAAATAAATTGTTGACAGATTGGTAAAAGCTGACTATAGCTAGAAAGAGAATATAGAACCCTCAGGGGCACAGGCATAAGGGGAATACACAACTCACTGCAGGCCCTTCTCCATGAGCATCACTGAACTCTTGAAACAAAGATTGGGAGATCCTAAAAAAGCATCCCTGGGTTTATTTTTTAAAAAATACCTTATAGTACAAGTCTGGGTGAGAGAAACAGCAGCAGCAAATCCTACCTAGAACCTTTTCTCTTATTCCATTTATAGAAGGAAACTTTAAAACTGTGAGACAGGGAAAGGTAACACAAACCGTCACCCTTAAGACACTGGTGAAAATACACTGCAGCTGGTAGAAGGGAACAGGAAAAAAAAATTGTACCCGTGGGGAGGGCAAGAGGATAGGCCAAGAACCATATCTAGGGAGGGGCAAGAGTAGTGAGAAGACCATGCCTCCAAGACCTAGGGACACAGTTCTTGCCCAGAATAGGGGATTAATTACAATAGAAAACACTTAACCAGAGTTAAGTGACACATAACTGTGGAATAATGAGAGTTAAAGAAGACTTTTTCTGAGGCAGAGTCCAAAGGAAGACCTAAAGCTGTGGAGTAGACATTGATAAAAACCAGTGGGCAACCAGAACCCACCCTAAACCAAAGTATCACTTGAAGAATTTAAAGCCTGGCACACCTTGTTAACTTGTTAACAAGATTAACAAGATTAACAAGAGCAGCAAGAAACTCCACACTCTGCTCCACTCTTCACTAGACTGATACGCACACTTACATACACACAAACACTAAAAGCCTATTAAATACAAAGGCATGCCAACTTCTAGACATAAGAACTATTCATCTTAGCCTTTACTGTCTTACATAAGATGTCCATGTTTCAACAACAACAAAGTATGAAGTTTATTAAAAAATCAAAATTATAAAACAACATATCTCCAAGAGGCACAACAATCAACAGGACCAGAATTAGATGCAAAACAAATGTTTTAACTATTTGAAAGAGAATTTAAAATAACTATGATTAATATGTTAGGGGTTCTTATATATAAGAATGACAATATTCAAAATCAAATGGCAAATTTCAGCAAAAAAAAAAAAATAGAAACCATATGAAATAATCAAGTAAAATGTTAAAAATGAAAATCATAGTAAATGTCATATACAATAACTTTGATGGGCTCATCAGTAGATTGGACACAGCTGAAGAAAGAGCCAGTGAACTTGAACATATGCCCATAGAAATTATCCAAACAGAAACATAGAAAAGGAGTAAAAATAAAAATACAGAGCAGCTGAAATTTGAAGGAGAATATCAAATGATCTATAATATGTGTAACTGAAATACAGAGACAGAAAATATCTGGAGAAATATTGGATTTGCTGCTGCTATTCTTCCATCTCAGAGTACTATTAGGGATGCTTTTTCAAGGTTTTAACCAATCTTTGTATTGGGTGTCCAGTGATGTTCCCAGAGAAAAGCCTGTAGTGAATGTGTACTCCCCTTGTGCCTATGTCCCCCGGATTCTATATTATCTTTCTACCCATAGTCACCCTTTACTACTCTGTCAAAATTAATGCCATACAATAAACCACAGAGTGTAGAAGCTCAGAGAGAGCCAAGTAGAATAATTACTAACATACATAAGCATGCCCACATACACCCACACAGAAACACAAAACTAGACTTATGTTCAAACAAGTGAAAAACTAAGTCATTTAGAAAAAAAGGACACATTACATACAGAATAACAGTGATAAAAAATATAGAAGATTTCTGGTCAGAAACCATGCACCACAGCAAGTATTGAAATGATATTTATAAACTGCTGATTTTTTTTAAAAAATCAATCCATAGTTCTATACGTAGTGAAAATATCTTGGCTATCAAATCAAACCATCAATATCAAAAATGAAAAAATGATTTCCCTAAAATAAAAACTGAGTAAATTTATTACTGCATACCTACATTACAAGAAATGTTAAAGAATATTCTTCAAACAGAAGGAATATGACACCAAGAAGAAGTCTGAATCTACACAAAGAAATAAAGCCCACTGGAAATTGAAAAATTGAAGGTAAAAATTATTTTGCCTTAATTTTAATTGCTGTAATTACTTCTATGTTTTGTGTTACTTGTCTAAAGCAAAAATAGTACCAAAACACTGTGTTTTTAAAACATGTGTAAAGTGAAAATTATTACAGAAATAGCACAGAAGATAGGAGAAAGAATTTGGAACATATAGCTGTAAGGACCTTGAACTATACATGATGTGGTATATTATTACAAGTGGACTATAATTAAAGATATATATTTTAAACTCTAGGATAACCACTTTTTTAAAAACAGAGGCAGAATAAGTCAATACTGGAGAAAAAATGGAATCAAGAAAATGCTCAGTTAATCAAAATTAAGGCAAAAAAAGGAAAAAAATAAAAGAACAGATTGAACAAAAGGAAAATAGCCAGTAGGATGGTCAGTTTTAATCAAACTATACCAATAATCAAACCAAGTCAACAATGGAGGAAAAAATGGAATCAAATGTTTGATTAACCCAAATGAAGGCAAAAGAGAGAAAAAGAATAGATTAAGCAAATGGAAAACAGCTAGGAAGATGGTCAGATTTAATCAAACGACATCAATTAAACTATCTAAATGCAAGAATTAAAAGACAGAGATATATTTTATAAACAATTCAAGAGCAAGCTAAATGCTGTCTACAAGAAAACCACTAGGTAGGTGAAAGCTAGGTAGAAGATTTAAAGAAAGATTTGATCCCTGGCCTCATTCAGTGGGTTAAGGATCTGGCATTGTTGCAGGCTGTGGTGCAGGCCACAGCTTCAGCTCCAATTCAACCCCTGGCCTGGGAACTTCCACATGCTGCCAGTGCAGCCATAAAGAGACCAAAAAAGGGGCAGGGAGCAAAAAAAAGGTTGGAATATCCTTATTAATGTCAGACAAAGTAGATTTCAGAAAAAATAATATTATCAGGGAAAAGAAAGACATTATATAATAAAAAAGAGTCTCGTTCTCCAAGAAGACACGATAATTCTAAATGTGTGTGCACCTGAGTTTCAAAATACATGAAACAAAAACTAAAAGAAATGACTGGAAAGAGAAAAAGAAAGTCTACAATTGTAGTTGGAGCCATCAACGCTCTTCTCTCATTAATTGATAGACCAAGTATAAAATCAGTTAGGAAAGAGAAGATCTGGAAACACTATCAACCAACTCCATCTAATGGGTATTTATAGAACATTCATTCCAACTACAGCAGAATACATTTGTTTCAAATGCACCTGTTACATTGAACAAAATAGAGCATAAATTTTTCTGACAAGTGAATGAAACAGAAATCAATAAAAGAAAGACAGCTGAAAATCCCCAAATATACTGAAAATAAACAACACACTTCTAAATACCCATGTGTCAAAAAACAAGTCCCAAGGAACATTAACGAATTATTTTGAACTAAATAAAAACAGAAGTATAACATATCACAACTTGTTGGATGCAACTAAAGAAGTACTGAGATGGGAAATTAATAGTGTTAAATGATTATATTAAAAGGAGTAAAGGTCCTTAAATCAGTAATCTAACCTCCCAACTTCAGAGACTGGAAACAACAAAAAGAGCATTTTAAACTCAAAATGAGCAAAAGAAGGGAAATACTCAAGATGAGAGCTGAAATCAGTGAAACTGGAAACAAAAACAGACAAAAACAATGAAATTTAAAGATAGATACCTGAAAAAAAAAAAAGAAAGAGAGAGCAGCAGGACATAAAACATCATCAGGAATTAGAGAAGAACATTACTACAAAACATAAACACATGTACAAAATAATAAGGACATATTAAGAACAATTCTATACCTATAAATTTGACAAAATAGATTGAATGGAAAGATACATCAAAAGACATAATACCAAGTTCACGTAAGTGGATGTAGATACACTTTTAAGAACTACATTTATCAAATTGAATTTGTAGTCTAAAATATTCCCACAAAGAAAACTAGAAGTGCAGTTGAATTTTGACAAATAATAAATAATGCCAATTTTAAATGATGTCTTAGAGTAAATAGTAGAGAGACTATTTCCTAATTTTATGCATATATTTATGTATATGTATGATATATATACATATATAAGCTGAGCATTCTCTGATAAGGGGACATTTGAGCAGAGATATAAAATGAGAGGGACCTTCATATAGATATTTGAGGAAAGAATATTTCTAGCAGTGGGAGGATTTAGTGCAAAGGTTGTGAGACCAAAGCACGAGTGGCATATTATTGCTAATAATCTAATCTACATAGAGAATTGTGGATAATTACCATTAAGCTTCATTAATTTTTTTCACTTTTGAACAGTTTTTCCCAAGTATTAAAACACTATGGCAGTCCCAAACATTAATATGAGTTGGTGAAAAAAAACATAAAGCTTCATTTTAAAAGGGTACTATTTCACATTCTGATGTTATTCACTTTCAAAGTATCTTACCACACAGTTTCCTTAGATAATAACCTCTCCAATACATCTTTACCTTTTAATTTCCAACAGGAATCCTGCGAGGTTTTTAAAAAGTGTTTTTAAGCACTTTTCTGGAGCACACCTGTACTTGAAAGGAGTCTATAAAATGGTTATTATTCTTATAATTCACTAAAGTCTTTCCTACTAAGTACTTTTCATATATGGATCATCTGTCTTTTCCTGTGTTGTGACTTCTATAGGTGACAGATAATTCCCTTTCTATTTTGTAAATATCTAATCTAGATAATATATTTTGCCTAGACTTACAAAATGTTATCAGTAATCTGGGATTTGTGACCAACTGCTCTGATAACTACCTGAGTTTCTGAGCAGTGTCAAAGTCAAAGAATAATCAATTTATGTCCAAAATTTTGGTTGAGTGTGTAGATGCATATGTATTTAAATTGGGTTGGTATTCTACAACCATGTAGATGCATATGTATTTAAATTGGGTTGGTATTCTACAACCATGTAGATGCATATGTATTTAAATTGGGTTGGTATTCTACAACCATCAATCAAAGCCAAATATATCAGGAGAAATTTCCAGTGTAGATATAGCCCCATGACCACACTTTTCTACAGCTAGAAAACTAGTAGCCCCATGACCACAATTTCCTTCTCTAGACATGAGGGATAGTTAATTTTTTTATTTTTATAGAACTAGCGTGTTTTTCCACTATATTTATGCATATTCCCAAGTAGTTTGAAAAAGCATCAATTAAATAACAATTTTTATCAGTTTCAGTGAAAAAAAATCGATAGTTTCTGATTGCATCCAGGACCTCTGCTTCTTTTAAAATGTTTGTTTCATTTCTCAGATTATGAGTTACCCTTGATTTTGAAAAGAGTAAATATAATGCCATATTCAGTACGAAAATGTTGTCATCTACTTCTGCTTTTTGACCTAATGTCCTATATAATCCTGATGCATACAAATGGTTGAATCATGTAATGTATCTGACAAAATATGGATAAACATGCTACTTGGTATAATGATGAGATATTATGGTGATATTAAAATTGTAACAATGTTTATCCCCTCATCACTCTCTCCCAACCAAAGATCCAGATTAGCGTTTCTTTGTATTACTATATTCCCAGTTTTTAGACCATTCTACCTTATTATTTTTCTTACTTTTGACATCAAATAGCTTTAGAGAATAGTATAACAATGGCTTCTTAGAGGAAAATAGAAATTTGAAAATGAAATAAAGCTTTGCACTTCATATAAAAGGTTCTGTTAACATCATAAATCTGGGAAGAATGCACAAAATTCATTATGTTTGTCATCATGTGGAAGTTCCTTATGATTTTAATATACCAAACATTTTCCATATTTCCCTATATTTTCAAATTTCATATAAAACTATCTAGTGTATAGATTTAATCTTTGAGATTACAAATCTGTTTCCTAAATGCCTCATTGTTGACATGAATTTTAAATTATTCAGTTTCTTTAAAACCAAACAGAAACCTCAGCTAGTAGCTTCACTGCATGAATTAAGTATTCTGTGAAATAAAAGACATTCTTTTTGTTTATAACACTCTTTTCCATTATCATGAAGGCAATGTGAAAAATGTATTTGAGGTGAAAGAAATAGCATATCTTGGCAACTGTGGCTTAAGTAGATTTCCTATTCATTGAACAGATAAATGAAGCCAGTACAACATGTTACAAAGAGTGTTGTTTCGACTGCTACTGTATTACTTTCTGATATCCTCCACAAGAAATAGTCTATCACTGGTACTCACTGTCAAATCCAGTTTCCAGCTGTGAAGTTGTACCCCTTCTAGTCATTTAAATGGTTGTCTTTTGCTTTAGGATGTTAAAAATGCCATGGAAATAGTTCTCAGATTTCCATTTCCTTGCACAGCCAGTATTAAAAAACCAGGGAATATTACAGATTAATATCAGGTGAACTTAAATACACAAAAACTTAAGGTAAACTTAAAATACACAAACCCACAGCCCTAGCCCTAATTGAGGTTTAATCATTCAAAAAAAAATCTTGCCGTTTTAGGGCTGCACCCACGGCATGTGAAGGTTCTCAGGCTAGGGGTCTAATCAGAGCTACAGCTGCCAGCTCATACCACAACTCACAGCAACACCGGATCCTTAACCCACTGAGCAAGGCCAGGGATTGAACCCACAACCTCATGGTTCCTAGTCGGATTCGTTTCCACTGAGCCACCATGGGAACTCTCCTTTTTGCTTTCTTGACCCTAAAATATCACCGAATCACTGGTTAATGCTCTGTGTTCCTACCATATGTCTGGTTTTAGATAGCTCCTAAGAAACTCCTAAAATTGCTTTACAAGTAATAATCACTTAGCTAAATCACTTATCCTTCATCTATCCCTCACTCTTAGCCTTGTCCACAGAGAAAAGTGAGGTTATCATGTATGGATTACTTCTGCTGTTAGATGGTACATCTTATACTTGCTTATAAGAGCACCCATTACTGTCTCAGTCCTTCTTTCAGAGTCTTCACTTATTCTAAGGGTGACATTTCAACATTTCCAGTGGGTTTCCTCATCCTCAATCTCTTCCAGGCACTTCTTCTATTACTAATGCCCACTTTCATCTGTATATTCAAATTATTTTCAGCCAGTCCCTGGTTTTCAAACCTTTCCCCTTGTCCTGACCACCTATATTTTCCAGAATCACCCCATTTGCCAGAACCAGGGATAAAATTCCAGGGAATTAAACCTAGACCACTTGGCATAGCACCACCTAGTGTCTAAACTAGTAGCTGAGAAATAAGGGGCTCTGTTGGGTCACCAGGTGAGTGAGTTATTCAATCAGAGTGAAGCATGAACCCAAGAACTGAAGATAAAAGCAAGAGATGATGCCAGGCTATGTAAGCAATAAAGTTACACTAGGAATATGTTTAACTAAAGAGTATTAGTGACATTACAGAAAGAAAATCAAATGTTAAAGGAGCCAGACTGAATAAAGAGCCAGCCAGCCATAGGCCAAAGACCAAGATGGAACAGAACAAAAGCTGTAGTATGAAACCTAGTTTAAACCAGAAAAAAAGGAACTTGAAGTTGTTAAGTAGTAACAAAGCTGTTTGGCAAGTCAAAAATCTAATTATCTGAAATGAGGTTCTCCTTTTGTGATGGCTCAGGGATAGAAATTTGCCTTAAAGTACACTTAAAGTACTCTCACTCTATGGAGCTGGGATTGAAAACGGAAACTGAGAGCTTTTGCTAACCTTCATTCCTTAATCAAAACTGTCATTTCTTCTGTGCCATTGATGTTGCAGAGGAACTCAAATTAATTCACTTCAGGGTAGAATTACTGATACACTAAGAGGGGATATTCAGAAAGAAGGCTGACTCTGCAAAATCGTACCACCCAGGCCTACTATACATATTTTAAAAAATCAGTCCTGGGTTGAATTATCATATGTTACTGAAGTACACTGTATTATTTGTTCAAATTATTCTCTGTCCTTCTATACAAAGTTCATAACTATCTCTCTGGGGCCTGTCTTGGTGGGAAGATTGTCATTTCTACTATACTACTGTCAGGCTTATTCTTAGGACTCTGTGCTATGCCCCATCCAAGTAGAAGTGATAAGAGACATCGGTGACCCTACCACTGCTCTTTTGCTCTGTAACAAGACATACACGCCTCAGATGATGGTTTTTCTTTCAGCCTAAGACTTTGAATGACAAAGTCTTAGAAGAGAAACAAAACTTACCCTAAGAAGGATATGTAAGGTGAGTGAGAAATGAATCCTTGCTTTTGTAAAACAGTTAAGTTTTTAGAGTGTTTTTCAGAGCTTAATATTATTTACATAGTCAGCTCTCTTATTCAACTACTCTGCTGCTCTATACTACCAGTTACACTTCCTAAAACCATACGCTATGAAATATAAGAAGGTCATTTATGGATAATTCAACTCCGTCCGAGGCATGAATGCCATTTACATCGTTCTTAGAAAATTATGGTGTGTGTAGCCTAAATCTGGGTACCACTGGTGAGAGTGATCCCTACAACTCTTGAGGCAACAGTATCAGTACAGAGCAGCTCTGATTCTTCAAACACATTTTTCTATACTGAATCAGAATCTAATCACAGAATATAATCAGTCTAGAATTGCATAGGCTATTATTTAAGTGGACACACCGAAGGCTTGAAATTGTGCCGATTACAATACTTTTGTTTGATTTGATCCATAGTTCCAATCTGTCGAGATCTTTGAGACACAGTTTCTACCATCCAAAATACTGTAATAGTTATTTGCATTAGTGTGGATAGGTAACAGTGGCTACTATGAAAACAATCTCTAAATCTCAGAGGCATAACATACATAAAAACTTATTTCTGGCTCATGCCACTAGTAAAAACAGGTCAAAGAATGTCCCTGGGTAGCTGTCCTCTATAAGCAGTGACTCAGGGATCTTTGCTACTTCCATCTGTGATGCTGCCTTCTTCATGATATTGTTCTCATGACATATGCAAAAGGGGAAGAGAGAGAGTGAATGATGATGAAGAGGAGATAGGCCCAGCATATATATCATTTATGTTCACATTTCATTGGTCAGAACCCATTCAGACATACTAAAACCAGTTGCAAGGGAGACTGAAAAATAGTCTTCCTATTCTTTTTTCAGGAAGTAAAAATAAGACTGATGAGCATCCAGCTAGTTTATGGATTTCCTGTCATTTTGGTTTAATGCAGAAGATAGTGACCTGTGGTACAGCATTAGTGAACTTGTTCTAGTTTTAATATTGATATTGAATATGAACACATACATTGTACTATATTCAACAATTATAAGCCTATATAAGCATACTTAAATTTAATATTTCTACATCTAATTCATGACACAAATTAGGAGACTCTACTGTATAACTAAATTAAATACTAACATGCTATGTCTGCAACCTTCCTCTAATCCACCAGTTTAGTAATATGAGCAAAATAATGACCTAATTCATTGATGCCAAGTTGCATAGAAACAGTCCATATTTCCCTCCTTCCTATTCACACATACAAAAGCATGAGATATGATTCCCCACCCCAACCCTCCTCAGTGGTTTTGCCAGCATTGGAAGATTTTATGCAATTGCCTATAAAATAGGATATATTTTCATCTCAGATATTAATTTATTCATGTACAGATATTTTATAGTACTTTCTATGTATCTGCAGCTCTGGTAATACCTGAGGAGACAAAAATGGTCAAGATATAGTCTCTATTCTGTAGGGGCTCATAGCATTGAAGCCCAGGAAAGAAATTAAAACAAATAATTAAAAACAAATAATTAAGACAAATAATTAAGATTAAATATAGTCAGTCATCAAAACTGATATTGTAGGGAAATCAAAAGCCCATCTCTCCACAAAAATAGTGAATAAGCTAGCAAAAATCTAAGAATCAACTTTATCAAAACTCTGAAAACTAATTAAAATTTTATAGCAATCAAGTAAATGCTTTGGTTAAGTTAAAATAACACCTGAATATTAATAAGAGATATTTCTGCTTATCCTGATTGCATACTCTACTCCCTGGAAGCTTTGAAAGCAATAGTCCACATTACTGGTTATAGATTCCTAGTACCACACAGCACGAAATGGCCCTTATTCTAAAAAATTTGTGGATTTATGTTTTGACCTGTCTGGTAGCTCTGTGAAGAACCAAATTTTAATTTTTTTATCTTTTTTTGTCTTTTCAGGGCCATAGCCATGGCTTATGGAGGTTCACAGGCTAGGGGTCGAATCAGAGCTACAGCTGCCAGCCTACACCACAGCCACAGCAAAGCCAGATCCAAGCCGCATCTGTGACCTATGCTACAATTCATGGTAATGCCAGATCCTTAACCCACTGAGCGAGGCCAGGATCGAACCCGCAACCTCATGGTTTGAAGGACCAAAGTTTTAAACTTGCTTTTATTTTACCTAAGAACTCTCCTAGGGTGGAGGCAGTTATCCAAGAGAAATTTGTCAAAAGCATTGCAAGGCAAATGCCTGAGCCACAGACATCAATGGTACAGTATAGTAGTTGGGGCAAACAACATATAAACCAAAAGGCTTGGGAAAAAAATAGAGAATGAGATGGAAGTCTAGAAGGTAATGCTCATGCACAGGGCAGGACACATGCTCAGAGTAAATCTAAGAAAGCCCTAAACGCTGACTTTTGGATTATCTTCAGGCTCAGCATAAGCAGGAAGTAAAGGCTAAAGTGGAGGATTTTTTTTCCCATTTTATTGTGATATAATTTACATAAAAATTGTATAACTTTAAGATGTACAATGTAGTGATTTTATATATGTATATATTTCAAGGGCATAGTTTTAAACTGATTGGTTGAAAGCTGAAAGCATTCCCTACCACACCACTTAGTCATTAAAAAGATTCTGCCTAGAACCAAAAACCAAACAAACGACTCTCAGTCTGTTGAAGCATTTAATGAAATATCTGTCAAATCACTAACTGATCAAAGAGATAGTGATACAGAAACATCAGTGGCCACAAATGACAAAGAATACTGACTTTGCAAATTATTTAAGCAAAATGAAAACATAAACAAAGATATATACAACAAGCAATGAAAACAAATACTAGAAATAGGGAAGAATCCAGAGATTATAATATTTAAATTGTAATAATATTTAAATGTAATAATATTTAAATTGTCTAGCTTTATATAATATTTAATATGTCTAGTTTTCAACAAAAATTATAAACAATGTGGCATGTGAAAAAAGAGTAAGAAATTATGCCTAGGAGTTCCCGCTGTGGCTCAGTGGTTAATGAATCTGACTAGGAAACATGAGGTTGCGGGTTTGATCCCTGGCAGCGCTCAGTAGGTTAAGGATCTGGCATTGCCATGAGCTGTGGTGTAGGTTGCAGACGCAGCTCAGATCCCACGTTGCTGTGGCTGTGGCGTAAGCTGGCGGCTAAGCTCCTATTGGACCCCTAGCCTGGGAACCTCCATGTGCCACAAGTGTGGCCCTAGAAAAGGCAAAAACACACACACAAAAAAAGAAATTATGCCTAACATGATGAAATAAAAAGAAATTAATAGAGATTGTTCCTGAGGAAGACTGTACACTGAGCTCACTATATAAAGACTAAGCTAACTACACTATTTATCCTCAAAGAGCTAAAAGTAATCATGGGGGAGGGGGAAAACCTAAAGGGAAATTATAAGAACAGCATCTCAACAAATATAGAATATCAATGAAGAAGTAGAAAATATAAATAGGAACTAAACAGAAATTTTGGAGCTGAAAAGTACAATAAATGACATGAAGAATTTACTAGCCAGGCAGGCAGAAGACAGAGAAAGTGAACTTAAAGACAGGTCAATTGAGATTACCCAGTGAAGAAAAGAAAAAAAGAAGTAATGAAGAAAAATTAACAAAGCATAAGAGAATTGCAGGGGAAAAGCATAAAAACAGATTTTATAACAGTTGTACCAGAAGGACAGGAGAGAGAAAAAGAGGTAGGATGAATATTTGAAGACAAAATGGCTTAAAACTTTCCAAATATGATGAAAAATACAAATTTATATATCCAAAAGTCCAGTTTATTTTAGGTAGGATAAACTCAGAGCCACACCAAGACACTGCAAACATTGTCAAATGTCAGAATATTAAAAACAGCAAGATAGAAGTACTTATCAAGTATAAGGGATTCTCATTAAGATAAACAGCTAATTTTCATCAGAAATGTTTAAGAAGAGAGGGCAGTAGAATGATATATTCAATGTTCTGAAAGTAAAGAACTGTCCCCCAAGCATACTATATCCTTTAAAAATATCCCTCAAAATGAAAGAAAAATAAGACATTCCCAGATAAACAAAAATTGGGCATAGTTTACCACAAGCACACCTACCCTATAAGAAATGCTAAAGGTAAGCTTTCAGACTAAATTGAAAAGCCTTTGGACTATAACTTGAACCAACATGAAGAAATAAAGAACACTGACAGAATTACTATAGCTTGAATGTAAGAATCAGTATTAATGTATTTTTGTTCATGATATCTTTTTTTTCTATATGGTTTAAAAGCCAATTACATGAAACAATAATTATAATTCTATGTTGATAGGCATACAATGTATAAAGATGTAATTTGTAAAAATAAGATAATGTGAGACAGAGAGCTATAAAGAATCAAAGTTTTGTATGCTATTAAAACTAGGTTGATATTTCAAAATAGATTATTATAAACTAAGATTTAATTATAATACCTAAGGTAATCACAGCGAAAATAAGTAAAAATTATATGGTAAAAAATGACAAAGGAACCAAATAGTACACTGGAAAATAACACAAAAGAAGGTGGTAATGGAGGAACTGAAGAGTAAGAAAAAAAAAGATTTAAGACATGTAAAAACCGACTACCAAAATGGTGGAAAAAAGTCCTTACCAGTAAATATTCTAAAGGTAAATGAATTAAACTCTTCAATTAACATACATAGATTGGTGAAATGGATAAAATAAAATAACAAAGATACAACTATCTGTGATCTATAAGAGATTCACTTTACATCCAAATAGGCACAAATAGATCAAAAGTAAAAGGATAGAAAAAGATATTTCATACAAAGAGTAATCAAAAGAGAGCTGAAATGGATATGGTACTAATATCAAACAAATTTGACTTTTTGACCAAAAAGAAGAAAAGGAATTATATATTGATAAAAGGGTCAGTCTAGAAAAAACATTTAACAATTATAAACAGAAATTTATCTAAAAATGTAAAGAAAAAATGAGAGTTGAGGAAAGAATTAGTTCAACAATAACTGTGAGGAACCCTACATCTAATTTTCCATACTATAATTTAACTAGACCTAACATATCTACAAAATGCCTCACCTAATAATAGCAGAACTAAAGCACATATGAAACTTTATCCAGCATAGATCATATGTTAAGCCACAAAACACGTCTCAATAAACTTAAGATGGTTGAGATGATACAAATTTTCTTCTCTGCCATGGAATGAAACTTAAAATCAATAACAGAACTAAAACTGGAAATTTCATAAATATGTGAAAATTAAGCAACATACTTCTAAATAACCAGTAGGTCAAAGAAGAAATCACAAGCGAAATGAAAATTTAGATACAGCATACCAAAACTTTGAAGATTCTGAGAAAGTAATGCCCAGAGGGAAATACGTACTTGTAGGTACTAATGTTGAAAAAGAAGATCTCAAATCAATAACCTAACTTTACATATTAAGTAACTATAAAAATAAAAGCAAACTAAATCCAAAGATAACAAAAGGAAAGAGATTATACTAATACAAGGGGATATAAAATAGAGAAAAGAAAAATTATAGAGAGAATAAAAAAAACCTGAAAGTTGGTTTTTGAAAAGAATGATACAACAAATCTTTAGCTATACTAAGAAAAAAAGAGGCTGCAAAAAACTAAAATCAGAAATAAAAGTGTTCATTACTATAAATCTTAAATAAATAGTATTATAAGAGAATTCTATGAATAATTTATGCCAACAAATTAATTAGCCTAGATGAAATGTATAAATTCCTAGGAACACGCAGACTCCCAAAACTGATTAAAAAAGAAACAGAAAATTTGAATAGATCTGTAGCAAATAAAGCAACTGAAAGGCTAATCAAAACTTCCTAAAAAGTACTCTATTGGTCAACTCTACCAAACATTTAAAAAATTAACACCATTCTTTCTCAAACTCTTTAAAAACATGAGAGGAACAATGACTAATTCATTTTATGGGATCCACAAATAGCCATTAAATGCATGAAAAGATGTTCAATACCATTAGTCTTTACAGAAATGCAAATCAAAAACACAGCATGATATCAATTCACAATTACTAAAATGTATACTTTTTTAAAAAATAAAAATAACAAGGGTTGGCAAGGATGTATGGAAATTAGAACTCTCATTTTTTGCTGTTAGGAATGTAAAATGGTACAACCACTATAAAAATGGTTTAGCTGCTTCTCAAATTATTAAACAATGTATTACCATATGATTCAGCAATCCCACTCCTAGGTAAACAACAAAGATAATCGAAAACAGGTGTTTAAACAAAAACTTCTATACAAATGTTAATAGCAGTTTTGTACATATCATCCAAAAAGTGGAAACAACTCAAATGTTCATCACTTCATGAATATATAAAACAGAATGTGGTATATCCATGCGATGCAATATTATTCAGACAGAAAAAGAATGAAGTACTGACAAATACTACAATATGGATGAATCTTGAGAACATCATGCTAAGTGAAAGAAGTCAGACATCAAAGGTCATATATTATATGAGTACATTTATATGAAGTGTCCAGAAGAGGCAAATCCATTAAAATAGAAAGGAGACTGCCAGAGGTTCTGAGGCAAGGAGAATGGGGAATGACTTCTTAATGGCTCTGGGATTTCTTTTTTGTGGTTATGAAAAAGTTTTAGAACTAGGTACTGGTGATAGTTGTATAACATTGCGAGAGTACTTAAAACCACTGAACTGCACATTTTAAATTGGTGCACATTTAAATTTTATCTCAATAAAAAAGATACAATATAGTATGTGCTACTCAGATATATGCACATAGTATCACAGTAGCACAGAGAAAGCCATCTAACTCAAGCTTCCTGGAGGAGTAATACCTAATTGAGACTGAGTTATCTAGATAGTTGTCACTAGATGTGAAATGGTGAGAACTGGGCCTATATTATAAGGAAAAATCCCTTCACAAAATCTTGGCTATTTTGCAGAAAACCTATAATTATCATCATTGACATGGCCCTGAAACATTTTCTTAAAGGACAAGATAGTAAATATCTAAATCTTTGCAGATCATAGGTCATAGGAGCAACTACTTATCTCCATTCTTGCATTCCAAAACCAACCATAGACAATGTGTAAATAGGCATGATGCTGTTCTGATTAAATTTTATTTACAAAAACAGGGCTGAAGGCCCTAGTTTCCTGACCCTTGACAAAGAGAATAGCTATCCAGTAACTGTTGAAATAATTTTCTGAATACCATTCAGAAGTCAAATAATTACACAGAGATTTTTATGATCATATTTTGTATTTTGAAAGCAAAAAGATGCTTTATCTATAGTGATATACCTAGTTCTATAACTCACTTTTTACCCCAGCATTATCTTCTTCTGCTTTTATGTAGTATCTCTGGTAGATGATCTCTAAGCTGGGCCCCAGAGCTCCCTGCATCCAGGAATTTACACACTTGTGTAATTTCCTTCCCTTCAGTGTTGTCTGGCATATTGAATAGCTTGCAATAAACAGAATACGAAAGACGCAATGAGATGTCACTTCTAACACTGGATTAGGAAAGGTCTATAGCTTCAAGCTTCATCCCCCACCCCCTTCTCTGTTCCCTTCTCTCTGTCTAAAAAGCAATCTGCTATGTGGTGTGTAGCTGTATAAAAACTGGACAAAAACTGATATCACTGGTCAACAGAGTGCAAGGACCTGACCTGCTGATAACCATATGGAGCTTAGAAGTAGATTTTCACCCCTGATATCCCACTCCAAACACTCAGCTTGAGGCCTCAGATGACTGCAGTCAAAGAAGAATGCCCTGATAAAAGCTTTGTGAGCAGTCCTGAGCTGTGGGAACCAGCCGGTTATGCCTGAGCCACACAAACACTGAGAGATAATAAATGCTGTTTTAAGCCACTAAGTTTTGGGTATTTTGTTATGCAGCGACAGATAATGAACACAGTGTTATTTATTTACTTTCCTTCCTATGTGAGTCTTTCCTAGTTAAACTTGAATGTGTGTATTTGATGTTATAGTTTTTTGACTAGGAACCAAATGTGAGGAAATGCTAGACAGATAAACAAGTGTAAAGAGAGACCACATATGTGAAAAAAAATCCATCTTAAGCTATGACCTAAAGTTCTAAATTCCTGCTATAAATGTTTGGGTTAGACTGTACCAGCATCATTAGGAACTTTATTTTAATGGGAAAAATAATCAGTGATTCTCTGGTCTAAAAATGTTTATTCCCTCTAACTTGAAGGGCATTTGCATCGTATAACAAATCAGAAAGAGATGTGATTTAAAGCTATGACCTTATGCCAGGAAACAATGCGAAATCTGCACTAATCACTCCTTTAAACTTTTAGATGAAATTATATTCTCTTCCCGTATATCTATTTTCCACTGATTCACTTTGAAAAGTTTATTTATACGATTTAAATTCTTCTCTGAATAATATAATTTCAGGCTGACATTTGCTGAATTAAATATACCCATCATTTGTCATTATGATATATATATATATATCAAAACTCAAAATGTGTTCATTCACTCATTTCTGTCAATTATTCATTACTAATTTGTAGAGCCATTTTTTCATTATCTCTTACCATTATCTATACAATTGTTCATAATAGAGGATGTTAAATTTTTTGGTTTAATTTGGGGTAGCATATATAATTATAGTTTCTTTTTATATTTCAGACACATTAAAATTTCATTATTAAATATATTTACTGGAGCAAGAGTTCTCTCTCCTTCTTTCTCTACACACACATATACACACACATACAAACAATTCCTTTTTTTCTGAAAAGCTAGGACAGTTAGTTCTATTATCCATCTAAATAAATAAATAGTATGTTTACTTTGTATATGTTTTGGGTAATGGTGTGCCTTCTTTTTGTTCAATCCTCTTTCTATGTGAGAAATGATTAAGTCTGAGGCAAAATGTGGCCTTTATGACCCTCTGAGGCCATAGAAGGTTAGCCAAGGAGGGTGTAAAGCCATCTTCCATCTTAGCCGTGGTACATGAAATCAGACATAGGAAAATAAAAAATATCTCTTTGAGGACTACTGAACATCAGTGTATAGTCAGTACCGATTTGATAGAGGTATCAAATTCAGGGTCTAGGTAGTTAACAAGAGTCATGATGTGAAGTTGAAATGGTGTGGAGATATAAAAGGTGAATCCAGTGCTGTGCATAAAAGCAGTAAGTACTGCAGAAAACAAGTGAGAAGAAAGCCTAAATAAATCTAGAAATTACATTTCAATTATAATTTTATACTGTTTCTGTCAAGCAATCAAGCTGCATTATATTTACCTAAAGTCAAAGAGAGAGAGTCTTTCACTCATTCATTTATTCCTGCAGAGAAAACATGAATTCAACAGCTATGATGTTCTACTATCCGTAGATAATGAGGACACAAATATGAATAAGAAACTATCACTGTGAAATAATATTTATATTTTCTGATTATCTGATATGGTATTCATTCAGCATATATTCATTTAAAATTATTTATTAATCATGTGTTGTATACATGGCCCTTGCTTTCATGTTACTGCTCATGAAATAGCATATATATATATAATAACAAATCATTATACTAATGAATGTATAAATATGAACTGGACTTGGAAATTTGGTATTAGGAAAAGATTCTCATATAAAATTATTTAATCTAGCATATAAAGCATAAGCGAGGCCCAACTAGAAAACTAGAAAAACTGGGCATGTAGGGATGTGAGGAGGTGGAGAGTGTGGAGACAGAGGAATTAACAATTACAATGGCGGAGTTCCCTTCGTGGCTCAGTGGTTAACGAATCCAACTAAGAACCATGAGGTTGCGGGTTCGATCCCTGGCCTTGCTCAGTGGGTTAAGGATCCGGCGTTGCCATGAGCTGTGGTGTAGGTCGCAGACGCGGCTCGGATCCCACGTTGCTGTGGCTGTGGCGAAGGCCGGCAGCTACAGCTCCTGTTAGACCCCTAGCCTGGGAACCTCCATATGCCGCGGGTGCGGCTCTACATAAAGGCAAAAAGACAAAAAAAAAAAAAAAACAATTACAATGGCCCTGTCATGAACCGAAATGTTTTCCTCAGATTCACATATAGAAGACATAAACTTTAATACTTCAGAATGTTAGTATATTTGGGGACAGGGCCTTTAAGAAGGTGATTAAATTAAAATGAGCCCTCCCCCCAAGGTGGGCCTTAATGGAATCCAAGTGGTGTTCTTATAAGAAGAGATTAGGAAATATGAGAGACACCAGGGATGTGTGTGCACAAAGGAAAGACCATGTGAGAACACAGTTAGAAGGTAATCATCCACAAGCCAAGGAGAAAGTTCTCAGGGGAAATCAAATTTGATGTTGGACATTTTGATGTTGGACTTTCAGCCTTCAAAATTGTTTGAAATAAATTTCTGCTTTTTAAGCTACCCAGTCTGTGGTATTCTGTTATAGCAGCCCGAGCAAACTAATACAGGCCCTATGGCAGGAGAACAAAAAAAAAGTGACAAATTGGAAAAATATAAGAAGACGTAGTGAAACAGACTTGTGTTAAGATTAATCTATGGAATAAAGTAGTGGCCAGACTATGCAGGTTATTATAGGCCACATTAAGAATTTCTATTTTGTACTCAGAGTAATTTAGAAGCCTCTGATAGTTTTTAAGCAAGTGTTTGTATACCAGTGTTTGGATGCTTTTACCTATAACTAGCAGGAAATCCACTGAAAAGTATACTAAGCTGTAAAGATATTTATTCACAAGAAGTCCAGAGATGCAGGAATTCAGTTAGTTAATTCACTGAATTAACAAAGTAAACAAGAACAGAGATTCCTTTTGTTTTTTACTCTTCCTGTATTTATTGGCTTGTTCTCCTAGAGTAAATTCTCCAGTAGTCCAAATTGCTGATATAGCTTTAGAAGTATTTGCTAATATCAATATTCAGAGGAAGAATAGTGAACATTCTTGTAGCACAATCCTTATTAAGAGTGAATAAAACCTTATCAGAAGATGCTCAGCACACATCCCCTCAAATCTCTTTGCATGGAAGTACATCACATTCTCATTCCTAAAACAGTTACCTGATCAGGGGAATAAAACCAAAATTGAGTCAGAACAATAAAGATTCAAGCCACTGTATCTGGAAAGGGGCCAAGCCTTCCCTGAAGAAAATGTTCTCTTAGATAAGGGTGGACAATGTTGGGGTCCACCTAGGAAGGAAGAAAGAATGGATTTTAGTTAGTAAAATCTGTCCAAGGATTTTTCTTTTTCTTTTTCTTATTTTTATGATTTTTATTTTTTCATTACAGTTGATTTACAGTGTTCTGTCCATTTCTACTGTACAGCAAAGTGACCCAGGTATACACACACACACACACACACACACAAACACACATATTCTTTTTCTCACATTATCCTCCATCATCGTCCATCACAAGTGACTAGATACAGTTCCCTGTGCTATACAGAAGGCTCTCATCACTTATCCACTCCAAATGCAATAGTTTGCATATATTAACCCTAATCTCCCAGTCCATCCCACTCCCTCCCCCTTCCCCTTGCAACCACAAGTCTCTTCTCCAAGTCTATGAGTTTCTTTTTTGTGGAAAGGTTCGATTGTGCCGTATATTAGATTCCAGATATGTGATATCATATGGTATTTTTCTCTTTCTGACTTACTTCACTTAGTATGAGAGTCTCTAGTTATGTCCACATTGCTGCAAATGGCATTATTTTGTTCTTTTTTATGGCTGAGTAGTATTCCATTGTGTATATATCACATCTTGTTAACCCATTCATCTATAGTGCCTGTCAAAGGATTATATGCTTAGATTTGTGTTTTGAAATATCAGTCAAAGTGCAGTGCAGAGAACTGTCTGAAGGGAAGTGGACGCGGGAAAGCAGAATGGAAAACGGAGAGCATTTATTTAATTATTACAGTATTCTAGGCTAGAGAAGATGATATACTGGACCAGAATGGAGGGTATGAGGAAGAGTGGATGGCATCAAGAAAGACTTGGAGAGCAAAATCAGTTGAATTTGATGATGGATTAAGTATAAGATATGAGAGAATGGGAGGTATTACAGATTATTCCTAGTTTTTTGGCCTGTAAAAGTGGATAGAGCACTGAAATAACAGATTTGGGGAAGAAAATAATGAGTTTTGCCTTTGGCGTGTTGAGTTTGAGCTTCCATTGAGCTATCCAATTAATAGATCAGGTAGATGACTGGATATATGAGTCTTTAGCTCATATCAGGTATCTAAATCTGGAAAAATATATCAAATTATTTATATGGATGGATGGATAGATAGATGGATGGATATGAGAACTAAAATATTGTCTGCCATATCAACAAAAAAAGGATGTTGCAGCCATCCAGCCACCATATTACAGCTGCCTCTAGTCAGCTCTGAGGGAACTCAGGATAGAATCTTAGGTTGCCTGCCAACTTATATTCAACTGCTGCAGTCACCCCAGAAGGTGCTCCCTGAGGAGACTTAGGATGAGAAAGCACAGGATTCTTGCCCCAGATAGCTGAGGTACATAGCAAAGGAACAATTTCAGGAAGCCTAGACTATTGCATCTTCCCATGCATAGAAAAGTGCTAAATTCCTTAACTTGAAATATCTAGTTTTCTTCTATTAACAGTTATCTTTGGATGTTCCAACCACCTGATCTTTTGTTACAAAAACTCCTATACATCCTGACTCGCCACCTTCCCTCTTTGGAGCAGTCCCTCAGAGAGATCTAAGAGGTTGTCTTCCAGGCCTAAGTCCTCAGTTTACTATGCCAAAGAAAACAAAACTCCCAACTTTTAGGTTGTGTGTTTTTTTCAGTCAATAGATAGATAGATAGATAGATAGATCAATAGATCTTGAACTTGGATAAGGAGTTTAGAATTCTATGACATCAAATGATCAGAAAAATATTATGGAACCTATAAAAGAGATTGATACAGAGTAGTCAGAGCTATGGGAGCAAAAGAAAAACAAATAAATAAATAAATAAAAATGGACAGACATAATGCCAAGAAAGAGAAAGGAGTTCTTTGAGAAATAGATGATGTTGAAGAAAACATTCTAAATTCTGTTAAGACTGTAGAAAAATTTGATAATTATGGAGTGCCATTTTCAGAGACTGCAGTAAAATGTTTTGGAAAGTAGAAGAGTAAAGAGCTTGGGCAGAGTTGTACAGCACATATCAGAAATGGAAGTGCAACAGAGGATTGATGTTTGGGCAGATCGCACATTAAACACTGATAATAATAATGTGTGGCAGTAAGGCTGACTCACTGCTATAAATTTATGGAATTGTTACCACTTCATATGCAAAAACAAAAAAACCCTATAGTATACTCATTTAAGGGCTAGGGATTAAGTAACTGGTTTACAGTAAACTATCTCTACTGTCACAATATAATTCCTTTCAGGCTTGGGGCTCTTCAAATAAGTATACAGGAGTTCCAATTATGTTGTGGATCAAGCAGATATAGTATCTAGAAGAAGTTGGGTGTTTTATTAAAGGGATCTATAAACGTTAAGAAGTCTTGAATATGTGGTTGACTTATTAAGGTGCTTAGTCATTCTTTGCTTTCCATTATGAAGTGATATTTAGCCTTGGTTAAAAAAAATTTCAGTCCAAAGAAAACTCAATTTACACATTGAAAAAAATAAGAAACATTTCCAACATCTCCCTAGAGGTTTGGAAAAGGTGGATTTTTTATTAATCAACTTTCCTTAAAGATAAATATTTATACAAAATATTTGTACAAAAACTTCAGTTAAACTAGTATGTCTTATTTCTAAAGTTATAATACTCAAATATTTAACTAAACAAATATTTATTAAGCATATACCATATTAAAAACACTTTTCTATGTACTATGAATACAAATAATACAAAATCACAATATAGTCCATGTTCATAAGGAGAACATTTGAAAAGTCACACCTGTACATAAACAGTTACAATAAAAGGATGTGAAAGATGTTGGTATGATGCAATAAGGTGAAATGAATCATCCATTTCCATACCACTTATATTTTACCTCATGCCATACATAATTTATTTCATGCAGGAAGAATTTGAATTTGAATTATTCTCTATGGTTCACTTATTAGCACAAAGCTGTCTATATATCAACCAACAAAGATCTCTAAGTCTCTAAATCTCATCCTCTACATTAAACCAGCGGAGGTCAGGTATTTCCAGTTCACTCATGGGCCATACTGTGATCCATGATTCAGCTAACCAACCATACAGTTAGAGCTCTTTCTAACTCCTGGAACTACAAATTTAAATGTAAAATCTCTGGTTAGTGATCCCATATCAATGAATTCAGCCTTCTCCAACTTTATGTTCCTTCCATACACCATTTGTATCCATTCCCACACATGTTCCTGGGTTTCTTTATGTGTAAGTCAGAAAATTAGAGTACTTCTTTTGGAGTGTATCGTGCCTCCTCATGGGTCATACTGTGTTCCTAAGCATTAGGGACCTCCTGGGACTTGAGTATAATTATAGGTCCAGAAGCAAAGAGGGATGGTAGGGATAGATACTGAGGAGAACAAGTATTTTCTTGTATGGCAACTGCCTCAGAGGAAACCATTACCATTTCCTCAGGCAATGCAGGTTTAAACCTCTCAGAGGGAAGCAGAAAAGCGTTACCATTTTAGATGGATATGCTACTGTCACTTGAGTTATAAAGGATACTTCCACTGGCAAAGAGGTCTCATCAGAATTTAGGGGTTCAGTGTTACCAGCTCTATCAGGCTCTTTCCACATGTCTTCACCTCAATTAATAGAATCTCATTCTTTTCCAATCAATGTTCTCACTTTAACAGCAGACACTTTGTAGGACTGACTTCCACTTGCATTTAATTCAACCACAGGATGGTTTCTGCACTTCATCTTCAGCAATTTCAGCCCAGCAACCTACAGGAGATGAGGTCTTCTTCAGGGCGTACACAGACACTCTTAGTGCATTTATGCAGTATTTGAGCTGGGAATTGGAATCCCTGAGCTCATTCTTTTCTTTCACCATGTTGTCCAGAGACATGAGAACAACCAACCAATGTCATTATATTCCTTGTTTTTCCAAAAATGTTCAAAAGTATCATATATAGAGTCACTTAGCTCTTTGCTTCTTTGGCTGATTAGGAGTATCAAATACAGACACTTGTGAATTCTATGAGCAGTGCATCCCAAGGACTATCAGTGTTCTCTTTTCTACTGGAAATAGAGTCATTAGTGTTTTAAAACTGATCAGATTAAAGAACCAATTCCAGAAAACAAAGAGCCAAATCAGAAAGTTCATTCTTAAAATTCTGTTCTCGAACCAGTTTTAGTACCAAAACCTATCTGTCAGGGTTCTATGGAGGAATAGAACCAATAGGATATATGACATATGCAGTTGATCCTTGAACAACACAGCTTTGAATTGCACAGGTCCACTTATAAATAGATTTTTTTCAATAGTAAATACAGTACTACCCAATCTGTAGTTGCATCTGTGAATATGGAATGGTGGATACAGAGGACTGACTATGGGACTTGAGTAGCTGCAGATTCTGATATCCTGGAACCAAACCTCGATGGACACTGAGGGAGATATATTCTATTGATAATATATATTGAATGTATATGTATGTATATATACACACATATATAAACATGGTAATGGTCCTATATATATACACACACACACACACACACACACACACATATATATATATATATATATATACACACACACATATATATATATACACACACTTTTTTTTTTCAAACAGATAATGCAAATTTGCCTTCCTACACTTCTTTGTTCTAGTCAGGTCCCCAACAGACTGGATTGCACTCATTGCTGAGGGCAATCTTTTTAATTCAGTCTACTAATTTAAATGCCAATCTCTTCCAGAAACATCCTCATCAACACACCTAGAAATAAGGTTTTATCAGCTATCTGGGAATCCCTTAGTCCAGGCAAGTTGACACATAAAATTAACTATCACAAGCTGGAACATCTCACCTCATGTTTACCTTCCCTCTAACTGGGATCTGTATTATCAGCTTCCTGTTTCTTAGGCCTTTGGACTAGGACCGAATTAAACCACTGGCTTTTCTGGGTCTCCAGCTTGTAGGTGGAAAATCATGGGATTTCTCAGACCCCTTACTTGTGTGATCCAGTTCCTCATAATAAATCTCCTTTTATAGTCTATTGTTTCTCTCTGGAGAATCCTGACTAATAATCCATTACTTTTCCTTTGTTACTCATGCATTTGGTGTCATATTACAGAATTTTGGCAGAATACACTGCCAAATCGGAGATTATAAAGACTTGCTTTAAGACTTTTATAGTTTTAGGCTTTATACTGTTGACTGAAAAAAAAATGCACAACCTAAAAATTAATAATTATGGGATTTTTTGGCAGACTTACTGAGGACTTAAGCCTGGTATACAGCCTCTCAGATATCTCTGAGGGACTGCTCCAAAGAGGTAATGGAGAAGTCAGGATATACAGGAGATTTATTAAAAAAAAAAAAATCCAGGTTGTCAGAACATCAAAAGACTATGGTTAATGTTAAAAAACCCACACAACTCAAGTTAATGAATTTAGTGCTTTTCTATGTATGGGAAGATGCAAGAGTCTGGGCTTATTAAAATTATTCTTTTGATATACACTTTAGGCCAGTACTCCCTTTTTTTTTTCTTTCATCCTGAATCCCCTCAGGGTACACCATGAGGGGCAGCTGCAGTTGCCGATGTCTTGAGGCCATAATATCCTTTGTTTACTGAAGTGGAAGGCCACCCTCTTTGTCCACGATATTTAGGTCTTTTGTCCACTTTCAGTTAAAATTTATAAGCAGTGTGAGGTAATGGTCCAAATTCATTCACTTGTCAAAGTACCATTTGTTGAAAATTCTATCCTTTCCCCACTGAAAGGTCTTGGCACCATTACTGAAAGACAGCTGACACAGACATATGGTTTTAATACTGGATTGTCACTTCTTTTCCACTAATCTATATGTCTGTGTTTATACCAGCACCACATTGTCTTGATTACTGTTTCTTTGGAGTATGTGTTATTAATTGGGAAGTCTGAGTTTTCCAACTCTGTTCTTTTTCAGGATTGTTTTATGTATTTTGATCCATTGCAGTTCCATATGAATTTATAATAATTTGTCAATTTTTACAAAGTTCAGGTACATTGTATCATGTATCAGTATTTCATTCCTTTTTATTATTGAATAATATACCACTGCATAAATAGAATGCTTTTTTTATACATTCTTCCATTGCTAGACATTGGGTTTTTTTTTTACCTTTGGTTATGGTGAATAAGCTGCAAAGAATATTCACATTTAAGTATTTGTTTGAATATAAGTTTTCAATTATTTCAGTTGTTTATATTTTGTTAATGGAGTTAAAAGAGTTCTTTATGTTTTGAAGATACTAGGGCCTTATCAGAAACATATGAATTGTAAATATTTTTTCCCACATGGGTTATTTTGTCCTATTGTCAGTCCTTGTTTTGGTATCCAGTCTTACTACCTCTGACTTTTACTGGATTAGCTATTTCCATTTAATATTATTAATGATACAGTTTAATGTACATCTGTATTTTTCTATATATATTATCTTTTTTGTTTATTCCTCTTTTACTGCTTTCTCTTGTATCAAATATTTTCTTGTGTAAATTTTTCTTTCTTTTTTCTTTTTAGAGCTGAAGTTGTAGCATATGGAAGTTCCCAGGCTGAGGGTCAAATCAGAGTTGCAGCTGCCGGCTTATCCCACAGCCACAACACAGGATTTGAGCCGCATCTGTGACCTATACCACAGATCTCTGCAATGCTGGATCCTTAACCCACTGAGTGAGGCCAGGGATCAAATCCATATCCTCATGGATACTAGTTGAGTTTGTAATCCACTGAGCCACAACAGGAACTCTCTAAATTTTTCTTCAATTTTCTCTCTGTTCTTTGGATTGCATAATATCCATTGATCTGTTTTCAAGTTCTCTAGTTCTTCTGCCAATTCCAGTTACAGATGAGCCTGTCTAATGTATTTTTCATTTTAATTATTTTCCTTTTCAGACGTAGACTTTTCTTTTGATTGCTTTTTAAAAATAATTTCTATTTTATTATCACTATCTTGTATTTGATGAGACTCTAACTTCATAATTTACTTTTCAAAGAAATTTTCTTTAGTTCTTTGGACATAATAGCAGTGGTACTTTAAAGTATCTGTCTGTTAAATCTGACATTTCGTTCCTCATAGGCAGTTTTTGTTGCTTGCTTCTTCCCCCCTATAAATGGATCACATATTCCTGTTTCCTTTCAGGCCTCATAATTTTTAAGAGTGGACATATAAAGTGATTCTGTATATTGATTCCATGCTCCCCCTCCTCTAAACTATTTTTTTAAATTGTTTGCTTGATTGCTTTTTGACTTGGATAGACTATTTTTGGGAAATCAATTTCCCTTCAGCATGAGGCCTTTGGTTTTGTTCCTCACTCAGCCTTGGGTATGTGCAGTCATGCTGAAAAATGTAGATTTCCTAGGGCTCTCTTTGCTTGTCCCTTTCCATGACCATACCCAGCTATTAAGGCTGGCTGATTTCACTATTGTTTTCAATAATACCCTAGGGCATAAATCACTGAGCAGACCCACCCCTTCAAATTCAATCTCTTTTGAAGTGATAATTCCTGAAGTCAGTGCTTGAGATTTATTCTGACCTCAGGAGGGCCCTTGCAAGCTGTCTCCCAGGTTTTCTTCTACAATTTAGGTGGTCTATAGTTTAGCCTATATTTCCAGTGCATCTACCAATGTCCTTCCAATTACGTTTCACTACAACCTCTACTGTTCTTGATCATGTCCCTCAGGCTTCTCCACACTCTTTTGCAAATGAAGTCATTTCCTTTGGGAAAAGATGATCTCTCTGTCTTATGGCCATCTGCTTGCCCAGACAAAAACTTTTAATTGGCTCTAGAGATGAGTTTGGGCATAATGATGCTTTTCTCTCTGAGTGACACCTCCAAATTAGGAGCACGAGTTGGAGAGTGGCAGTGTTAGGAGCTGAATCAGAGATGATCTTGTATTGCCAGTATTCTCAGAGGTGTTGCTTAAGAGCTTCCAAAGCAAAAACGGGAATTGGGAATTGAGTAAAGAAGGGAGTTATTTTTTTTTAAGTAATTAATTAATTTATTTATTTATTTTGCATTTTAGGGCCACACCCATGGTACATGGAGGTTCCTAGGCTAGGGGTCGAATTGGAGCTACAGCTGCCGGCCTACGAGACAGCCACAGCAACACCAGATCTGAGCCGCCTCTGCAACCTACAGCACAGCTCATGGCAACACTGTAAAGTCTGCAAAGCCTAAAATATTTACTATCTGACCCTTTTCAGAAGAAGTTTGCCAACCCCTGTTTTAGAACATGGGAAATATGAAGGTCTTCAGAAGATTCTTGAGGTAGTATATCTAACTGAAATGAGAACTTTATGTTTTGGCTTTGGGTATTTGTTTGTTCCGTTGACTAAATAAACTTACATACAAATTATAAAAAAAAAATCCGTATAGGATTCTCTTGGCTTCAACAAGCTGTGTAATACTCTGCATAAAATGATACAAAAAGCACTGTGATATATTTTTTTAAGTATAAATAAGCTCTTATGCTGTAATGCCCGCGGTCGTGAGACCCCCTCACAACGAGCACACCAGAGTCAAAAGTCAAAGCCAAAATGGCAAGGGTCCTTTATTGCAGGTTCGAACCTGGACGCCTGCGCACTCCTTACCAGTGACACAAAGAGGTCCCGACTGCAGCTAGTACAGGGTTTTTATGGGCACACACAAACAAGTCCGGCGCTTAGGGAAGGTTTTCAAAGGAGAGGGATGCCGATTGGCTGATATTTGAATTGGGACACCGTCTGCTATATGATTGGCCTGAGATCGCACGATCCATATTCAGCAAACAAGCAGGTTTACAGAAGCAGATGTGGCGGTTAGTGACTGGCTATAATTGGCGCGTGCGGGACTTTTGAAAGTTGCAGACCTGGGGGGGATGGAAAATTTCCTAAATGGCAGCCTGTTATGTCTTGGCCGGTTTTATTGACCCTTTGTTGTGAAACACTGTCACAACTGATATTTAGCAAGCAAGCGATGTTACAGAAGCGAGAAGGGAGGGTTAAGTTTCAATTGCCTTAGGTTTCGTTTCTCAATGCTTTACATATTTTTGTATCTTTTTAATATCTTATGCTTTTATGAAATCTTTTTTTTTTTTTTTTGGCTTTTTAGAGCTGCACCTGTGGCATATTGAGGTTCCAAGGCTAGAGGTTGAATCAGAGCTACAGTGGCTGGCCTGCACCACAGCCACAGCAACGCCCATCCTTAACCCACTGAGCAAGGACAGGGATCAAATCTGCAACCTAATGGTTTCTAGTGAGATTCGTTTCCACTGCGCCACAACGGGAACTCCTATGAAATTTTTTTAATGAAATTCTTAATCGCAAGACATTTATGAAATACGTCAGATTCTTTTTTTACTATATTACAGAGATTAAACAGTAGCTTGGTTGAATGCATTGGTTTTGAATCTCTATCTAGCTGATCACTTTTGTATGCATAGTTTTAGGCCCCAATCACTGATCAGGATGATCTGGGGAAAAGAGGACATTTTATTGGTTATCTCCATTTTCCCCATTAATCAAATAATTGTCAACCAGCAAAGAGCGAAATTTTAGTTCCATCTTGGCCACTGACCTGCTTTGTCACCTCAGCATACATCTCTAGTCTTCTTAGTTTTCCTCTTAGTAGCCTGTCCTTGTCTGTAATGTGTGTTAGAGTAATTTGATTTTTTGGTAGAAAAGACTTCCCACCAATCCAAAATGTTTTTGTTATCAAACAAGGAAGTTCTTATCTCTCAACCACATTCCACGGATACTTGGCGTGAGCCACAGATATCTATCTGGGGACAGGATGAGAAATGCTGACTCCCTACCCTTTCTGGGAAGGTAAACCTCTGGGAATGAAGAGTAGAGGGAACCCTGTATTCTTGGCTACACTAATTTGGAGTAAAGTTTTCATCTCACAACACTGCAGAGGGGGAGAAAAGGGGAAAGTCTCAGTTCAAATACCACAGAATGTTTTCTGGTGAGTTAAATTTGGCCTTATGATATGACTTGTCCTTGGCACAGCTGTCTTCCTAGAAAGAAGAAAACCCAGAAGAATTCTGAGCAACTGTAAGAGCTAGCATGACAATGTAGAATTAAGAGAAAGATGAAATTTTAAAATATTCAGCCTTCATGCTGGGTCATTTTTGAGGACTACAACAACACAGACGACTAGGTGACAGACGTCACTGAAAAAGCAGAGGGTATCTCACACAGTCTTGAAGTACTTGGAAGATAGAGTCCTGTTGGAAATACACTTACAAATATACATCGAACATCAGAAATCACCATTGAGATGATTGACACCTAACGTGAAATGAGTCTAATTAAAGCTGCAATCTAGTCCTTACCCAGCTCTGTCCTTGATTTTATTGGCATGATCTGCATCTAGCTTTTTTGCTTAACAAATAAAAAGGTGAACCTTCTGGGAGACCTCCAGTCTCTACAGTTCTTTAATACACACATACAAGCTTATAATGAAAAATTGTGAGACGTTTGAGTGCAGGAAAATTCTGCAAATACTCAGGATAAAGAGTGAAAAATAAAATTTTAAAATATTACAGTTGATTCAGATATTGAAATTAAGAGACAAGGACTATAAAATAACTATGACAGATATGCCCAAGATAATAAAGGAAAGATTAACAAAATGGATGAAACTAGGAACATTATCATTAGTACTGGAATCCAAAATAAGTCGGATGGTTTAGAAATTAACAAAACAATATTGGTAATTAAAAACTCAAATGGGTTTAACAGTAAATTGGGCATAGATGAAAACAGAACTAGTTATCTCAAAGAAAGGTAAATAGAATGTTTCCCAACTATAGAATATACAGAAAAATAAATAGGACAGAACAGAGTATAAGAAATAGGTGGGACACAGTTAAATGACATAACTTGCATGTAATAAGGATTAAAGAGTGGGGGGGTAAGAATGGGTAAGAAGCAATATTGGCTGCAGGTACGTGGGTTTATTTCAGGCTCTCTATTCTGTTACATTGATCTATGTGTCTGTTTTTGTGCTAATGCCACATCGCTTTGATTATTTTAGCTTTGTGTAGCACAGTCTGAAGTCTAGCAGGTTCTACATCCAAGTTTGTTCTTTCTTCTAAGGATTGCTTTGAGAGTTCAGAGTCTTTTGTGGTTCCATTTGAATTTTAGAATTCCTCGTTACAGTTCTGTGAGAAATGTCATGGGTATTTCGATAAAGATTCCATTAAATCTGTACATTGCTTTGAGTAGTATGGTCATTTTAATAATATTAACTAATGTTATAATATTATAATAATGTAGTAATAATAATCAATGTTAGCCCACACCTAACCAGACACTCAATGGTAAAAACCTGAAAGTTTTTCTCTAAGATCAGGAACAAGTTAAAGGTGACCACTCTCACTACTCTTATTAGATATAGTACTGAAAATCTTAGAGCAATGAGGCAAAGAAAAGAAGTAAAAGGCATGCTGATCATAAAGTAAGAAGTAAAACTGTCTCTGAGTAAAGATGACATGATCTTACATATAGAAAATCCTAAAGGCTCCACTGAAAATTGTTATAACTAATAAATGAATTCAGGAATGTATAGGATATAAAGTCAACAATACAATTATGAGTTGAGTTTCTACACGTTAACTACAAACTATCCAACAGTGAAATAAAGAAGACAATCCCATTTACCATAGCATCAAAAAGAATAAAATGCTTAGGCATAAATTTAACTTATGAGATGGAAGTTCAGTACAGTTAAAACTGTAAGACTTTGGAGTTCCCTGGTGGCCTAACAGCTGAGGATCTGGCATTGTCACTGCTGAGGCTCAGGAATAAACCTACACATATACAGTCAAGTAATCTTTGACAAATGTGTCAATAATATACAGTGGGGAAAGGATAGTCACTTCAATAAATGTACTGGGAAACTGGATAGCATCATGGAAAAAAAATGAAATTTGATCTTTATCTTTTACCATACAAAAAATTAACTCAGAATGGGTTAAAGTCTGAAATGTAAGACCTAAAACTGTAAAACTCCTAGAAGAAAACAAGGATAAAGCTCCTTGACATTGCTCTTGAGACTCTTGGATATGACACCAAAAGCAAAAATAAATAATCTGGACTACCTCAAACTGAAAAGTGTCTGCATAGTAAAGGAAACAATCAACAAAATGAAAAGCAACTTATAGAATGGGAGAATATATTTGTAAACCATATATCTGAGGAGTTAATATTCAAAATTTATAAATAACTCCTACAAGTAAACAGCAAATAAACAAATGACCTGCTTAACAAATGAACAAATGATCTGAATAGACGTTTTTCCAAAGACATACAAATAGCCAACAGGTACATGGAAAGGTGCTCAATATCAGTAACTACTAAGCATTATTTGTAATAGTTAAGGTACAGGAACAATCTCAGTTACCATCAATAGATGAATGGTAAAACATATGTAGAATAATGGACTATTATTCAGGCATATAAAATAATGAAATCTTGCCATTTGTAGCAACATAGATAGAACTTGAGGGCATCATGCTAGGTGAAATAAATCAGACAGAGAAAGACAAATACCATATAATCTTATTTATAAGTGGAATCTAAAAGAACAAAAAAAGAAAAGGTCATAGAGAACAGATTGATGACCACCAGAGACAGGGTGTAGGGGGAGATGGATGGGCAAAATGAGCTCAAGAGGTCAAAAGGTACAAACTTCCAGTTAAAATAAAAAAGTCATGGGGATTTAATATAGCCAGGTGATTATAGTTAATAATACTTATTGGATATTTGAAAGTTGCTAAAAGAGTAGATCTTAGAGGTTCTCAACATATACAGAAATTTGTAACTAGGTATAATGACAGATGTTGGTGATTATCTCACAATATACACAAATATTGAATCATTATCTTATGTATATGAAACTAATATATTGTGCTATGTCAATTCTATCTTAATTAAAGAAGAAAAAAGCCAAAAAATACCATTAAAAATAAATAAAATATTAATAATTTCTTTTCATTAAGACACTATTAGAGTAATGACCAAGACAAAATTAGGAAAAGTATTCACAATAAATACATTCAGCAAGGGCTTGTAGAATATATATATCATACAACCAGGTAAGAAAAGGTCTAGCTACACTATAAAATAGACTATTGGAAAATAGAACACTCACATTCAAATTACTCATGAAAGAAATGAATATTAAAACCACAGTGAAACACTACTAAATGTTTCATCATCAGAATGTCTAAAATTTTAAAAATAAAAATACTAATACCAAGTGTCAGCAATGATGTAGAGAAACTTGTATTTGAAATTTTATATCTATACAAACTCTTTAAAATATGAATCAAATGGTAAATATATACTTTCCTATGATCCAGTAACTCCAATTTTAGGTATATACCCAAGATAAATAAGTTTATTTCCACCAATGGACATGTATCCAAATGTTTTTAGCAACTCTATAATAGCGCCAAATGAGAAGCTACCTAAATATCATCAAGAGAAGAATGGATAGACAAATTGTGTTTTATTCATACAATGGAGTTCATACTATAGAATAATATGCACAATAAAGAAGACAGCAATTAATATAAAATTTTCATATATGTTGATGAACAAAAGGAACAAATTACAAATAATATATAATATGTGATATTAATTACATAAACAACAACAAACAAAAGTTCAGTGTGATAAAAGTCAGAATACTGTATACATCTAGTAGGGTACTGACTCTGAAGAGCCCCGAGGAAACCTTTTGGAGTACTGGGAATGTTCTATAACTTGATTTGGGGAGTGGTTTCATGGGTGTATACATGAGAAAAAATAATAAACATTTCTTAGCAAAATTAATACACTTTAATAATATATGCTATACCTGAATAAAAAGGTATAAAGAACAAATCTGGTGTCAGTTAATGTATATTTACTGCAATTTGACATTATGCTAAGAATGAGCTACAAATGATATGCAGTAGAATTTATGTTCTAGCCAAAACTTTTTATGTAATTACAGGATAAAATTGGGAGAAAATGCTACAAATGCCTAAAAATTACCTAAAATAATACAAATCTGTTATCCTTTGGATTAAATTTATTAGAAAACACTAGTTTGAATGATATACTCTTCTCACCTAAAATTTTCCTCATCAGAAGTTTTAAATTCTCCTTCCCTATTTAATTTCTCATTAGAGAAACCTCTAGGTTACAATGGTGTTTATAATTATCAACAAATCAAGAGCAACATTTTTTGAGAAGTTTACCAACCCTTAGGCTCTTTCTGCTAATGTCTCTATAAAACTAGCTAATATGTGCCTTAACACTTTAAGCCATCTTTAGCTATCCCAGAAAATCACCCTTTATCTTCTCCTTATGATATCACCTAGAAATGGGAATCCAGGTTAGACTGGGTACATTCTAAATATAACTAAAGTTTGTAATATGTCTCCCTTTTAACCATGTCCACAAAACAGAGATTCAAAAAGCCACGACAGTGAACGTCTTTCAAGTCCACCCTCTACCTTAGTCTCACCTGCAGAATTTTAGAGGGACCTGTTTAAGTCTGAATCTTTTGAATCCATTGATCCATTCATCAACTGAGTTCCTAATATATGACAGATATTTTTATGGACACCATAGACACTGTATGTACAAATGTCCATTTATTTATTGCTTTATATATTCACAAATATTTATTGAATGCTAAGCATATGCCAGATACTATATTAGGTGGAGGCAGAGAAATTAATTAAGAGATAACATGAGGGTCTGAACTAAGAAAGTAAGGTCAGAAAGGAGACAATTTTAACTGATATTTAGAAGTAGAAATTGATGACTAGATAAATATGAGTAGTAAAGGTAAGGAAGAGGTCAAGGCTGACTATCTTGTTTCTAGTTTTGGAGTATTTGGGAACTCACAGATCCCATTAAGAATTTTGTGAAACTTGTAGAGCTTTTCTCCCAAGGAAGGGAAATAGATGTACATTTCAGAAGCAATATAAAAAGTGCAAAATTTCTCTGTTGTAGTAGGAATAGTAGGCATAGGAGTGGTTTGAGTGCATGGAGTTGTTTTGATATCCTGATAAACCTTAACTGATTGAATTTACAAATTATGATTTAATTATGAATTATAAAACTAGCCAACAAATTATTTATATATACATTAAAATGACTGTTTGCAAATGATAATACTTGGGGTCAATAACTACAGCTACATGAAACTTGAATGAATTAAAAACAACTTTAGCCATTCTAACATTCTGGTTTACATTTTACACAGAGACATAAACCTAAAATATTTTGCTTATACCTAAGAAATATTTGCTGTTTACTAAGTTCCTATTTGTTATTTATTATATTCCTAGATACATTAGATACAACCTCTCATAAGCACAAGGATTAGTAGAGGATATAATAATAAGTACACAAATAACTAAAAAATAAATATCAATATGGTAAATGTCATAAGAGTGTGGCAAGCATAGTTGGTTGGGAATGAAGAGACAGAATCACAGATCTGTTTAGTGTCTTAACAGTTATATGTAATGCCTCAAATGGATGTGTATGGTCATTTTGCCTGTTTTAAATTACAAGTTTTTAGAGGTCAAAGGCAATCTTTAGATTACTTCATGTAAGTGTCTAATAAAATAAATACTTTTGGAAATGGTACTGAAGTTTCTTTTTAAATCTCAAATATAAGATTATTTGCAAAGAGGTGTGAGACCCAAAATTAACTTTTATTCTATATATTCCTTGCCTGAGATGTCTACTCAATAAATAAGATGTGTAATAGCATTTAATAAAAAAAAAATACAATTGTTACTAGTATAATTAAAGGAAGTAGAAAGCAAAGAGACTTCACCTAAAAATTAAAATGGATATGTTTATGCAAACATATTTATTATGACCTTAAGGAAGATACGAGGTACTGAAAAAAATGTATCCCCTCCATTTAATCTATCTCACTGTCAGGTTCGTCGTTCCATAAAATAGCACAGATCTGCAACACGATAGATAAAATCTTTTTAATAATTAGCATTTATGTGTTTTCTTTGTCCTGGTACTCAGGGCATGATAACATCAGCTGAATGACAAACAGTATGAGGAAAGCATGAGGAACTGAAAGCATACCACCCTCCTAAACACATAATAAATACTCTTTGTAAACCATGTAAACTTGCTTTTTTTCATGTTTTCTGTTTTCATATTTAAGTGAGGATAGTACATTTTACTCATTTAACAATAGTTATTTTCAGAAGTAGAATTCAGATTATCCTATTAATGAGTCAAGATAAACAACCAAGTGGTTAATACTGTCTTGATTTTCCAAAATACAAGTGGATTTCACTAGTTTATGATTCCTAAAGAGTAAAGATTTTGTAGCATGCATGATTGCGTATCATATATATTTATGTTTTATATTTCTTAACTGTGTAGGGAATAAAATAATAAAAGCATGAAACAACATAGGATTGAGAGAGTTTTTCTTGTTTTGTTTTGTTTTGCCACACTGACAGCATATGAAAGTTCCCAGGCCAGGGACTGAATCTGAGCCACAGCTGTGACCTATGCCATAGTTGTGGCAACATCAGGTCCTTACCCACTCATAGCAGAAACTCTGAGCTTGAGAGTTTTGTTGTCCTTTAACAATATATGTCACCCTGGTATGGTCACAAAATGCATTTATACTTTTGTACCTAATGTGAGATAAAATTTAGAGGGTTTAGAAATATATAGAGAAATGGAAAAGAAAAATCAGATTATAAAAATAAAATTGGTATGATGTGATAACACATTAGTTATAGTGAGTGAAGCAGAGCAACATGTCAAAAAGCTCTTTCCAATCCCACCCAAGTCATGTCTACAACTTCATTCTTTAAGCTGTGTAGCAGTCGGGATACACTAGGTTATGCTATGACAGCAATACCAAAATTTCAGTTCTTTAACACTAAACTAGTTTATTTCTTACTCACACAAATTCTGCTGCAGGTCGCCATGATTTTTAGGGCAAATTTCCTCCATGTAGCGGCTAAGTATTCCAGGTTGTGCTTATCTTATGGTACAACTGTTTCAACATGATGCCTCAGGGTCCATTTTGGCAGGTGAAGAAAGCATGACACTCTGATTCTTAAGTGTATCAGCCCTGAAGTGATACATATTACCACCAGTCACAGTCAATTAACCAGGATTAGTCATGTGGCCCCATTCAATTTTCAAGGCTGGGAAAAAGAGTCTTCCAAATGACTAGCTAAGCACAGAGAAATAGAAATAATAGTGAGCATTAGTAATATTAGCTGGAATATAAGGAATTCGGTGGCTCTATATCAAAAACCTGAGTGAAATGAGATGATTATTTCAAAAAGAAAAAAGATTAAAAAATAGATGAAAAGAAAATACAAAAATGTGTAAAAGGATTAAAACGTGGAATAACATATTTTAATAATGTAATCAACATTATGACACAAGATCTACAAAAAATGTAGAGTGATGAAAAATTTCACTTTAGTCACTGAAAATGCTATACCGACTTAATTTCTAATATTCTTTTGTAAATATCACTGTGCCTGGTAAACATTTTTTCATGTAAAAATATCAGTATTATTATTTTGATCACTGCATGAAATATTAACTATATTAGGAACGGAACAAAGCAACTCTTGGATAAGCCCTATAATAATCATCAGATATCAAGAAGTGAACTTAAACTCTCTGCTCCCTAGAGTGCTCTCCTAAGTATTTGTCTATTACAAATCAAAGAAATACATGAATATCCTCAAATACACTTTCAAATGTCAAATTAACATTCGTGAAAAAGGACATTTGCAGAGTATTTTGAGTTAGTGAAGCTAAACAATTGCCAATCAACTACATTTTTAAAATTACAAAGCTAATGAATCCTATGATGCCAAAGCAAAATGAAATATTTGATTCTTTATTTACACGTTTTAATTAAAAATTATCCACTACTTTAAATATGTAGCTTTCTGGTATACCACCCAATAATATCAATAAAAATAATTCCTTCAATAAAGCTAGTAATGGCACTGTCAAAAATAAAGTAATTGGAGCTAAGTAAAAAATTGTGTTTTGTTTTGCTACAATTTAATGAATTGCATCATAAAAAATGTGAGATAGAAGTGGAAATACAATACCAATTTAAATTATTTTGGATCTTTTCTGCTTATACCTTCATATATGTTTTACATTTATGATCATTTGCATTTATTCCTCCTCCTTTCTTGTTTTGCTTTCACAAAACAAATAGGGAGCATTATCATCCATATGGAGGCTTTGGAAGCTTTAGTAGCAAAAAAGTTACCAATGGAAAGTATAGTGGAAAGAATAAGCTAAAGGAGGATAAATAATGGAATAAAAATAATAATTCCATTAAGAAAAAAAAAGAAAAACAGCACCAAAACAGGATAAGTGAAAAAATAAATAATGAGATATAATTACTCTCATGTATATAAATATGTACCCCGAAAAATAAATGAGTTCTCTGAAGGAAATTAATCCCAGGTGGAACCACTGAACTGCAGAAAAGAATAAAAAGAATCAAAAAATGATAATATATAGTATGTAAAAGACTGCAGACCATTGAAAGTGACCAAATCAACATCTTGTGGAGTTTATAACATACATGGAAGAAAACTATATAACAACAATAGCACAGTGAGCACTGGAGTCAAACTGTTTTACACTTCTTGCATTTTCCATTAAGAAATAATTATTTAAGGTAGGCAATAATAAATTAAGTATGAATACTGTCATCTCTGGAATAACCACCGAAATTATTTTTTAAAGTTATATAGCTAAAAATCTAATAGAGAAGGTAAACTGGAATAAAATAAAATAATTGACAAATCAGAAAAAAAGGTAGGCAAATTGAAACAAAGGAACTAAAAATAGGAGATTTACAAAGAAAGAGCTAGATGGTAGATATAAATAAAATTATAATAATAATTGCTCTGAATATAAATGAGCTAAACACCAATTATCTGACTGAATTTTTTAAAAGCAATATGCTATTTAAAAAAGGGATATTTTAATTTAAAGGTGAAACAGGTAAAAAGTAAGAGGATAGAGATATTTAATTCCATCTATGAAAGACTTTTACAGAAATTGTCTTCCAACTGTAAACAATGTGAGGCTTAGGTTAAATATGTAAAAAATCATTTTGACATTTGACCATAGGGAGCACAAACAGTGAGTGACCTCTAGGAGAAGGGACATAAAGTAGAGCACTATAATTTCCCACAGTAACTTCTTGGAGGCAATTTCCAAGTTAAAGTGCAGGGAGCTGAGGCCAAAATGAAACTTTTAAATACAGTATCTGAAATAAATAAATATACTGGGTGGGATTAACAGTAGACTAGATAAAGCTGAAGAAAAGATTAGCAAACTTGTTGAAGATAACAATATAGATCATTCTTAAAGAGTACAGAGATACAAAAAGACAGACACAAAAAGGCAAAAAGATATAAAAAGAAAAAAGCAATCAGAGCATCAGTGACTTGTGCAATGATATCAAATCCTTTAACACATACATAATTGGAGTCTCAGGAAGGGATGTGTGGGGAAAGATGGTTGGAGAAAAAAATTGCCAAGGTTTTTTTCCAAATATGATTAAATAAATAAGCCCCAAATCCAAGTGTCTTAATGAATCTCATGTAGACCAAATACAGAGAAAATCATAACATACATATTATAATTAAATGGCTTAAAAAAGCAGCAATAAAGATAAAATCTTAAAGGCATCTGGTTAAAAGAAATTACATGGAGGGCAATAACAGTAACAATAAACTTCTCATAAAAAACTCTGTAATCCAGAAGACAATGGAGAAACATAATCAAAATATTGAAAGAAAAATGTCATCCTAAATTTATATACCTGTCAGAATACATCTTTAAAATATGAAGGTAAAATATAGACTTTTTCAGACAAAAAAAAGCTGAGAAAATTAATTGCCAATCGATGCTACTGTAAGTCATTAAGGAAAATTCTTCAAGCATAAGAAAAATAATAGTAAACAGAAATTGATCAAAAGAATAGTGACTTATCAATACTAAAATAACATGTAGATAGTAAAAGTGCCTCAAAATACATTAACAAAACATATAACTGAAATGGTAAATAGAAATTATCCTCAATTATAGTTAAATATTTTATCATGTCAATCCTAGTATTTGATAGAAAAACTAGATAGTAAGGAAACAGCAGAACTTACACACTACCAAAAAATTCATCTAATTGATATTTATAGAATATTTTACTCAACAACGGCAGAATATACATTGTTTTCAAGTACAAATAGAATATTCTGCAGGAGAGACCATATTCTGGAACATTAGAGAAGTTAAAATATATTTTAAAGAATTAAAATCATATAAATAATATTTTCTGATTACAATTGGACAAAACAAAAAAAACTGAGAAAATTCTTAAATATTCAAAATATAAACAAAACTACTATATAGTCTTTGAAAATCAAAGAATAAACAGAGAAAGTAGAAAATGTTTTGAACTGAATGAAAATGAAAACAGATTATAAAAATTTCTGAGATGCAGTACACCTCAGAAAAAAACTAGTAGTATTAACTGCTCCTATCAAACACAAATTAGGTGATAAGTTAATTACCAAGCTTTCTTTTTTTTTGCCTTTTTGCCTTTTTAGGACTGCACGCATGGCATAAGGAGGTTCCCAGGCTACGGGTCAACTTGGAGCTGCAGCTGCTGGCCTACACCACACCCACAGCAACACGGGATCCTTAACCCACTGAGCAAGGCCAAGGATCAAACCCGCATCCTCATGGATACTAGTTGGATTCATTAACCACTGAGCCATGATGGGAACTCCAGTTACCAAAGCTTTCGCCTTAAGAAATTAGAAAGAGAAAAGCAAATAAAGCCAAATAAAGCAGACATGAAGAAAAAATGTAATAAAGGCAGAAATAAATGAATTAGTAAATGGACATATTACAGAGGAAATCAATGAACCACAAAACTGATTCTTTGAAAAGATCAATGAATTTGATAAACCTCTCGCCAGAATCATGAATAAATACAAATCATCAATATCTGGGTTAAAGAGGGGATATTAATATGGACAGTGCAGAGATAAAAAAAATTAGGAAATATAAGGAAAAATTGTCACAATAAATACAGCTTAGGTGAAGAAGATAAATTCCTTGAAAGAGATGAATTAAAAGGTCATTCAGATAAAATAGAAAACCTAAATAAATTCATATCTATAAAGTTAATAGACTATAAAAATAACGCAAATTGTACTCTAGGTTCATTATGCTATACTGGTGACCTATCAAACATTTAAGGAAGAAATAATACCTGTTCTACACAAAGTCTTCTAGAAAATACAAGAGTAGGGAAAAACATCTCAATTCATTTTATGAAGCTATCAATAAGCTAATATCACAACTAGGCACGGCATTAAAAGAAAAGAAGCTACAAACAATACCCTTTCTTTTTTAATGGCCTCACCTGCAGCATATTGAAGTTCCCTGTCTAGGAGTGGAATCAGAGCTGCAACTGTAAGCCTACACCATAGCCACAACAACACCAGATCTGAGCCACATCCATGACCTATGCTGCACCTGTGGCAACACTGGATCCTTAACCCAATGAGTGAGACCAGAGACCAAACCCACTTCCTCAAGGATACTAGCTAGGTTCTTAACCTGCTGAGCCACAACAGGAACTCCAAACAATATCCCTCTTAAACATAGAATCAAAATTATTTAGTGAAACTAGTTGACTACACACATCATTATATAAAGGGGGTAACTCATCATGACTCATTAGAAGTTATGTCATGAATTCAAGGTTAACTTTCAAATTTTAATCAATTTAATTATCCAAATTAAAAGAATTGAGGAGAAAATAATATGGTCATCAAAGTATAGCGAGAAAAGTTATTTGAAAATTTCAACACCAACATAAGATTTTAAAATGTTTCAGCAAATTCCCAACCTCATAAGAGACAACTATGAAAAATGTACAGCCTACATATATGTTGAAAGAAGCAATGCTTTCAACCTAAGTTAGATAACAAGACAAGGCTATCTGACCTTATAACCTCTAAACAACTTATATTGTTTGTCCTAACCAGCTGAATAGAGGGGAGAAAAAAGGCATTCAGATTGGGAAAAGTTACAAAACTCTATTTCCACTCAATATGATTTACCTACATAGAAATATTAAGGAATCTACAACAATGCTAATGAAATAATTAATGAGTTAACACAGTCATAGGACAAAAAGTATGTAAAAATTAATTATATTTCTACCTACTAGTAACAAACAATTAGGGGGTGAAAGTTTAAAATACACTACTTATAATACTACTGAGAAACATACAAAACTGGGAATGAATTTAACAAAATAAGTGTAAAACTTCTACACTAGAAGATATAAATTATTGCTAAGGGAAATTAAAGTTGACCTAAACAAATGGAGAAATATACTGTGTTTATGAATCAGAAGACTGAAGGTTATTAAGACATCAACCATCCTCAAATTAAATCTATAGATTTAACATAACCATAATGAAAATTTCAACAGAAAAAAATTTTTTGTCAATACGGTAAACACATTCTACAATTTATATGGCAATATAAAGGACTTGGAAGAAGTAATTCAATTTTGAAAAAGAATAAAGTAAGAGAATTTATACTTTCTGATTTCAAGACTTACTAGCATGCTTCAGGAATCAAGTCAGTGTAGAACTTGTGTAAGTATAGACATGCAGATCAATGGAACCGAAAAGAGAGTCCAGGAGTTCCTGTCATGGCTCAGCGGAAACGAATCTGACTAGCATCCATGAGGATGCAGGTTCGATCCTTGGCCTCACTCATCTGGTTAAGGTTCAGGCATTGCCATGAGCTGTGGTGTAGGTCATAGATGCGGCTCGGATCTGGCATTGCTGTGGCTGTGGTACAGGGCAGCAGCCACAGCTCCAATTCGACCCCTAGCCTGGGAACTTCCATATGCCCCAAGTGCAGCCATAAAAAGAAAACAAAAGAAAAAAGAGAGAAGAGAGTCCAGAAATAGATCCAGGCTATATTATCAATTTATTTTTGACAAAACTGCTAGATAATCCAGAGGGGGAAGGACAATCTTTCCAACAAATGATGCTGGATCAATTATTTATCAAGTCAGGGGAGCTCCCTTCGTGGCTCAGTCATTAACGAATCCAACTAGGAACCATGAAGTTGTGGGTTCGATCCCTGGCCTTGCTCAGTGGGTTAAGGATCCGGCGTTGCCGTGAGCTGTGCTGTAGGTTGCAGATGCGGCTTGGATCCTGCATTGCTGTGGCTGTGGTGAAGGCCAGCAGCTACAGCTCCTGTTAGACCCCTAGCCTGGGAACCTCCATATGCCGCGGGTGTGGCTCTAGATAAAGGCAAAAAGACAAAAAAAAATTGTTTATCAAGTCAGGGAAAATGGACATCAACTTTTATCCTGCACCATCAACAAAAATTAACTTAAAATGGATCGTAGATCCAAAAGTAAGAGCCAGAAATATAAAGCTTTGAGAATTAAATTAAAGATAATATTCTTGTGACTTTAGGATAGGAAAATAGTTAGTAGATAAGACACTAAGCATAAACAACAAAACTTTTAAAAAATAAGCTGGATTTCTTTAAAATTTTAAAGTTTTGTTCTTCAAAACACAGTTTAAAAACTGAAAAGGGAAGCCACAGATTGGGAGAAGATTTGTAAAACATATCTGATAAATGACTTGTATCCAGGTAGGACCAGTGACATCATTTGCGGATCCAAGTGCACAATGGAAATGCAGAGTCCTTAATCAAAAGGTAAGATAAATATTAAAGATACAGATATATAAAGTTTATGCCTTGAAAAATGTTTTAGTACTTATTAAATAGAATAGGGACACAATTGTGTTCTTACCAGAACAAATTAAAAGAATGAATTTTATCATTCGTCTTCATATTATACAATGTCAGTGTTTTTTTTTTTTTTTCTTTTTACAGCTGTACCTGGGGCATATGGAAGTTCCTGAGTTGGGGTCGAATCACAGCTGCAACTGCAGGCATACACCATAACCACAACACCATGAACACTAATGTTGGGTTCTTAACATAATGAGCCACAATAGGAAATCAACATATCAGTATTAAATGCAAATATAATACCATTACTGTTGTATATGGAATCATAGATATTTTATAATAACTTACACACACATATATATACATATATATATTTGCTCTTATCATAACAGCAGAAACACTGCCTAAATTAAGAGTTGTCCTTATACTTGTTGACATGTGCATGTTCAACCAACACTCTACCCTCAAGTTACTGATGAATAAAGAAGACTGTAAAGGAAAAAGAACATTTCTTTTTATAATTTTTTTTCAGTGTAAGCGATAAACACAAAAAATAAATACATAAAAATGCTCAACACCAGTAGTTACAGAGAAATGTAAATTAAAATCCACTTTGAGCAATCACACAGTAGAATGGCTAAAGTCTAAAAGACTGACAAAACTAAATATTGTCAAGTATGTAAAATGCATAGAACTCTCAAACATCCTTCATGGGAATGTAAAATGGTACAGCCACTTTGTAAAACAGGATTAGTCTCCAGGAAGATATAACAATCCTGAACAAAGAATTGGAGATTGGATTAAGATGGTGGAATAGAAGGACTAGAGCTCAACTTCTCTCCCAAAAAGCAAAAAATCTGAACCAAATGCTGAGCAACCTTCAACCAAATGGACTGTAAACTTCCAAAAAGGATATTCTGCTCCAGAAGACAAAGAGGAGAACACATCAAGAGGTAGGAGGGGCGATTACACGATAGAAGCAACCCCATACCTCCTGGGTGGGAAGCCCCATAGACTGGAAAATAACTCTATCACAGAGACTCAGCTACAGGACTGAGAGTTCTGAGCCCCACGTCAAATCCCCACGCCTGGGAATCAGGCACAGGGAGAAACAGCCCCCAGAGCATCTGGCACTGAAGGCCAGCAGGGCTTGTGTGCAGGAGCTCCACAGGACTGGGGGAAACAGAGACCCCACTCTTGAAAGGCACACACAGACTTTCACGTGCACTGGGTCCCAGGGCAAAGCAAATTCTTCATAGGAATCTGGGTGGAACCTGACTGCAATTCTTGGAGGATCTCCCACGAAAACAGGGGTGACTGTGGCTTGTTGTGGGAAGGGCATTGGAGGTGAAGCTCTTGGGAACATTCATCAGCCTGCATTTCTCTGGAGGTAGCCAATTTTGGGAAAATCTGGTCCCTCCCATCAGCGCTGAGAAGCCCCAGGCCAAACAATAATCCAGGTGGGATCTCAGCCCCACCCATCAGTAAACAGGCTGCTTAAAGACCCCTCAGGCACACAGCCAGCCTCTAATCTCATCCAGAGACAAAGCCCCACCCTATCAGAGGGATAGGAATCAACCCCACCTACCAGTGAGCAAGCATCACTCCCTCCCAGCAGGAAGCCTACAGCAAACCCCCTCCATACCAACTTTAGCCACAGGGGAGCCAAAGGCCAGAACTAAGGCTACAACTCTATTGTCTACAGAAAGATCACCACACCAAAAACCTATAAAAATGAAAAGACAGAAAACTCTAACCCAGATAAGGGAGAAAGAAAAGCCCAATAAAACAGCTCAGTGATGAGGAGATTATCAGCCTCCCAGAAAAAGACTTTAGACTGTTGATGCTGAAAATGATACAAAACACTGGAAATAAACTGGAGGCAAAGATTGATCATTAACAGGAAACACTGAGCAAAGAAATACAAGATGTAAAAATTAAACAAGAAGAGATGCAAAATACATGACTGAAATAAAATATTCATTAGAAGCAGCCAACAGTAGAATACAGGAGGCAGAAGAACGAATCAATGAGGTGGAGGACAGATTAGTGGAAACCACCCATGCAGAAGAGAAAAGAGATGAAAGATTGAAAGGAAATGAGCAGAGTCTCAGAGAACTCTGGGATAATGTTAAACACACCAACATCCGTATTATAGGGGTGCCAGAGGGAGAAGAGAAAGAGAAGGGGACAGAAAAAAAATATTTGAAGAGATAATAGCCAAAAACTTCCCTAATATGGGAAAGGAACCACTCACTCAAATCCAGGAAACACAACAAGTACCATATAAAATAAACCCAAGGAGGAACACCCCAAGACACATATTAATCAAAATGACCAAAATTAAAGACAAAGAGAAAATATCAAAAGCAGCTAGGGAAAAGAAACAAATGACACACAAGGAAGCCCGATAAGGTTATCAGCAGATGTTTCAGCTGAAACTCTGCAGACCAGAACGGAGTGGCATGATATACTTAATGTGATGAAAGGAAAAAACTTCTAACCAAGATTACTTTACCCAGCAAGGCTCTCATTCAGATTTGAAGGAGAGATCAAAACCTTTACAGATAAGCAAAAGCTAAGAGATTTCTGCAACACTAAACCAGCTTTACAACAAATCCTAAAGGAACTTCTCTAGGCAGAAAAGAAAAGGCCACAACAACAACAACAACAAAAAACACCACAAATGACAAGGCCCACCAATAAAGGCATATATACAGTAAAGATACTAAATCATCCATGCCCAATTATGCTACCAAAATCAGAAATCATGAGAAGATAGCACAAATGCAGGTCACTGGACAAGCACATGCAATTAAGAAACCAACAACTTAATACAATCTCAGTTATAGATAGACTCCTATATCAAAACTTCAGGGTAACCGCAAACCAAAAATCTACAATTGATACACAAACAAAGAAGAAAAATCAACTCAAATACAACATTAAAGATAGCCATCTTGTGAGAGGAGACAACAAGAGAATAAGGGAAGAAAACAAGAGTAACAAAAACCCCAAACAGTTAATAAAATGGCAATAAGAACATATATATCAAAAATTACCTTAAATGTTAATGGACTGAATGCCCCAACTAAAAGACATAGACTAGCCGAATGGATACAAAAACAAGACCCATATACATGCTGTCTTCAAGAGACCCACTTCCCTTCTAGAGACACATACAAATTGAAAGTGAGAGGATGGAAGAAAATATTCCATGCAGACGGGCATCAAAAGAAAGCCAGAGTAGCAATACTCTTATCAGACAAAACAGACTTTAACATGAAGAACATTTTAAGAGACAAGGAAGGGCACTACATAATGATCAAAGGATCAGTCCAAGGAGAAGATATAACAATTTTAAATATCTATGCACCCAACACAGGATCACCACAATATATAAGGCAACTGCTAACAGCCTTAAAAGGAGAAATCAACAATAACACCATCATAGTGGGGGACTTTAACACCCCACTTACAGCAATGGACAGGTCATTCAGACAGAAAAATTAATAAGGAAACACAGGCCCTGATGAAGCATTAGGTCAGATGGACTTAATAGATATTTATAGGACATTCCACCCAAAAGCAACAGAATACACATTCTTCTCAAGTGTGCATGGAGCATTCTCTAAGATTGATCACATCCTGGGCTACAAATCAAGCCTCAGTAACTTTAAGAAAACTGAAATCATTTCAAGCATCTTCTCTGACCACAATGCTATATGACTGGAAATCAACAACAAGAAAAAAATGGCAAAAAATATAAAATGTGGAGACTAAACAACATGCTACTAAATAACCAATGGATCACTGAAGAAATCAAAGAGGAAATTAAAAAATACCTAGAAGCAAATGACAACAAAGACACAACACCCCAAAACCTCTGGGATTCAGCAAAAGCAGTTCTAAGAGGAAAGTTTATAGCAATACAAGCCTATCTCAGGAAACAAGAAAAAGCTCACATAAACAACCTAACTTTACATCTAGAGTAGCTAGAGAAGGAAGAACTGACAAGACCTAAAGTTAGTAGAAGAAAAGAAATCATAAAGATCAGAGCAGAAACCAATGAAATAGAAATGAAGAAAACCATAGAAAAGATCAATGAAACTAAAAGCTGGTTCTTTGAAAAGAGCAACAAAATTGATAAACCCTTTGCCAGACTTATCAAGAAAAAAAGATCAAGGGGGTAGGGGAGAGGGCGGGGGAGGTGGTGGGAGGGAATGGGGATAACTAGTGCTTTAAAGATGGAAAAGCAAGGAGATCCAACTGTATAGCACGAGGAACTATGTCTAATCACATGTGACTAATCCATATATATACATGTAACCAGATCACCACAGAGTGCAGTTGGAAAATCTGACAGAAATCGGTAAACCAGCTATAATGCAAAAAAACAAAAAATAATTAAAAAAAAGAAAAAAAGAGAGAGGACATAAATCAATAAAATTAGAAATGAAAAAGGAGAAGTAACAACAGACATCACAGAAATACAAAGGATCATAAGAGATTACTATATGCAACTATATGGCAATAAAATGGAAAAACTAGAAGAAAAGGACACATTCTTAGAAAAGTACAATCTTCCAAGACTAAACCAAGATGCCATAGAAAATATGAATAGACCAATCACAAGTTCTGAAATTGAAACTGACTGGTTTCACTTCCATGATAATTTCTAGGTCCATCCATGTTGCTATAAATGCTGTTATTTCATTCCTTTTAATGGCTCAGTAATATTCCACTGTGTATATGTACCATATCTTCCCTATCCACTCCTCTGTCGATGAGCATTTAGGTTGTTTCCATGACTTGGCTACTGTATAGAGTGCTGCAGCAAACACTGGAGTACATGTGTCTTTTCGAGTCATGGTTTCCTCTGGATAGATGCCCAGGAGTGGGATTGCTGGATCAAATTATGCTATTTTGAGTTTTCTGAGGAATCTCCACACTGTTTTCCACAGTGGTTGCACCAATTTGCATTCCCACCAGCAGTGTAATAGGGATCCTTTTTCTCCACACCCTCTCTAGGACTTATTGTTTGTATAGACCTTTTGATGATGGCCATTCTGGCCAGTGTAAGGTGGTATCTCATAGTGGTTTTGATTTGCATTTCTCTAATGAAGGAGTGATGTTGAACATCTTTTCATGTGTTTTTTGGCTATCTGTGTGGTTTCATTTGCAAATATTTTCTCCCATTCTGTGGGTTGTCCTTTCGTTTTGTTTAAGGTTTCCTTTGCTGTGCAGAAACTTTTAAGTTTAACTATGTCCCATTTGTTTATTTTTCTTTTTATTGTCATTACTCTGACCGGTGGATCTGAGAAGATGTTGCTATCATTTATGTCAGAGAGTGTTTGGCCTATGTTTCTTCTAAGAGTTATATAGTATCTGGTCTCATATCTAGATCTTTAATCCATTTTGAGTTTATTTTTGTGCATGGTGTTAGGAAGTGTTCTAGTTTCATTTTTTTACATGTGGCTGTCCAGTTTTCCCAGCACCACCTACTGAAGAGGCTGTCTTTTGTCCAATGTATATTCTTGCCTCCTTTGTCATAGATTAGTTGACTATAGATGTGTGGATTTAATTCTGGGGTTTCTATCCTGTTCACTGATCTATATTTCTGTCTTTGTGTTAGTACCATTTGGTTTTGATGACTGTAGCTTTGTAGTAGAGTCTGAAGTCAGGGAGCCTGATTCCTCAAGCTCCATTTTTCTTTTTCAGGGTGTCTTTGGCTATTCTGGGTTTTTTGTGCTTCCAAACAAACTTTAAAATATTTTGTTCCAGTTCTGTGGAAAAGGTCCTTGGTAATTTGATAGGGATTGCATTGAATCTGTAGATTGCCTTGGGTAGCATGGTCATTTTGATAATATTGACTCTTCCAACCCAAGAGCATGGTATGTCTTTCCATCTGTTCATGTCATCCTTGATTTTTTTCATCAGCGCCTTATAGTTTTCAGAGTACAGGTCTTTTGTCTCTTTAGGTAGGTTTATTCCTAAGTATTTGATTCTTTCTGATGCGATGGTAAATAGGATTGCTTCCCTAATTTCTCTTTCTGATCTTTCATTGTTAGTATATAGAAATGCAGTTGATTTCTGTGTATTAATTTTGTATCCTGAAACTTTGCCAAATTCATTGATGAGCTCTAACAGTTTTCTGGTAGAGTCTTTAGGAATCTCTAGGTATCGTATCATGTCATTTGCAAATAGTGATAGTTTTACTTCTCCCTTTCCAATTTGGATTCCTTTTATTTCTTTTACTTCTCTGATTGCTGTGGCTAGGACTTCCAGAACTATGTTGAATAGTGGTGGCGAGAGTGGACATCCTTGTCTTATTCCTGATCTCAGTGGGAATTCTTTCAGCTTTTTACCATTGAGAATGCTGTGAGCTCTGGGTTTGTCATAGATGGCCTTCATTATGTGGAGGGAGGTTCCCAATGCCCACTTCCTGAAGGGTTTTTATTAGAAATGGGTGTTGGATTTTGTCAAAGGCTTTTTCTGTATCTAAATTCTTATGAAAAAAAATGAAGAACTTCTAACTTGTTATATTATGCCAGTATCATCGATAACAAAATAAGACAAGAAAATTACAAGTAAGGATGAATTATATACCTCTGTCCCTCATAAACATCACTGCAAAACATCACTGCAAAACATCAATGCAAAACATGAATGCAATACATTTAACAAAAATAATTCAGTAATATATAAAAAGGATAATACCTTATAACCAAATTGTCTTCTTCCAGAAATCTAAGATTGATTAAACATTTACAAACCAATGTACTACTACAATCACATTTTAAAAGTGAAAATTACATGAAACTTTTAATCAATGTTAAAAATATTTGACAAAACGTTACACTTATTTGTGGTTTAAAAATTCTTAAACTAGGAATTAAATAGAACTGATTTAATCTTATTAAGGGAAGCTTCCAAAACTTACAGCAAACATCATACTTAATACTGAGTCTATTAATGTTTACCTATGTGATCTAGAAATACATGCATACATATAACAACTACCATGGCTCCTTTTTTTAAGATGTATATTCCAAAATATATGAAGTTAAAGTAAATGGACGTATCTGTAATGTACTAAGGTATTAAGGCCTCAACTCCCAGAGCATTCCTTTAGTCAACTACTAGTAATATGGAATATCAGAGTGAATATCCTAACCAATGCAATAAGGAAATGAAAATAAATAATATTAAGTAATTGGAAAGGAAGAAATAAAACTTTCATTCCCTATGCTAAAAATAATGAATACGTGGTAAATGCTAAATAATCCACAAATGAATCACTGGAAGCACACGTATAGTTTCTACATAAAATGTAATTTTTAAAATTTTAATTTTATATAGAACAACAGAATAAAAACTTTTTACAGAGATATGAGAGAGATGACTTACCATCACATCAAAAAACATTCAATATCTTGGAGAAAAGAACCACTGAAAATTGTGGAAGACCTCTATGCAGAAATCCATAAATGTTACAAAGATAAATCAAAGAAACCCTAAATATATTCAGGGATATTTTGTGCTCATGAATTGGAATATGTAATATTTCAAAGATATCAATTCTTGCTGTATTTATCTATAGATTCATTGCACTTCCAAAGAAAATTTCAACAGGGATATCATGGAAATTAATATGCTTCTAAAATTCAAATGGATATGTAAAAGACTAAGAACTCCCGAGACCATTCAAAGAAGATAGTTTGAAGAATTTGCACAGCAAGATGACACTTATTAAAAGCTGCATCAATTACAATTTTATGGTATTGTTGCATAAATAGACAAATAAATAGATCAATAGAACAGACTGGAGACTTAAACCAGACCTGCATATATATGAATAATTGATTTATGCTAGAACTGACACTACTGATAAAAGGAAATCTTTTAAACAAATGGTGCTGGGTTAATTAGATATTCATATGGAGAAAATGAAATCTGACATCCAAACCTCAAACTGTAGACAAAATTCAATACCAAATAGCTTATATATATAAATGTGAAAGACAAACAAATTTCTAAAAGATAACGGGAGAAAATATATTCAGATATTGAGATAGAGTAATATTTTCAATTCATACATACATATATGTACACATAAATATATGTAAAAAGAACAATCCTTTGATACACATTTTAAATTTATACATAGCCCAATTTATTTTTTTTGTTTGTTTTATTGCCTGTGTCTTTGGTGGCAGATCCAAGAAATCATTGCCACATCCAATGTCATAAAGCTTTCCCCCTGTATTCTTCTAAGAGTGTTATAGTTTGAATCCTTATGTTTATTTATTTATTTATTTACCCATGCCCATGTCACATGGAATTTCCCGGGCTAGGGATCAAACTCATGGGTTGCCATAGCAGCAACCCATGCCAGTGCAGTGACAACACTGGATCCTTAACCCACTGCACCACAATAGAACTCTCGTGTATTTGAGGCATTTTAAGTTAATTTTCGCATATGGTACAAAGTAAGGTCCAACTTCATGCTTTTGCATGTGCATATGCCATTTTCCCAACACGATTACCTGGAAAACCTGTCTTTTTGCCAACTGATTATTCTTGGCACCTTTGTGTTCACAACAGTTAAGATCTAGTCTCGTAATATCTTTGAAGTTTGTAATACAGTATTGTTGACTACAGTCACCTTGCCGTGCATTAGTTCTCCAGGACTTATTGCAAGTTTGTAGCCTTAAACAACATCTACCCAATTCCCCCACCCACCAGCCCCTGGTGACCACCATAGTATACTTATACAAGTTCAGCTATTTTAGATTCCTCATGTAAGTGATGTCATACAGTATTTGTCTTCCTCTGTCTTATTTAATCTCACTTAGCATAATGCCACTGAGGTCCTACTGGTTGAGTTGAGATACACTTTCCATCATACATGTGTTTTTCATTTCTATTTATTCTGATGATAACTGAAGAATCACGATTCTGCATTCTTAAACTATAGAAATTATAATACTGACAATTATCTATCCCTGAAAAGACAGGGGGTCTAATAACCTCATCATTTTTACTTATTCAAGTAACAGAGAATATTTTATTTTATTTATTTATTTATTTATTTATTGTCTTTTGCCTTTTATCTAGAGCCACACCCGCGGCATATGGAGGTTCCCAGGCTAGGGGTCTAACAGGAGCCGTAGCTGCCGGCCTTCGCCACAGCCACAGCAACGCGGGATCCAAGCCGCATCTGCAACCTACACCACAGCTCACGGCAACGCCAGATCCTTAACCCACTGAGCAAGGCCAGGGATCGAACCTGCAACCCCATGGTTCTTAGTAGGATTCGTTAACCACTGAGCCACAAAGGGAACTCCGAGAATATTTTATATAGAAATATTTTCTTGTCATGAACGAAGAGGTACAGAGATATAATTAAAAACTACACAGGAGTTCCCTTCGTGGCTCAGTGGTTAACGAATCCGACTAAGAACCATGAGGCTGCGGGTTCGATCCCTGGCCTTGCTCAGTGGGTTAAGGATCCGGCATTGCCGTGAGCTCTGGTGTAGGTTGCAGACGCGGCTCAGATCCCCCGTTGCTGTGGCTGTGGCGAAGGCCAGCAGCTACAGCTCCTGTTAGACCCCTAGCCTGGGAACCTCCATATGCCGTGGGTGCGGCTCCACATAAAGGCAAAAAGAAAAAAAAAAAAAAAACTACACAATTACTTATTATTGCAGCTACCCAATATGACCATTTCTATAAGCTTCTCCAGACTTATGAAAGATGTGGAACACATGTAAGGGCACACACACACATTCACATACAGAATATTTTTCAGTTGTTCTACCGAAAAGTGAAATGCTTTGGGTTTAGAGGGACTTGAGAAAGCAAACGAGCGTAACACTGCAATATCTCAGGCAATTTGTTCATCTATTTGATAAGACTGAAATCTTGTGGAAGCTGAGAATAAAACTATTTATAATTTGATTGCTCAAACTGATTCATGAATTGAGAGCAATGTTGCCAGGACACATACTTTTCTGTGCAGTGCTTACTAGATATTCCAAAACCCATTCTAGTTGTGAAGCAGAAGCTGCACAGCACTGTGCTTTCTGAATGGATAAAAATTACTAATGTCAGTGGTTAATTTGGTATATTTCAATAATGATCACACCAAGGGGTTTGACATAACATCAGTCCATTATGATAGTATCATCTTCATGTCCGTGCTATGATGTGTAAAGCAACTGAGAAGATTGTCTCATATGGCATAGTCACTAAATCTCAGAGCATGGAAGTCAGCCCTTTTTTACTTCCTCAGATTCTTGATGCTTATAGGAGGCAACTGAATTTCCAATAAAACAAAATTCTGCCCTGTCCACTGGCAGTAAACATGGACATTTTTATGCTGTTAAGCAATGAAGGATAGAAATTTAAATTCATTTTTATAAGTTTATAATATGCATTGACAGCTCAAGAATAATGAGTTTACTATCAGAAGCAAAGATTTTTAGTTGGGACATAAGTACCTTACACACACAGTTTGGTCAGTAGATATACATTAGTATTTTATACTTTATAATGATAGATAACATTTATTGAGAACCTTCCACATGCCAGATGCTTTACAGATACTTGTGAATATTTAGTACTTTATGTACTAGACATTGTTTAAAAAAAAAAAAAAAACTAAGGACAGAGTAGTAAACAAAGCAGATGAAATTCCCCATCCTCATGGAGTTTTAATCTACATTATCTCATTAAATTCCCTCAACAAAGTTACAACTTAAGTATGAGGAAATCAAGGCTTAGTGAGCTTAAATAACTGGCCTGAGTTTACCTAGCCAGTAAAGGAAACCAGACTTTGTGACTCCAAAATATGTAACTTGGCATATTAATTATTTTGAATTAAAGGTATTTGAGAAACAGTAGGTCTAAGAATGATGCTCTAAGCCTCCTTTTTCTTCCTGAAAGATGGAGATAAAACCTTTAGATGAAAGGTTCCCTCCCTGTACCAGGAGGAAGAAAGAGATTTTTATCACCAGTCATAAAGAATTTGAACCCAGAAGTCTGTATAAACCAACCTTGATAAACTAACTGTTATTTTACTAGCTGCATCTTTACTACTTACCACCATTAGTGCAAACTATTTATCAATTTTTCCTTTGTCTAAAAAATATAAAAGCTTCCTGCTCTGGTTACTTCTTTTGCTCTTCATTTTCTTGTGAAGGCTTCCCCGTACATGTAACAATTTAATAAAATCTGCATGCTTTCTCCTGTTAATCTGTCTCAGCTTCATTCTTAAACTGGGCCAGGAACCCTACAAGGGTAGAGGGGGGTTTTTTTCTTCCCATACACGAGCAAGTAGTAAAGTCAGGTTTCAAACCAGGCCATCTAACTCTATAGAGTCTATGCTCTTGATTCTCCGGACTTGAACACTTTTAGAAAAGCTCATTGTTCGTTTTTTTAAACCAAAAATTTTGTATGAATACCAGTAACGTTATGGGTAATTTCTATGATAAACACCATCACAGTAGGAAGTTAGGGTATTTTCCATCAGAATAAAATGTTAAAAATATACCTACAACTTCCAGTTTTGGTTAAGATGGAATAAATTCACTATTGCCTATCTTTCCCAATTGATTACAACTGAAAACTATGGAGAAAATGCAAAAAACAAACAAACAAACAAAAACTACCTGTGCATTCTGAAAAGTAAAAACAAAAACCCATTGCAGGTGTACTGGAGAGAAAGGTCAAAAGAAGAATGATCTTTAAGCCACAGTGTGTTTCCTGTTTTGTCCCTCTCCTTTATCTCCCAGCTGTGAAACAGAGCAGGCCTTACCAGGGAAGTACGGATCAGGCATAGACAGGAAAAACTATGAGAGAAACTGTTCTGAAGGCCAGGAAATGTGCCTTCGTAAACTGAAGTGTGTAGGATTCCTCCTCTTTTAATTTTATCTTTCCAAGACTTGCTCTGAGGTGGCCACAGTCATACTGTAGTGGAGATACATGGGTATCTAAGATTCTGAGAGAAAACCCATTTCTCTGGATAGGGAAATCTGGAAAGATGTGCCTGTTGGGTGAATGTGAAAGATAACTCTATCATTTGTTATCTTTATTTCCTTCACTTCTTCGTTCCAAGTGGAGGCTTAGTCTTACAGAAATGTATGACAGGGCAGGGGGCTACATCTCTCAGAGAAGTCTCAGATTTCTAGCCATAAGGCAAAGAAAAGGGTTCCCTGGAAACTGGACAGTATGAGTCATTTTTCCAGGAATGGGAAAAATGACTAAATTGTTTCTCTAATTTTGTGTATGAATCAATACATGTCCTAAGCCCATTCCTAAATTGTAAATAGGTAGAACAAACACAAACAAATAAGCAAAGGCTTTGATAACTGAAGTACAATATTAATTACCATGTAAATCCCAGATGAACCTTTGAGGGGCTCATGTGAAAGGCTAGCCCAGAGACTACTGCAAATGCTAGTACACTGAACTGACATTATAGCTACTACCCACTGAAGTCAAGGCAGAAAGAACATTGATCTCAATCTAACTGAATTGACTCTTTCCTGAAACAAACAAGAAACCAACATCATCCAAAGAATTTTAACATAGCCTAGGGTCTCACAACATCATTTTCAAAATGTTCAAGTTACAGTCCAAAATTACTCAACATACAAAGAACGAGGAAAATGTAACCAATTATCAAGGTAAAATATAGATACCAACCAATTCCAAGATGACCAAGATATTAGAATTATCAAGCAAAGACTTTAAAGGACCTATTATAGTCATCTTTCATGAGATATGACACTCAAAATAATCAGAGTTCTCATCAAACATATAGAAGTTATTTTTAAAATGAGAAGTAAGTGTAAATATTAGAATTGACAAATACAATACCTGTAGTAAAAATTTCATGGTATGGGCTCTATAGCAGAATGGAGATGAAAGACTAAAGTTGGTGAACTTGAAGACAGATGAGTAGAAATCTGAAAAAAAAAAGGGATAAAGGATGAAAAAATAAATAGAGGACTCAGGAATTTGTGGAACAATAATAAGACATCTAACACCTGTGTCACTGAAGGTCCTAAAGTAGGTGAGAAAAAGGTTAATGCAAAAAAGTTGAAGAAATAATGGCTGACGGTTTCCCAAATACGAGGTTTTTCTGTTGTCTACAAACTATTTTCCTTCAGGATTATCTTCCCAGTTACCTAGCAGGAAAATTCACCTCTACTCTGCCTGGTAGACAAATTTCTACTTATTTCTAGTTATTATATATACTAACCTCATTTTTACAATTATGTGTATTTTAAAAAACCTAAATAGGAAGAGTCCTGATTATCTTGTTTTCTAGTCCAGGAAAGAAAAAAGTGGAGCTTTTAGAAAAAGGTATTGGAGGTAGAGTCTTTTTAGGTGAGTCCAGAATAATTTCAAACTTTTTCTAGAGTTATGTTTGTCTCTCAGTTTTTCTGCTTATATCTCCATGTTTCACAACACTGACAGGGTGTTAACACACATACTTTGATTTGGAGTGTATACACCACTGAGTAATAAGCTAAAATACATTTACTTTATATCTTCTTTACAAGTTCTCATGGCATATTAAGTAAGATATGGAGAGTCAGATAATCGCACTGGGTTTTAGAAGACATGGGTTTAGGTTATACTTACAGGACCTAAGTTTTGTACCAAGGTTTGAATCTTAAATTTGTATGCTTTTATGCTGCAATTAAATTAATAACAAAACAATCAATTCAAGCCTCCCAATTTGTTCAAAGCAGTATCCACCACAAATTAGCTAGTGGTGCTTAGGAACAATGACTGATAATCAAGATCAGAAAAGAGAACTGACAAATATGACAAGATGGTCACACAAGTGGACAACAGCACCTGTGTAGTGAGGGTCAAGGCAGTAATTCCTACTTAGGAGGCTTCCTCTTCAAAGGGGACCATAATATGCAAATAGGTAACACACCTACATAGCTCACAAATCATAGGTTGGGTTGATTATGGGTGCACAACTTCCATAAAAGTAAACAAAAGCTCTTTACAGGTGATAAGACCTCTGTCTCCAATACTTTGCATTGTCCCTGGACTGACCATAAAAGCTTGCATATTACAGAGGAAACAGTTTAGGTTGTCAGAACATTTGGTAAAGCAATCTTGCATTGAGTACCTAATTATATTTTAGGCAATGAATATGTTAGCACAGTGACTTCAGGGAAGTGGATTTGATTAATTCTGGTTTGGCAAATCTGGGAGAACTTTAGAAAGGAGTTGACATTTGTGCTTAGCCTTGAAGTAAAGTCAGGGACTTCACCAAGTTGTGTCTGTCCCAAGCAGATGGCATGTCTTCAGAAAAAGCACAGAGTTGGAAAACAATGAGCATATTTAGGAGAGGGGCATGGAGATGGGTGTGACCAGAACTGTGCCTCTGAAAGAAGTATGAAGGATGGAGGAGGAAATTAAAGATAATGAAACTACTTTTTCAGATATTAAATATTTTTTTTGCCTGACATTTTATTTTTATTCAATTCGTCAAACATTTACTTAATGCTTGCTATGTTCTAGGAGAGATAAATAGAGCATATTTCCTACATTTGCGGGATTTGAAATAAAGTCAAAATACTGACATGCAGTCTGGTGAGTACAGAAGAAGTGTTTAGCTGCTGTAACAGAAGAGATTATTATTGAAATGCTTTGGAAATGTTGACTAATGCCACCTTTGGGGGACAAGCAAGCTCTACAAATCAGGTAAAATTTTATCTAGATTAGAGGTCTTTTGGGACATTTTTTTTCTTTCATTATATGAAATCTGTGTTTGTTTAAAGGCATGGAGTAAGAAACTAGTGGATACAAAGACATGATGATGAATGAATGCTAGTTTGCCATGCAGAGTGGAAATCAGGCCTTTGAAGTAGAAGGGGCGCCATGTACACAACCAAAGACTTTGAGAAGGGCTTGGAATATCAGAAAAATAGTGAGGCATTTAATGTGCCTTACCTGTTGTATACATAGTAAACATGGCCTAAGAAGAATGGTGTAGGGTCATTTGGAGTCAAATAATGACAGTCTTTAAATGCCCAGGAGTTTGACCTAACCTTTCAGGTCTCAAGGAGGAAGTTTTCCTCTACCCTTCCAGGTTATTCTGGCTGGTCTAAGAATTCAGTTGACATGAGACAAGTTAACAGGAGAACATCACATGAAAGTTTAATGACATGTATACATGAGAGAGACCCAGGAAAACTGCTAGCTCACCAAAATGGCTGAAACCCTTCAACTAAAGACAAAATAAGGATGTTGAAGGTAGTGGTTTGGGAATTCAAAGGGGGAGGAAACCAATTCACATAGGGATGAAAAGGCAAATTGTTGATAAACAAATGTATGGTGGGCTAAGCAGAGACAGTGATACACATGGGAATTTTAACAGACTTAGCTAGATTCCTCCCTGTCCATACACCTCGTTCCTGTATAGTTATCTAGGTGATAGCTCACTTTCTTGGAATGGCTCCTCTATCTACATTCTTTTAGGCAGTTCAGAGGAAGATCAAAAGTTCCTAAGCATTTGGGCCTTAATTGTTCTCAGCTGGAAATAATTTGCATTCCAAAGAGACATTTTGGAGTGGCACATTTTGCTCCCCTACACAAGGCATAAGAAAATGAACAGATATTTTTCAGAAAAGAAACTTATATGATTTTACATTACCTAATAAAAACCAAAATTATAAAATGAATGTATCCAGGCTGGTGGAACAATGTATTGAGCAATAATGGTGTCAAGATCAGTCAAAAATCTGCATGAGTAGTTCACAGCTATGGTTTCCCAGCTATTCACAACTATGTCCTATTATTCATTATTAAATGTTATACCTCAAGAGTAATTTTAACAGGCACCTTTAGTACTACATTTAGGATTATCTTCTGTGGATTGTATTAAGAATTCATGGAAGAAGGAAACCTACCTATGGAGGTGAGGCAGAATATTAACTCAGGTATTCAGTGTTGGAACAAAGGCTTCGATGCATTCTTTGATATAGCTATTGATTAATATTTGTGGCTTAAGGGCTCCAGGGAGTAACATCCCCACAGGCCTTGTTTACTACAGGGAGTGTACCTACACCCAGATGGACATTAATCCCTAATCCCCTGTGACTCAGTTTCCTGGAAGAAAAGGGCAAAGAAACTATGAGGCTTATGGGACATTTCCATCCCTAAGACTGCTGTTGGACAAGGACTGATATAATTGAGCAAGGACAATAGGAGAAAACCACATCTTTCTGGACCCCATGTTGGTACGCCCCCATCCTTAAGAGATTAAAAAATCCCTATAGGACAATAGAGAAGCGGATTCTTCTCCTCACTCCCAGAAGCCCTGGGAGCTATTTGCTTTCCTGTAATAAAGACTTTGCTTGCTTGCTGCCTGTGTGTTCACAGAGTTCATCCTTCGACTGCGTGAATAAGAACCCGGATTCCCGTAACATCTTTCCAGCATCAGAGGGAGCCAATGAAATAGTCATCTACTGCACTACTGCATCTGCCAGGCTTTCCCCTAATGTTTGTGAGGCCCAGAGTAAATGTAAAAGTAGAAGCTCATATAAAAACACACAGATATTTAAAAATATAAATCAAAATACTAAAATATCAAGTATTAAATATGTTGTACTCTTCTATGTTGACAAATATACCTGCATAAATATCTGGAAGAACAGACTCAAACTGAGAATTCTGGGACTCCTTGGAGTTTCATATAAGAATGTGCTGGTGTAGGTAAAAAGTTTCCACATTCATCTTCCCACCACCAGTTTATATCCAGCACTTGAAGGTTCTCACAAGGACCTAAATATGCAAACAGGGAATGACCACATTATACATGGCAGTAGAACACTAATCCACAGCCTCTGTAGCAATCTGTCCAGAATGATCAGGATTTGATTAATAACTGCCAGCTACCCTAAGTTTTGCCTCCATTTCCTATTCAGGACCAATTGGAAAAAGCCTAAATATGCTCCCCAAACCAATCACATAGGATGCCCTGCTTCTAATTAACACATCTAACACTTTATCATACCAATAACCTATCAGAGCACACCTGAAATCTTCCCTTTTTCCATGGTAAGGTATTTCTTTGCCTGTCTTTGAGTCACTGCCAAACATTAGTGAAGGAGGTTGACTCCTTTACTATATAGCAGATTCTGACCAAATAGGCTCATTTATTTTTATATATGTGCATGGGTATGGACACTTGCGCCTGCGAAACAAAGTTTATCCATATCTCCCTCAAACAGTGGCCTTGTAGCCACCCCCGTGGGCTACAGAAAGACCCAAGAAAAGAGGCATGGTTAGATTATAAAAGTGGATTGAGTACCATTGAGTAAGGAATTCCAGGGTCTTGAGTAACTTGATCAGTCTAGAATGAAAAGGCACATTAAAAACAAAGTTGTTCTATAGACCTCCCACCCCAAAGGAAGTGGTACAGTCAGAGTAGGGTCAGGGCAGGGTCCTGAATCCAGGGATGACACGGGGCTCCTTTTGCTTAAGACTAAAGATGACATTGGCAGTAATAGCAATCATTTTGAGCCAAGGTCTCAACTTGAAATCTATCTAAATTTTTAAAAATATGATTCCTCCCAAATAAGAGTCAGAAAATCTCCTCAGTGCTTTCTTGGTGTCCTGTGCTACTCTCTATCACAGCATCTACATTCTTTTGTAAATTGTGTTCGCTTGCCTTATATACCTTTTGGGCAGGCATCTTATTCATCTTTGTGCCTTGAGGGCTAATACTGGATCAGAATTCAATGAACTATTATTTGTTTGTGAAAGATTATCACTATATGAGAAAAGCACAACAGTTTTGCCTTATGTATTTCAAAGAATGACATGGCTTGGCTTTACTAGGTTCAAAGTCTCACTACCTTATGTTGCAGAGAAAATGGCAATTTTAAATGACTCCTTTACTGCCATCAACTTTAATATTCAAAGCTTGTTGCAAAATATGTCTGTATTTTGAGGGGAAAACATTTTCCACTGTTTTTCTCTGGTTGGAGAGTTTGGAGAAAGTCAGAATTCTGAAAGGGGTAATATAATCACAGTTCTAAGGATGTTTTATTTTAGTTGTTGGTTTTAAATTGTGTTTTTATATGTAAGGCACCTAGGGAGGCATTGGCCTGATAGGTGCAATATAAATGAGAAATATTTTAAAAATACAGTTCTGGTGCCTGATAACAGGAGTCCTACTATTCTGTTGTTGTTTTGTTTTGCATTGTTTTATTGTCGTTCTCATTGTTATCAGCATATATTGTCTTTAGGACAACTTAAATCTAATTTTTCTTGAGGTATTAAGTACACCAAAACTCTTCTGCAAACACACTTAGGAAAAGTTAATTTCACATTTTTTCTAGAAAGCAAGGCAGTTACCTCCTAAGGAATAGCAGCAGGCTTTCACTTTAGTCACCTCTGCGCACTTCCAGTAGCTCCACTTAGAATTTTATGGAGAATTACAAAAGTCCTGGCAATATTACTATGAGAAGAGAGAAAGATGAAACTACCCTTGCCAATTTTGGTCCTGGATGAACCTAAGACATTCACGTATGGAATCAATGGTATACTATGAAGGAGAAAAAAATGCCTGATAAGTAGTTTTCCATTATTCCAGAATCACTGTGAGAAGAAAGTACAGAGAATTCCAATTGAATGAATAGGAATGTTTTTGTGAAAGTAATGTTTCTGTGGATTATTTCCTTTTTCAAAAAGTGTCAAAAATATACCTGGAACTTGATGATTAGGAAAACTTCCACAGAAAGAAAAAAGACATCTCTTTTATGCTCTGTAAAATATGCATGCTAGGTCTTTATTTATTTTGAAAAAATAAATCCTATCCTTTTAACTGGCAAAGAAACATAGGTTCCTTCCTTTATTGAACTTCCTGAATTAAAAGTAAGCCCGGTAATCTATAATTATAATATATAACCTCAAATGGTCATTAAGTGTGAAGGATGATTGTGACTTCATAGAAATAATTATTTGCTAAGTTGTATACTGAGATATCACAGAAATTCTCACTAAAAGGAAACGATTGCTTCATTCCTCTCTTCCCCAGTATCTCATTCTTTCTGTTGCTGAAACATCTGTTCCTAAGAGACTACGTAATTTCCTTGGCATTGAATTTCCAGACTCTAGCCCAACATGTGATTGCTAGATTCTTCTTGAAATCGGATGAAAATATTCATTGTAATAGAAAAACTTCCTCAATAATTGAAAAAAAACTAATTGCAATTGATTTTTTAAGAGAACAGAACAATGTTGGTACACTTATTTGCTGATAAAAAAAATACATGGTTTTATAAATAGATCTGGTTTTTGTGCTACTGTTGATGCCAGCTATGTGACCCTGGGAAAAATCATGTGCTCTCTGGTTCTTAGTTTCTGTATTTTTGAAACATCGACAATAAAAATTGGCCTTCCTAATTTAGAGTAGTTTTAAGGAAACATGAATTAATCTTATTGTTTTTTGCCTTCCCCTCAAGAAAACACTATGGAAATTGAAAGAATCAGTACAATATAAAGAATGACACATTGAACCCAACCAAGAATATATGTAATAAATTTCTACAGTGCCCAAAGAGATATTCTTTTCCTACACAACCAGATAAGACTACCACACATGCTACCCTAAATACCATTATTTTTTCCATTAACAGGCCATTATGAATCCATCATTCAATATTCTTTCTAAACCACCTTGAATTTATTTCCTTTCTTTTTCTCCTTCCTCACATCCTTCCTTCCTTCCAAAATTTACTGAGGACCAAGTATTATTTGAGGCAAAAGAAAAATACAGAGGAGAGAAAAATGGAATTCTAGAAGGCTTAAAAAAATGAAATATAATAGGTACCTATAAGTATTTTCACTTGACTGTATCTAAGGATACAAGAGGATGAGGGATAAGAGATGAGGCAGGGGCAGATCAGGGAGGCCTTAGATAGTCTTTTCAGGGGTTTCTATTTTATTCTATAGGTGACAGAGAGCTAGTGAAGAATTTAATATTTTTGCATATTTTTATTTTGCCAACTGTGAGGGGAAAGGGAAAGTGATAAAGATGTTTGGTAAGAAAATCAGTTATGACAGTGTTTCAAGAACATAGTTGAAAGATATTAAGAGTGTGAACTGAGGTTGCTGCTATGGAGATGGTGAGGAGGGGACAGAATTTAGATACAGAAGGACAGAAGGGACGGATGGATGGTACGGTATGTAGGACATGAGAAAGAGGGAGAATTTGAGGATGACTACAGGAGAAAGTACAGTTTGGGGAGACAACAATGGGTTCAATTTGAGACATGTAAAATTTTATTGTCTGTGAGCCATATATAAGGAGAAGACCTGTATGGAGAGAGTATCCCAGTGTTTCACATATGCTGTCTCCCTACACTGAACATTCTTACTCTCTTGGTTTGGTCAATTCTTTCTTATCTTTTAGGTCTTACCTTAAATATTATTGCCCAGGGAGGTTAAATACCCTTTTTCATTTATTTGCTATCATAGTATTCAGTAATCTTCATTCCTAGAACTCCTGATTCTTAATTTATATTTATCTGTAATAATATTTAATATTCATCTCTCAAAGTATTTAGTAGAATCCATGAGAACAAGGATAATGCATCTGTATTCTTTTCTGCTATATCCCCAGAGCAAAGAAAAGTGCCTGATGAAGATAAATGATTATTAAATGAATAAGTCTGAGTTAGGTTTTAGGAGAAAGCTCTGCCTAAAGATGGAGTTGTGTAGGGTATTAATATAATTACTGATAGGAAGTTGACCAAACAAAGCCACAAGGGTGGATAGAACTGCCTAAGTGCATAGAATTGGACACGTATACGGAATGAAAGAAATTAGAATATAAGCTCCATGAGGCAGGAACACTATCTTGTTCACTTTGTATCTACAGAACTTATAATATGGTCTGGGATACATAGAACACTCACATATTTTCTGAATGAAAGAATGAAAATATGAGTGATAAACATCTATATTTAAAGACCTGAGAGCTTTTCACATATGTGGACTTTATTACCATGCTTCCCTTACATCTCCTTTCTCTGGGCTAAAGTTCTCCAATTTCCTCTACCATCTCTCCCAGAGAGTTTCCATATCTTTTATTTCCTCATCCCCTGTCCTCTCAAAAGATTATGGCACTCTTAAAAGGCATTTCTCCCACAAGTGAACCAACATTCACAATGTGGTCTGATCAGTGGAAGAAAATAAACTCCTTTATTGTGGACCTTACACTTAGGTGAATGCAGACTATTTCCCGATTTTCATAGTGACAATACATTTCTCATGTTCACTCTGAGTCAACAGAAACATCTATTTTACATAAGCAGCTCCTAGGGTGTTTTACCATTCTCCTGCACTTTTGCAGTAAATTTTTACTATCCCAATAGTTTTGATTTATCCTTTCAGCCTGTCAGATTTTTTTTTCTATTAAATCTTGGTTCTATATTAGTATTCTGTCAAGCTATGTCATCCACAAATTTGATAAGCTTATATGTGTTCTTTGTCTCAATCAACTTTTTTGATAAAAATGGAAATGACTAAGTTCAATATCCAAGCCCTATAATTCTCCACTACTGACAATCTTCCAGATACAGATCCCATCTATGAACCAATATTCTTCATGTATATCATGAAGGCTCCTAACTCATAACTCTTTAACTCCACATTTCTTTACATTGCAATTCCATTCAATTTCTATGTAACAACTATAATCTGGAAAACGATATGATGGCCAGGATATTATTCCAGGACAGTATGTGAGTTTTTCTTCAAAATGTGCCTGAAATCCTGATTCATTATGTCTATTGCATCTTCTTAAGCTAGTAATCTAAAAATAACGGCATATTTAATTGCACCTATAAGACCCTAAACTCTATCACTTGAAAATCTTGAATCTTCAGTTAAATATTACTATCATCATATGCCATATTTACATATAACATGTGCCTGAGGAGAGATGATACATAAAACAATAAGGCTCAATTGATCGAGGTATCTTTGACCTTGTTTTTCCATGTCAGAATCATGACATTCTAGTGAAAGAATCCAAAACAAAAACAAAAAGTCAATAGGGCTCAGAAAGGAAAGTAAAAGAATAAAGATGAACAATTACCTACTGTGCTGTATTGTCTAGGATCTCCCCTGGGTAGCACAGAATCAAACTGAAAGGAAGAATGTGAATAATAAATGTCCAAAGAGGAGCAGTCCTTTGATTGAAAACAGGCTTCTAAATGTAGAGTCCATTAGAGTATCTGGTTAGATTTATCTCAAAGGATAGATATTTCAGAAAGCTTCCTCTGTGTACCATTTTCAGAAAAGTTAAGGCTATCCCCTGCAATGCTTGACCTTTGTGTTTTATAGAGGCTTTACTGCATGGTCTTAGTTACATATTATTATTTTTTTTTTAATATCACTGAAGCACTTTTGCAGCTTTGATCATGAAGGAAAATAATGAATGGTTTCAGAAAGTTCTAGGGAATTAGAGGAGAAACTATACTAAAGAAGAATTGTCTCTTTTAGTAGAACTTACCACTTCAGTTTAGATATAATGTTTAAAATATTTGTCAATTATTTGACAATAAAAGACAATAGAGAATGTTACAGAATTTATAGGTAATGAAAAGAGCCAAACTTTATTTTTCTCACCCTCCTCCTAAAAACTTGGTTCAGACCTTTGCCATTCCTAATTAGTTTTATGATGAAAAACAGAAACCAAAACTGTTGTAGAAGCAGAAAATCTACTTTTATGCTTGAATGGTTACCTCTAATGATTATGCAAATAAAACGACAAATCTGCCATTTGTATTACTCTGTCTGTACCTTGAATCTGCAGAATTATTTCCCAAATGAGATTTTGATGCCAACTTGGATTACACCCACTTTCCTTATAGCATGTAAGAAGGAGTCCTGTATTGGGAAGCGCGAAACCTAGGTTTTGCTTCCTCAGGTCATAAGGTCAGGCCTCTAAAGATGTTAAAGCAAAGACTTCAACAGACATAATTTCTCACGCAGCTGAATGCAAGAAAGAGCTTCCACCTATGAAATCTGAAGACTTTCAAGATCTATGTTGAAAATACTTTTGACATAGAGGTCTAACTTACTCTTGAAAAATGAAACAAATAAATGTTATAAAAAGTGCTCTATTTAAGATATCTGCAAAATAATACTAAGATTTAATATTTACATGTAGTGTTTAGCATATGTCAAGCTATGTATTGAACACTGTACATATGTTAGCCCCTCTAATTCTCACAAAAATTCTATAACCATCCCTTTGTCACAGATAAGGAATGTGAGACACAGAAGAGTTATTCAACTTGCCTAGGATCACACAGTTTGTAAGTGTCAGAGTCAAGCTATAAATCAAGACAAACTGACCTTAGACCCCATGTTCTAAAACCACTAAACTATATCGGCTCTTAATGTGTGGCCTAGAAAAAGATTAGGCTTCATTAAAATCAACCACCAAAATGCTGTCAGCAGTTAAATAAATAAGTTGTAACATAACTGCTGGTGGCAGTAGAACTGGAACTTTCTACATACATATAATTACCTTGACTTCATTACAATGTCACTTAGCTTCTTTCTTTACATAGGCCATGCCACTGAAGATGTTTTCTATGTATAGAAGGAAGCTGAGTGATATTGTAAAATCTGATTGGAGAAGGTCAGATAAAGCTAATCAAGTACTTGACTAGGTAAAGGGAAGGCAGCAACTCAATTAATATAAAATAAAAATGTTAGGACTGATGTTTAATGCATATGTGTGACAGAGGAGAAACATTTCAAAACTGGATAATTTCCTCAGAATATCTAATTTATAACAGTTTTAATATCAGAAGGTCCATGTTTGTGCAGAGGCATTCGGTTTCTTTGAAATTTGTTATGTATTTGTACTTATCCACTTTTTAAATTTAAATATATTTGACATATAGCACTCTGTAAGCTTAAAGTGTACAACATGTTGATTTGATACATTTATATATGGCAATAGGATTGTCATTGTAGTGTTGGTGAATACCTCCATTATGTTACATAATTCTCACTTCTTTTTCTGTGGTGTGAATAATTAAGACCTAGGCTCTTAGCAAGTTTGATATTTATAATGCAGTACTTTGACTATAATCACTATGCTGCAGGTTAGATCTCTAGGACTTATGTATCTACTAGTTGCAGGTTTGTACCTTTAAACATCTTTCCTATTCTCCCACCTCCAGACCCTGGTAACTACCATTCCACTCTGTTTTTACAAGTTTGGCTTTTTAAAATTCTACTTACAAGTGAGATCATATAATATTCGTCTTTGACAACTCCTTTCTTCTTAAGCATTGTTACAGGCCTCAAGAAAAAGTCTAATTGGTAAGACTGGATTGTATATTTTTGAAAAATTTTACATTTTTGAAAAATTTCTATTCAAACTCCTAAATGGCAGCACTTTCCAGTCCTGTGATCATAGTGTTCAAAGATAAAATAATCATCTTCTAGGGACCACAGAGTGCAAAGCCCACCCATTTCAGTGACAACAGATATCACAATATTGTGTTAACATGACTGCTACATTATATTTCCCTTTAATCATCATCTACAAGGATGAATCAATCTATTTCAGTAGGATATGACTGACTTACCAAAGTTCCAAACTCTATGAAACACTTTGACAAGTCTGAATGAATTTGAATTCTCTTCATTTTAGTTTCAGGTTAATTATTTTCCTCTGCTACTGTCCCCTTTCAACTTCTCTCTAGCATTATTTAGGTAATTAGTGCCTATCTCCTTTTAATAATAGTTTTCAATAGGCATTGTTGAGATTCTATTTCAAAGGTACTTTGAAAACTATACTTTAATGTATTGATTGAAAATGAAATACTAATGTTAATGAAATGACTTATTTAACTATTGTTCTTTCTTTACTATTATATAAATGAAGGGGATAAAAAATGAGCAAAACTTAATTTGAGATGATCATTTAGTGCACATTCTACATCTATAAAAAAGCAAGACTGGCTGGTTGTACTCACAAACATACACACACATACACATACAACAAAGAAAATAATTTAGCAAAAGAAGGAAAAAAATAACCATAGAAGACTATGGTTCATCACTGATTACCTAAACTGTATACGGTAGCAAAGTAATGCTTCAAAAGCAATTTAGAGGATATCTTCGTAGACAGATAAAATCACTCTGATACAGGAAAAAGAAAGAAACAAAATTAACTAGCAAGCTGCAAGATTTGGTTAACAGATTCTGTCTTTTTTATATTCTATTAGAGATAAATGGTATCCTAACAAAGAGAATCACTTTCTTCCCAGTTTATGAAAGTTGACCTAGGAGGTAGAGGATCTTCAAAATAACAATTGAATTTAAACCCCTTTTCCTACTACTGTATTGATTATATTCATGTGAAAGTTAATATTTAGGCTAAAATCATTTACTAGGTGATATATTCCAATTCAGAGACATCAAATTTTCATGAGTACAAATTCCAATTTGCTAGGTTTCAAATTATTATTGACAGTGCTTAGACATTCCAGAGATGTTTTACTTAAATTTTATCTTTAATTTAATGAATTTACCACTTAATAGAAAATACACATTCTAATATATAACACACCCAATTTTGACTTCCTGTTGAGACCTTTATTCCATTAACTTGTACTATCAAATTCCAACATTTGCAGACCTGGGAATAAAACATCTGCTGACATTTCTAGAATATACTTGAGAATTTTTCAAATGTGCCACTTTTGATTAAGTTTACAGTGCCAAACTGGTCTGAAAATATCCAATCCATAATTATGAAAATAAATTGTTATAGGCCAATCTATGACTATAGTGTACTTAAGACACACTCAATAAAATGTCCAGTAAGGCACAGAAAGATCTGCTCAGAACATGTTTGATTCAATACTAATTTCTGTAGTCAAAAAGGAGAAAAAAGTATGACATCGTATTAGAATTAGTATTATTGAAAAACGTTCTTTCTTGTCCAATTTAAATACTTATTGACAAGAAATCAAATCAGTTAAAACTGATAGTTAAGATTGCAACGCCTGTAGTTTTAAAAAAAGTTGTAATAATTTCCTCTTCTTAGATGAGTAAATCAGAATTTTCTGTTTTTAACCAAAACAGACAGGTAATTAGATGTGGAGTCATGAAAACAGTCTATTTTCCTCAAATATATTTATAACTAGTGTTACAATAAATACATACTAATATACACACACACACATACATATATATATATATATATATATATATATATATATGTTTTTACATTTTATTTACTTTGTGGATCACTATAACACTTAATTTGAAAAAAAGGCTCCACTGCCAAGAATTTGTAAATCCTTTGCTTTAATAAAAAGAAAACTGGAAATAAAATTTATTTGTCAGATTCTAAGAAGAAGGATCAATAGCAACAACATATTTCAGTCTCTTCATATCCTTACTAAAAAGAGAAAGGAGGTAGATAAGAGAACTAAAACTTATGGACAATATTTACAACAGAATATAAGCAGGTGATAAAAATTGGTTGATATCAGATATGTGTAGCTAGCAAGAAAGCAACAAGAGTGGTGTCCAATGAACTTGATGATGGAGAACTTTGAAACAGGTAAGAGATATTCCCTGGAAAGTGCAGTGGACCAACTGGTTAACAGCAAGCAGCTGAAAATGGGAGGGATTTTCCCCTCTCCACCAGATGGTTAAGAATAACTGAAGCAGCTAAATTGTCTAATTCTTATGAGCATTTACATATGCCCCACTACAGCTCCCATCTAGAACAGGTCGTATACTAAGGATAAAATTCTACAGTAGAATAAAAATTGAGTAAGAAAGGGATAACAGAGAAAGAGAATCTATTCAAGTTGAGAGAAGAAAACAAAGCTTGGAAATCTCAGACAGTAAACAGTAATATTTTTTAACACTACAAGAAAATAACAGGAGAAGGAAACCTGTTAGGTTAATAAGAAATTTCCAAAATATTGCCTCTTTTTAAAAAATTAAGAAAATTAATTATAAGTAAAAATGAGAAAATTATCAAAATTAAATCCTATTCAAATTTACTAATAAAACTAAAACAGAATGAGCAGGGTAACTTCCCCAAAGAGAATAAAAGCACTCCGGAAACATATGCCCCCAAAGCAGATAAAAACTGTAAACTACTATTCCAAAATAAGCAAGAGGATTGAAAAAAAACAATATATTTTAAAAATCAGAATTATAAACAACACAGACGACAGAAAAAATTAGAAAGATTAAAAGTAAAAAATCATTTCACAAGGTACACAAGAGTGAATAAACAAAATAGTTAATTTCTTAAGAAAAATAAAAGACAAAAAAAGGAATTTTTAAAATAAACGATAGTAAACACTTGAAAGTAAAAAACGCTAAAAAGAGAGAGACCGGAATACAGGTATTATATTTGATGAAGAAAAGCAAATTAAGGAATAAAACAAAAACTTTAAAAATTTAATTCAAGAAAACGTTCCTTAAAAAAATAAAATTTTGAAACTACATATTGAAAAAGCATATTGTGTACATGAGAATATTGACAGAGAACTATAAATACCATGATATATTTTATTAAAATTATAAGATTTTAAGGAGAATAATATCCTTTAGGCAACTAGAAAGAAAAATGCTTATAAAGGAAAGAAAATTAAATTACCAGACATTTTTGACAGCAGTGATTTATTTATGCCAGATGAAACTAGTAATATTTAAAAATATTCAAGGAAAGAAATGTGAGCCAAGGATGTCACATTCAGCAAAACCAACTTTCATAAAAGTTTTTTTTCAAGTGCATAAGCTTTCAACAAAATACAAGAAATCCACTAATATTGTGCCCATGAATCCTTCCTGAGGAATCTGATAGAGAATGTGCTTCACACACAAAGTGACTAGAAAGACCTTAATATAAGAATAGGTTGTAAGCATTAAATATTTAGTTACTGGAGTTCCCATTGTGGCACAGCAGAAATGAATCTGACTAGTTTCCATGAGGATGCAGGTTTGATCCCTGGTCTCACTCAGTGGGTTAAGGATCCGGCGTTGCCATGAGCTGTGGTGTAGGTCACAGATGTGGCTGGGATCCTGCATTGCTGTGGGCTGTGGCATAGGCTGGCAGCTGTAGCTCCAGTTTGACCCTTAGCCTGGGAACCTCCATATGCCGCAAGTGCGGCCCTAAAATAACAAACAAACAAAAATTACTTACCTGCAGAACTAAGGCTAAATGAGGTACAAAGAGAGAGAGAGGATATTATGTGTTATGGGATGGTTATATGTTTTGACACTAAAGATACAATACAACCATTTTAAAAATGATGGAAAATAGAGTACATGTAAAATATTTTAATGTTTCAGTAATCAAATTGGAGATAGTAATAACATTGTTATTCTGAGACTAACAAGTATAAAATTAGCTATTTTAAAAAGTGAGTAGTTATATCATATTCTAATTTTATCAACCCCATGCTATGTTCTTAAGGAGCAGAATTTACAGTGTAGAAGAAAGGAAATGTAAATTTTACAGAAAGGAAGTTAATTAAAACTCTATACATTTGAATGTGAATAGGATATACATATTCTTGTTAAGAATACATATTGAGGAGTTCTCTGGTGGCTCAGTGGGTTAGGGATTCTGTACTGTCAAGTCTATTGCTCGAGTTTGATCCATGACCCAGGAACTTCTGCATGCCATGGGCATAATCAAAAAAAAAAAAAAAGAATCCATATTGATATTCCTATCCAATTTATAGATACAGATGTACATACGCTTAAGAATCTTCAGTGGCCAAGATGGCAGAGTAGGAAGACCTTGAGCTTACATGCTCCGACTGGTACACCAAAGTTATAATCAATTACAGAGCAACTATCAATGAGAATTACCTGAAGACTAGCAGAAAAGATTTTCTACAACTAAAGAAATAAAGAAGGAACCACAGTAAGACAGATAAGAGGGTAGAGATACAATATAATCAGGAACCATGCCCATGGATGGGTGACTGCCAAACTGGAGGATAATTACAATTGCAGAGGTTCCCCTTAAGAAGCAAGGGGTCAAAGCCCTACATTGGGCTCCTAAGCTTGGGGATCCTGTATCGGGAAGAAGAGCCCCCAGAACATTTGGCACTGAAAAGGATTTACTTTCAGGAGAGGCAGAGGGCTGTGGGAACTACAGACTCCACTTCTAAAGGGCACAAACACAATCTCATACACTCCAGGACCGAGGGTAGAGGCAGTAATTTGAAAGAAGCCTGGGTCAGACCCATTTGCTGATCTTGGAGAGCCTCCAGAGAGGCAGAAGGCATTTGGGTCTCACCCTAGGGACAAAGACAATGGCAGCAGCCATTTTGGGGATATCATCCCACCACAAGGACACTAGTGCTGCCAAGTGCCACTGTAGAATCCTCTCTCTAGCTAATTAGTGCAAGACATAGCCTTGCCCTTCAGTTGGTCAGCACCAGTCTGGAGATGTCCCAAGCCAAGCAGCTAGCTGGGTGCGGACACAGCCCAACCCACCAGGAGACTGGCTTCTGGGGGACCTCCTAAGCCCCCAGCTGCCACAGGACCTGGCCCAGTGCACCAGGGGGCCCAGGATCCAGCCCCACTCACTAATAGGCCAGCTCTAGTCTCAGTACCTGGATCACAATCCCCCAGACTCCCTGTGCCTCAGCCTTACCCATCTATGGGCCAACACCAACTCTACATCCCCAGGGCACTGTAGCCAGAGACCCTGGGACACAGCTCCATCCACCAGTTCGTTGGTACTAGCCCTAGAACTTGGCTTTATCAACCAGGGGTGGCATCAGACCCAGGACACCCTGGGGCCACCCACCTGCATGCTGCCATCAGATTCCGGATCCACGAGCACGACAGAGCCTAGTACCCAGCTCCGCCCACCAGTGACGGGACACAAAATATAGAAACTAAAAAAAGAAAAGAAAAAGAAAAGATCGACTAAAATAAGAGCTGGTTCCTTGAAAAGATAAATAAAATAGAAAACACTTAGCCAGACTCATCAAGAAAAAAACATAGAGGGCCCAAATAAATAAAATGAAATAGAAGTTACAATCAACACCACAGAAATACCCAGGATCATAAGAGATTACTGTAAACAATTATGCACCAATAAAAGGGATAACTTAGAAGAAATGGACAAACTCCTAGAAATGTATATCCTCCAAGACTGAGTCAGGAAAAATAGAAAATATAAACAGATCAATTACCAGTAATTAAATTGAATCAGTAACCAAAAAGTTAAAATAAACAGAAGTCCAGAACTAGATGGCTTCACTGGTAAACTTTATCAGATATTTTTAGAAGAGTTAACATCTATCCTTCTCGAACTACTCCAAAATATTGTAGAGGAACCACAACTGTTAAATATTTATGCTATGTCCAAGATGGAGTCACTCATGCTAAGCTATCCCCTCCCCCATGCCGCTACAAGGCAAAACTTAGCAGCTTCTTTTTCTTGAGCATTCTGACTCTCCCAGAAACGTAACTTAAATTGACCAATCGGAACCTATCTCCTGAATTTGAACCATACAACCAAACTCCCAGGTTTCTTTGCACATGAAATAAGGGAAATAACCCTGTATTGGCCAATCAAATCAGATTTCCCCAGTAGAACCTCCTCATTCCTGTGTGTCTCTATCTATAAAACACTTTCATTTTGTATAGCCCTTTGGAGCTTCTAGACCGGATGCTGCCTTATTCATGAAACACTGAATAAAGCTAATAAGGTCTTTTTTTTTTTTTTTTTTTTTTTTGCCTTTTGTCATTTTATGGCCGCGGGTTTATGCCGCACCCGCGGCATGTGGAGGTTCCCAGGCTAGGGGTCTAATCGGAGCTGTGGCCACTGGCCTACGCCGCAGCCACAGCAACGCAGGATCCGAGCCGTGTCTGCAACCTACACCACAGCTCACGGCAGCGCCAGATCGTTAACCCACTGAGCAAGGGCAGGGATCGAACCTGCAACCTCATGGTTCCTAGTCGGATTCGTTAACCACTGCGCCACGACGGGAACTCCAAAGCTAATAAGATCTTAATAACATATTTTACTTTTCACAATTCTAAAGAACTTAATTCTTACGTCTTATGTCAGAATTTTATGTTGATTTTTATCAAAGGCCATTGCAAAACTGATGGAGCAAGAAAGTATACTTTAACATAATATTTAAAATAAAAAATCAAAATTGAAATACAACAAACAATGGGAGTTTGGGTCAGTAAGAATAGGTAATATTTTATTCGTGTTTCCATAAAGTGGAATCATCAGCCCAATCCAACTGTATTTTTCGAGAGGTACATATATAGATATTTTAGTTCAGATTTTTAAAGTGGCAAGTGAAAATAGTGACCTAATACTTATATCTGTGTCTGTGACAGACAGAAAATAACAACTTTACTGATTTTGTTCTCAAATGAATGCAGGTTAAAAACAAACACAGAAAATATCTGACAGTTTTTTTTTTTTTTTTGGCAAGTTTCTAAATACATTCAACTAGTGAGTGGGAGGTAAAACTGGACATTTGTCTCAGGCCACTTAGGGAGATTAAATGACAAAGGATGGCTTTCCATTTGTACTTGCCTTTGCATGTGATCAGATTCAAACTGCTGAAGAATTTTGTTTGAGCTAAGAAAAATAAGATTGAACAGTGGCATTTACCTTTAATTATCCTACCCCATTCTTTTAAAAATGTTTCTTTTTGAAAAAGCCAGTTTGTGAAGACATGCTTTCTTCATTATTAGGCAGCATGGATTAATAGCTGCTTAAAATGAGATTTTTAGAGATGTAGCATGAAACAGTGGAAACAGTAGGAGCTTCAGGACAAACTGAACTAAAGTGATTTATGTTTCCTATGTGCTTTGGGCAAGGTACCTAACCAATTTCCTCTCAATTTCTACATTTGTTAAATGGAATGAATGCATTGCAAATTTATTGTATGCAAAATATCTAGCAAGGCAACCCACATAAAATGTGCTCAATAAATTATGGTTACTGTCATTAACTTTATTTTGTGTAGCTGGCCTTAAAGGTAAAACAGAGACAACCATGATAGTTAACAGGACTTTAAAACATCCCAGCAAATGGCAATTGCTCTTCAATTTGCCCTCCTTTCTTTCCTCAATCACCCCAGTCACCAAAATAAAACAACTCTATTTCTCAAATAACTTCTACAAACAAAAATGACAAATTCTAAAACTGGGAGAGAGTTGTAAGTAAATAGTGTGACAGTTTCTTATTTTCTTCCTTTAAGTCTAAACTGTCTTCTCTTCTGTGGACTATAAGAACTGTGGGTTTTAGTTTTATTCAGGTACCTTTCGGAGGACTACAGCCCAGGATATAGTCTTTCAGTAGCTCTGAGGGGACTGATCCAGAGGTAGAAAAGAAGCCAGTATATATATGATTTTGCCTAGGGAATTCAGGCAGTCAACTATACATCTTGGTAAAAGGTTACTGCTAGTCACAAGGATCAGATATCTCAGTTAATTATTCCAGTGCTTTTCTACATATAGGAAGATGCATGAATCTGAGTTCATTAAAATGTTTTCCTGAGATACCTCCAACTATCTGAGGGATCTGTTTTTCATTCTGAATTCCTTTCTCGGTATACTGCCAGTCAGCAATTGTAGTGGCTATATGACTTGATCCTTGAACTGGATGGTGGGCGATATTCTTTGTTTTATATTCCCTTGCTGCTGATAGAGTGGGCTTCTCTGACTCTGCAAATCTATAGGCTGTGATCACAAGCAATTTATTCATTCTAATATTCATTCCTAGCAACATACTAGGAATATTGACTTTGACTTTTTAATAAAAGAATATATATGACCATATGTACTGATATAAGCAAGATATTCATCAATTGTGCTGAAATGAATACCTGTAACTAGGAAGAACGTGAATTATGGAGTCACAGCCAAGGAAAATCACAGATTATTTTTTGGAGGCAAAGAAGGATGCATCTCAAATATATCAATAAGTATCTTAACCATCTAAGTTATCCCTCCTTACATTTAAAAACTGAGCCATCCTACATTAGAATCTGCCACATATTGATAATGAAATTCTTTAGTGAGCATTTCCAGAGCTTAATAAATTCTGTATCTGCACTATGAAAAACACAAAGTAAGAGTAAAGTGTGATTTAATGAAATATTTCTTTGGCTGGTTAGAAGATAAGAAGGTCCAAAATTTTGAGCATGCTACAGTTATTTTCTAGAATTTCTAATATGAAAATAAAAAATGTTCTTTTCAAAAGGCACATACAGTACCGCAAAGGTATTAATTATCTTAAATTTGCAAGAATTAAGAACACAGTTAGATGCCAAGTTGCTATCAGGTGCTTCAAACTATCTGTCATACTGCTAACAAAAGAACTATTTTTATGATACGCATTTTTTTTGTTTCTGAAAAGCTGTACCACTCAACAAAGGAAAAGAATCTAATCAACTTTCCTAAACTTTTACAGTTAACACTGAAGAAGTATGAAGAGCAATCTCATCCTTAATATCTTCATATTTAAAATAATTAAACATATCTGATAAAATTTCTTATCTTGTTTCAGTTTTTGTTTTTCTGGAGAGGTTACAGAAGCCTGGTTGCCTACTGCTTGTTACAACTTGCAGCTTTCCAGCTCTTATAGAATTCTTGACCTGCTAATAATAATAGCAATTTTTAAAAGTCCATTCATTATAAGGACTTGTAAGCTGTTAAGTGACAAGTGAAAGTTGAAAGGTATCCTATTACTTGATCTCTGTTCTTATTGCTTTAAATTTAATAACGTATTTAAATTTATTTCTTATTATTATTTAAAATCATTCTTACTCTCAGCTTTTAGTCATCTTATTTTTCTTGATTTTCAATCTCATGTATTAAATTCGTTCACTTTATTCTAATTCTTCATTTTCTTTTATAATTTTTATCTTGTTATCTGACCTATATCCTTTATCTGAAATGTTATTATTTCATTATTTGAAATATTTTGACTTTTATCCTTACTAGGTCTTAAAATTCCTTTTTAATAACTATGCTTTTAACTTAATATTTTAAATTTCTCATTTTATTCTTTTTTAAGATTAACTCATTTATTTTATTTTAATAATATCTCCTTTTGCTTTCACTTTTATCCCCATTACAGTGTGATTTTATAATAAACAGAAAGGGGGACACAGAGATAGGATTAATCAAAATAACCCACATCATAAACAGGGAAAGATTTTTCTTCCGCTAAACTACTTTGGCAACTATTTCTATGGCTCCCAGAATGAATAGCCTAGCCTTTTAAAGATTACTTTTCAGGAGTTCCCGTCGTGGCTCAGTGGTTAACGAATCCAACTAGGAACCATGAGGTTGCGGGTTCTATCCCTGGCCCTGCTCAGTGGGTTAAAAGATCCAGCATTGCCGTGAACTGTGGTGTAGGCTGCGGACGCAGCTCGGATCTGGCATTGCTGTGGCTGTGGTGTAGGCCGGTGGCTACAGCTCCGATTAGATCCCTAGCCCGGGAACCTCCATATGCCATGAATGCGGCCCTAAAAAAGACAAAAAGACCAAAAAAATAAAATTAAATAAATAAAAAAAAAATAGAGATTACTTATCAAAAACGTCACCAAGGTTTACAGACACCCACAAAGTTAACCTTTCTCAGGACAATTACTTTGCTCTCTGTACATATAGCAGTGGAACAGTACTACCTACTTAAAATCTCAAACCATCTAGGCTTTATATGAGGAACGTGTTGCTACAAGATGCGTGGTCTCCTATTTATTTATTCCTTGAACAAATGTAAGCTCAGGCCTAACCTTTAAAAGGAAATTGATGGTATTAAATGCCAAACAGATATTTATGGAACATAGTAATACACTGGCCTGTTTCTAATAATATTTTAAGCCTGGTTAACCTCACTTCTCATCAGCGTCATAGCAAAGGTGATATTCAAAATATTTAACAAATAATACAGTGCAGACATCAATAAATCAGATTTGGGTACTGGGCTATCAGAAAAGCTGCCAGATTAAATAACTGGTATACATTTACTAGTCTGTACAGGTTTCCCTGGACCCTATATCCTCCTTATGAGGATAAAGGAAAAACTTGCTTAGAAATCTGGGTGGGAGAGGGAATGTAATATCCAACTCTACTGAAAGCTCTATTAATTTATGAATACTGTTAGTAGACAACCTAAGTTAATATAGAATCTGGTCAAGTGTAAGAAAGAAAGGCCTGTTTCCACAATTATGTAATTTGGGGCATATTTTCAGGGAAAGTTCTAGGGAAACCAAAGAGAAATTAGAACAGTCCTTTCTAATCTTTGAGGTATTTAAGGAAGAAGAAGATACTGTCCCAGGAATTTTGGAGCCTGTGAAGAGTCATAATAGCAGGGTGTTAAGATGTTTTAAGTATTCTACGAAGGCCCTAATCCAACTATTACTCAGTCATACTGAAATTATGCCTCCTATCCAGCCTCACAAAATACCACCTTCTATCATTTTCTCAAGAAGGACACCAACTATTTACGTTAAGTCACAGTCTCTGAAAATCTTCCCTGTGTCAACTTCTTACAGAAAGCTCACCCACCGTCCTATTTCTAGAACTTTGATGTGTTCTAGTGAGTCTCCCAACTTTTTAGTTTTATTCTGTAACACGTGTAATTTTTTGTTTCTTTAAATAATCTTTTGGGACTATGATGGAAAATAAATAGTAATTTATTCAAATCATTCTTCCACAACATATTATATACAAAATTACAAGCATAATTCCATAATTTAATTTTGGTGTTACCAGTGAAAGGGAAACTTCCTCTTCTACCCCTCACACAAGACAGAGTAACAGTACAAAAAGAAACAGATTTTAAGTCATGCCCATGGCAGTCTCATAGAAGTAGATCTAAGAAGTGGCCAACACAGGAAGCTTTTATACCTTCCAGGCAAAGAAACAATGAATCTGCGAGGAATTGACAGGACAGAGAAACTTAGGATTTGGGTGTCAAATTAGTGAAGAATCTAAACAGAGCCTGGAATAGGGACAGTAAATTAAAGAACTAACAAGCTTGGTTTATTTAGGCATCTAGGTCTCAAGTTTCCTTGGATGATAAGGGTGTCCTTCTACCTCTAGATGCAGGGAGTTTTCCTTTCACAGAAGATTTATTTTCTGCTTTCAGGATGAAATAGAGGAGGGTCAGAGTGCCCCTTTTGCACTGGTTATTTCTTAAGTCACTTTAATTCAAAATAATCAATATGCTATTGATGCACATTTTGGGGCAGCCTGCCTAAGGCCCCCAAAATGAGTAGCTAAATACAAAAACTTCCTACATTTTCCTCTTCTAACAATAGAGTTTACCATTTTGCCTCTTTTTTCTTTTTGTCTTTTTAGGGCTGCTTCTGTGGCATATGGAAATTCCCAGGCTAGGGGTCAAATCAGAGTAGCTGCCAAGCTACATCACAGTCACAGCAATGCTGGATCTGAGCCGTGTCTGCAAAGTATACCACAGCTCATGGCAATGTCAGATGCTTCACTCACTGAGTGAGATCAGGGATTGAACCCACATCTTCATGGACACTAGTCAGGTTCGTTGCCACTGAACCATAATGGGAACTCCTCGACTTTTCCTATTTTAAATGCCTCATGTAACTCACTTCAACTAGAGAATATTCTGGTGTGGGTTTAGCAGCATTTACATTAAGATATACTTCAATGGAACTGTTTGAGACAGGACTAGAGAAATCTATACTCTGAGTTTATTTAGAAATATTTAAGGAGTTCCCGTTGTGGCTCAGTGGTTAATGAACCCGACTAGGAACCATGAGGTTGCGGGTTCAATCCCTGGCCTTGCTCGGTGGGTTAAGGATCCGGCGTTGCCGTGAGCTATGGTGTAGGTTGCAGACGCGGCTCAGATCCCGCGTTGCTGTGACTGTGGCAAAGGCTAGCGGCCACAGCTCCTGTTAGACCCCTAGCCTGGGAACCTCCATATGCCGCAGGTGTGGCCCTAGATAAGGCAAAAAGACAAAGAAAAAAAAAGAGAAATATTTGAGAGTTGCTTTTGGTTGTAAAAGAATTTTAAATTACTTATGCAAGATTATTATTATATTAAAGAATCAAATCATATGAATACTGGCTATACAGCTAGAAATTTCATAGAATGTACTAAGCTGGAGAGACACATAGAGTTCTATTTAAATATAACATTTCTTATCTTTGAAAAAATGTCTCAGGTAGAAATTATCCTGAAACTAAGCTTTCAATAGCTCTGAGTTAGTTAATAAATAAGTGAAATGGATCTTGATGTCCCCACAGCTTTAAATTCCTGATTGTGCATACAGCAGGTAATTTTAAAAGCTGAATATGTACAATGTTATAGTAATATATTTTATAATCTTAAAGATCATTTGATTTCTGTTTATGGAGCACAGCTTAAATAACATGTAGATATTATTGTTCAAAATCAGTCATTTCATTTGCTGAATTATGCTAGTTAGACTTGGGTAGAATCTGGAAATGTACTGGGATTTATGAAAAGAACTAACATTATGTAGGTAACCCTTTACCCTATGTGAACTTTAGCATGTTACAAAATAAGAGCAATCTACCTAGATGATTTCTAGGTCTGTTGCACTATAACATTCAATATTTCTATGATTCCATGTTATGAACTTTTCAGAAAATAAGAAGAACACATGATTTATAGCAGAAAGTGCTAATTAGAGTTTTTTTCTTATCTCTTTGTAAACTAATAAAACCCCTTGCCTAGATGAAGACAAAGTTACATGAAGCCAATTTAAGAACAACTGAAATAGTCTTAAATGTCCACTACTAATGTCTCAATTGAGTTCAGTCATTGAATGTTTCAATATGTTAGCTGAAAGTGATAACAAAATAAGTGTTAACACCCCTGGTTTTCTTTGAGTCAGATCAGTCTAAAAGACATTTTACTGGAGATTTAAAATATAGGATGGACCTTCAGGAGGATGGAATATTCTGGAGTATTGTCCTCAAGTGTGATATTCGCATTATAATCACTTGACCATCTTGTTAAACATACAGATTCATATGCTCAAATGTGGAAGATTTTATTTCAGTATTTCAGAGGCAATACCTGAGAATCTGTAGTTTAATTGGTGCAAGAAATGATTCTGATGTGGCCAATACATTGACTACCCATGAATACCATTGATATGGAATCTGAGTGGGTGACAGAGTATAAGGCCTTGATTTCTGACAGCTAGATTGAGGGCGTTGGGTATCCTGTGAATAGAAGTAAATAAGAGACCCTGAAAGTACACTTTAAAAAATTGTTACTAATTTATAGTATTTCTCCAAGGGTAGTTGACAAAACATTTCGGCGTGGAAGCAGAAATGAGTTATTTTTATTTTCTATTGCTGTTCTCTAGGGATGAATTTGACATCATTATATCCATGTCCTCTATTACCACAAAACTAAGGAGGTAGAAAAATCTAGGATAAGTTTGCCTCTGAAATCCTGTAACAATAAGAGTAACAGCAAACATCTTATAATGATCATACTGTGTCAGACATGATTTGAACTATTTCTTCCGAACAATCTTGTAACAATCTTATAAGCGCCAAAAATATAAAAGAAAATCTCGCAACAATCCTATATAAAAAATATAAAATAAAATCTTGCAACAATTTTACAAGTGCTAAAATATTCTCACACTTTATGACCTTGTACCATGTTTTACTGAAACAATGCGGATCTTTAGTCAGGAAATCCTTTATAGTCCCACAATTATCTGCACATATACCTACCCACAATTGCACCAATGACCTCTTATTTCTGTCCTGCTACAATGGAGAAAGTATTGCTTCTACCAAAGATCTGTTTCTCCATCTATGTTTGTCTATATATCAAAACCAATTTTTTCAGTTTTATTCTGGATCACGTCTCCTCTCACCTTCTCAAGGAGATTACTCCTTTAGTTCTGACCCTTCTCAGGCATCATTAACTTCTTTATCTCTACATAGTCTGAAGTCTCATGTCATAAAATAAATTATCCTCTGACCACACATCTAGCCAGTGCCCATTTTTTTTCTGCTCTGCTTCACAACCAGGAATCTAAAAAGAAATATTACAGATTCTGTGCCCACTCTCTATACATTCCTCTTGGCCCTCCTATCTGGCTTCTGTTTCATCTTCCTACTGAAATGCTCCTATCAAAGTCACCAACCACCTCTACGAGGCTTAAGGGAACTGGCACTTTTCTCCCTTCTCACTTCACCTCACTTTTTTGATGGCTGTTCCTCCGATGATTCATGTGAGAATACCCAAGAGCTAAGTCTTCAGATTTCTCCTATTCGATCTGGACATTGCTTTTCTAGGTGAGTGTCCATTTCTTTAGTCTTATGATTTCTATATTACACAAAAGGAAATTGAGGCTCAGAAAAAGAAACTTGGTCTAGGTCATAAAAGTGCATAATCATTACAGGACATACTTTCATTTTTCTCCAGGGTTTATGCTAAATTACATGCTGAATTCAAAACAGAAGTGATTTGGGCATAAAAGGATGGCATCTGGAGTCATATCTGGTGGTTGTTCAAACCAGATCTCTAGCATTGACTAGCTGTGTGACTATGAGTTAATCATGTAATCTCTCTATACCTTAGTTTCCTAACTTGTAAGGATGATAATAACCTGTTTCATAGGATAATTAAATGAGTTAATACATGTGAAATTTTAAGAACAGTGCCGCCACATAGTAACTGCTCAATAATAGTAAGATATTATTATTATCTGACTTTTATGGTTTCCAAATTATTTTTTGTGAGTTTATCTGTCCTAAACTTACCGCAAATATCCTAAGGACAGGGACAACATCTAACATTTTTTTCTTTCCTTTTGCGGTTTAGGGCCGTACTCTCGGCATGTGGAGGATCCCAGGCTAGGGGTCTAATCGGAGCCATAGGCGGCCTACACCACAGCCACAGCAACGCAGGATCTGAGCCACGTCTGCAACCTACACCACAGTCATAGTAACGATATTTTGGCCAGATCCAAGCGGCATCTGTGACCTATACCACAGCTCACAGCGATGCCGGATCCTTAACCCACTGAGTGAGGCCAGGGATTGAACCTGCAACCTCATGGTTCCTAGTCAGATTTGTTTCTGCTGAGCCACAATGGGAACTCCAACATATAATATTTTGATAGACCCCCACACCCCACTACCACAATACTTAGTATAATTAAGAAATCATATAGAAAACTCAATAAACGTGAGGGGGAAGAACATAGTTGGAGCTCCTTAAAAGCCACATTCATAAATTATTGTCATTATTGGACCTGTATGACATTTCCCTGGAAGACTTCATGTGAAAAGATTGCCCATATTTGACCTGACTTAGAATCAACCAATACTAAAAACCTCTCTACAAGGATTTGTTGAGAATTATCAGAGAAAAGTGTTTTAACCTCATGATTTCCTAAGGCAGTGGTTAACAGTTGGGACAAGTAATGGACTAATCAAACATCCTAAAAGGAAAAGATGAGTAAAGAGATGCCCATAGGAGCTTCAAAAGTTCCAAAATATTCCTGGGAATTTAAAAATTGACATGTATGCCCAGGGCTGTGATAATACGTAGCATCATGCACCTAATCCAAAAAGTTCTGAAAAAATTTTAAAGTTTTTACTGCTGGATGTCTTTAAGGCTCTGTGCAAGCATAAAGTAGACTAAGTTAGAGTTGCCAACTAACTGGTAAATTGTGGAAGGAATTCTATAAAATGTGTAGAGTCCCGCAACAAAAACTGAAAACTTATTGGTCCTAATAGTCTAAATAAACACCTGTCAAACCATTAGCTGACCACTAAGATAAATCAATATTGTATTCAGCAGCCACATAAAACAAAAAACATGGACTTTTCAGAATTAGTTCAGGAAGGTCACACAAAATCAAAAATCAAACAATGTAATTATAAACAGTAGAAACCATAAACTCTTGAAGGAGAATCTAATTTCCAGAGTTGCCACATTATATATTATAAAATGCCCAGTGCTCTACAACAATAAAAAATATGAAGCATGTAAATAAATAAGAAATCATGATCATTACACAGGGAGGAAATTATTCAATAGAAACTGCTGCCGAGGAATCCTAGATTTTGAATTTACTATGAAGATATTACACCAGCTAATTAAAATATACTTAAAGATATCTAAAGAACTGAAGGAAAGTATGATAGTGATATCTCATCAAAAAGAAGTATCAATAAAAAGATAAAATAGAAATTCTAAAAGGATCATTACAATATCTGAAATGAAAATTTTAGTAGAAGAGTTCAAGGGTAGATTTGATTAAGCAGAAGAAAGAATTAGTGAATCTGAAGATGAATCAATTGAGATTATCAAGCCTGAAGGAAAAAAGATAAAAGAATGAAGAAAAATGAACAGAGCCTCAGAGCTCTGTGGATCATCATCAAGAATACTAACACAGGCATAACTGGAGTCACAGAAGTATAGGAAAGAGATAAATGGCTAGAAAGAATATTTGATGAACTATTAGTTGAAAAGTTCCTCTACTTCATAAAAAAATTAATTTACATATTCAAAAAGCTGAATTAGATGTTCCCATTGTGGCACAGCAGAAACAAATCTCACTAGTAATCATGAGGTTGTGGGTTCAATCCCTGGCCTCGCTCAGTGGGTTAAGCATCTGGCATCGCTGTGAGCTGTGGTATAGGTCACAGGTGCGGCTTAGATCTAGCCAAAATATTGTGGCTATGGCGTCAGTCAGCAGCCTTAGCTCCGATTAGACCCCTAGCCTGATAACCTCCATATGCCACCGGTGTGGCCCAAAAAAGCAAAACAAAACAAAAACAAAAAACAAAAAAAACCTTTCCATATTTAAAAACAGTTGTAGAGTTCACACCAGTAGACCTATCTTACAGATTACAGTCCTTCAGTCTTACATGAAAGGACACAATAACTCAATTCCACATGAAAAAATAAAGGGTACTCAAATTTAACTGCATAGGTTAAAAAAAAAAAAAAGAACCAGTATAAGTATATTTTTTGTTTGCAAGATTTTTTTCTTTCCTGTCCACCTTAGAAGTCAGAAAGTAATGGTGTTCCAGGGACTGGAGAGAGGAGAGAAATGGCATTATCTAATGACAAGCATAGGATTTTTGTGGGTTTTTTGGTATGATGAAAATGTTCTGGAACTAGGTAATACTAATGGTTGCCCAACTTTCTGAATAGTTAAAAAAAAACTCTATTATATATTATAAAAAAGAGCAAAACTGATGAATTATATACTTTGAATAATTAACGTGAGAGACTTCAGGCAACTATATTAGCTTTTGCATGGCTGTCCCAGGAGCACAAAGGTGACAGAATCCTCAGTGGGGATTGAGATGTGGCCAGATCAAAATGTACCATAGCATAAGGTATTTGGAATTTACCCTGAAGGTATTGGGAACAACTGAAGAACTTTTAGAATTAAAAAAGCACTTGCATTTTGAGAAAAATTATTTTGGAATAATAATTCCTAAATTATTTACGATAAAGCCTTTCTTAAATAATAATGCACTGATAGAATATCAAAGGGATGGTGAACTGAAATAGGTGCTTAGCTTAAAGCAAATAACCAGACAGTATCAGAATAGTTTGTTTCATGAAATGATTAAAATATGGTCCATAAAGATTTTAAAATAGAAAGACACTATAATGCTATTATATTTAAAATTAAAATACTATTGAGCTAATACTCAGAGTGCTTTATGTTATATTATAAAAGCGGCATGAAAACTCTAATAGCTGAAGCATAGGAACAGGGTTTTGTAACTATAAACAACCCCTTTTACTGGAAATCAATTATTGAGTTGAGATTTTGAGTCCTAATCTCACATGAGCACAAAATCAAATACATAAATATTATTTTCCCTTGCAGATTGATATAAAAATTCCATGTATTACCTGTATATTATGACCAAGGGAAAACCTTGAGCTCCATGTGCTGCATTATCCAATGACCCTAAATAGGATTGTCAAAAACTCATTATTTTATCTTGGAATTTTCATCTGCTGACTTTATTGAAATAAACTGTCTAATTTTTAGTATTCTAGTTTTTTGCTTGCTTGATTCAAATATACTCTACTACATGGAAATAGTTTTCAAATCTATATGGAAACAATTTCTGTCTATAACATATTTAGAATACAATAAATATTGAATGATAAGGCAAATATATGTTGAAATAATTAGATATAAATACATAGCATAGATAAACCTCCATCAAAGAGACAAATAATTAAAAGTTGGCAAAGAGTTTATCTATGTGTAACATGACTATCGTTACTTTTAGTCATCATTCATTCTTAAATTATCAAATAAATTATCAAATAACACAAATATTATATTTTAAAATGCTTAGTATATTGCTTGGCAATATTTTTAATGTAACTTTGAGAAGAAAAAATATCACTAAAATCAACTTTTTCAGGAAACAATATTATCACCATGCCATAGCATGCTATTCTTTCTGATAACATGGTTGGGAGAATTTTATTTAGAATGATCCCAGGTTCTGGTTTGGGTGACCGAGTAGATCACTTTGTCATTTACTGAAACAGGGAAATTCAGAAGATATTTGAAAGCAGAGAGCCCAGCTCAGTTCTTGACATGGGTTTGATGTCCCTGTAAGACATCCACATGGATACATTTAATAGGTAGTTGGCTGTACATGCACAAGTTTCAGGACATAAATTTGAGCTGGATTCATAGATTTTGTAATCATTAGCATATAAATGTTAATTGAAGTCAGAGGAGTAGATACAGTCACAGGAGTGTAGAATCAGAAAAAGCAGACCTAGAAAAGAACGCTGAATAATGCCAAGATTGGTACTTAATACACGTCTACATAAACAACAATGACAACAACAACAACAACAAAACGGTGGAATCATCAGAGAAGTAGGTGAAAAGCCAGCTATTATTATTAGGAGAAGGAGTGAATGGACTGACTGACTTTATGACTGACTGAAGGTGAGGAATAAGGAAGACAGATAGCTCCAGGATGACTCACAAGTTTTTAACTTAGGCAACTGTTGGGGAAAGGAGGGCATATTGGTATGATTCCTTGAGCTATAGAGGAGGAATTGCTTTTTTTAAAGGAAATTCTTAGTTAATTTTTAATATACTGAAGTATATGAAAGTTTTCATAAATAGAAGGGAATTAATGAAAAGTGTTTCATCTGGTATTCAGTTGTTTTTTGCATAGGAAATCTTATATCTTGACTATTCTTAATTATAAGGGAGATGCCAGCATAGATAACACTGTTGTGTCTTCTTCCATGGGTGGATGAATCACTGGCTAACTCTGCCTCATGGCAAGAAGGAAAGTCAGAATATGTCATCTCTTATGGAGTTTCTATTAACTCCTTAAGGAATAATCTGATTTATCCTGATTCTCTGTAGCATCTTATTTTTCCATCATATCCATGATATCTGATGATCATGCAACATTTTTATGCTTTCAAATATACCTACTTACCCTATTTTGTATTTACCCAAGTTATTATATGCCCTCTTCTTGTCTTACATTAAAAACAATTATCATGATTTATGCTGAAGGGAGTTCTGCTGCTATGAATTAGGCCCCAAGTGTTTTCAGCTGGGCCACTAATTTGTCAAATGCTCCTGTATTTTTCCACAAATCAAAAACAAATTTATACCTAAAGCAAGAAGTTAGAACAGGCACTGTATTGTCTCTCAGGTTTGTATTATCTGTCTATTAGAATGAAGATGATAGTCTTGAAAGCACCAATTAAATGTTAACATTTAAAGTTGATATATTTTTTTCTTGGGAACTTTTATACAAGCCAACAAAACATGTATGAGTTACATACACATATGTGCCCTAGTGACTTGAACATTACATTTAATTATTTTGTAGTTTTTTAAAAATAAGACCAGTCTAAGCCTCTCTGTGTGTATGTGTGTATGTATGTGTATGCTGAAAGATATACTCAGGAAGCTGCACGTATATAACCTGGTTCATTTACAAGGCATCTAGTCACTTTTTTTTTTTTTTTTCCCTTTTGTCATTTTAGGGCCGCACCTGCGGCATGTGGAGGTTCCCAGGCTAGGGGTCTAATCGGAGCTGTAGCCACTGGTCTACACCACAGCCACAGCAACGCAGGATCCAAGCCGCGTCTGCAACCTACACCACAGCTCACGGCAACGCCGGATCCTTAACCCACTGAGCAAGGCCAGGGATCGAACCCGCAACCTCATGGTTCTTGGTCGCATTCGTTAACCACTGAGCCACGACAGGAACTCCTATCTAGTCTCTATATATCTAGCTCCACTGTCATGTATAATGGTGGTTGTTGTTAAAAACATTAATGATCTTTGAGCCCTTGTAAGATTCTAAATCAGCAATTCTACTATGGTTGTTTGACTTTAAACATATAGAATTAAACTAATAATTAAATTGCTTTTCAACAAGAATTAAAATAATCGTTTAATCTTCCTTTAAAGATGTTCACTCAGAATCCCAATTTCCTCATCATACGGGCAATTTCAGACTGTAAATCCCACTATAATTTTTAGTGTCAGGGACATCTCTTTGTAATAAAGGAATATTCTCTCACATACTGTTATGTGCATACGAGCAATACATTGACCTGTAATGTACCTGAATATAAGGTAAAATATAATGCTTTAAAAAATAAAACTTAAGTAAACTCTTCAGCACAAAATCTCTATTATAAACTAGATTTGTCATTTGTTTTCTTTATGGGGTGAGTAATTTAAATAATGTTTATCTGCCACAACCGCTACTTTAGAACAGTTCTGTACTTGAGAACTAAGAAAATAGAATAATATAAAACAGACCCCATGACGAGAGGACAGGGAGTACTGGAAATAAATGAGCCATGCTAAACCCAGTGATACTCATCTGCAACAGAAAATGTTAATAGCTAATGGTTGTGATTTGAACTTATCATTGATTTTCATTTCTTTGCCATAAATTGCCCACATGCTATTAGCAGCAGGCCAATCTAGTTACAATGCTCTTCTCCAACTATAAATTGTAAGCCTTAAATCAAAAAGTGCTCCAGTGGCACTTGAAGGTTATACTAGTCTAGTTGTGTTGATGAACTGAACTTTCTAAGACCATGAAGCATCTTCAAGTTAAACAGTGAGAACACTGAACACAATGTTCACATTTTTTTGTTATCTAACCATGCTTTGTGTACTAATGTTTTATGATACCATCAATACAGAAATTCTGAGCTGACTCTACTAGACAGTAGAGTTTTAACCAAAAAAAAACTGACTTTTCTCTAACTATTCCACTAAACTAGAAATAGAACCTATCAGAAGCACTTTCAAAGTCTTAACTATAGTCACTATATTTTGATCTATTCATTTCGTTGTTTGATTTTCCAATTGTGCAAAATTTCACAGTGGAAAACAACTTAAACTTTTAAATGAAGTAGATATTAAAGTTGAGCACATTTTCTTATTCAACATATAATCTTCCAGAATGGAGAATGCTTTTCAGTTAATGCAAATGAAACTGAAATTCAAGATAAGATTTTATTGACTATCAGGAGGATAAAAAGCAAGAATGAGTTAGTAAGGATGGTTTTGATAGTATAATCCTGAATTCAAAGAATGAATAAACAATACTAGGCTTTGCAAATTTTTAATATTCATTTACTTTAGAGCAAGGGGACATATGAGATGTTTTCTGAGACCTTTTTGTAGATCTAGTAGTCCATGTGTCATGTAATTCCTGAGACATAGTGTGGTAATAAGCTTTCAACATAACTCCACCTTCTGGTATTCTTGCTCCCTTCTTCCCAGGATTTTTTGGACACCTGCCGTATTGTGAGTAGCACTATGAGGAGGTCCGTGAGTGGAAACATTAATCAGTTAATGTCTTTGGCCAATAACTATCAAAGAACAGAAGCTGTCAGCAACCATGTTGTCAGCTTAGAAGTAGATTCTCCAGCCTTGAGATGACTATAGTTCTGGCTATAATCTCGTGAAAGACTTTTAGCTAGAAGAGCCCAGTTAAGCTGCTCCCAAATTCCAGACCCTCAGAAAATTATTGGCCTTATTAAACTGTCTAGTTTGGGGGCAATGTGTTGCACAACAATAGGTAACTAAAACCCTCTGCATAACACCTTTTTACATACTTTATTTCATGATACATTATAACATGTAGAGCTTTGAAAGGAGAAGGATATTTCAAACACTGTCATTATCCCCCCCAAAAAAGCAACTGCTTTAAGGGTCTTAATCTTCAAAATAAGAAAAATAAATTTCTTTTTACTTGGTAGTCTTTGAGAAGATTGACTGTTCAATATAGTAGTAATTATCTAATTTCATATTAGTCTTGATAGAAGGTTCATCTCATGGTTTTTCTTCGATAAAGAACAGTTTAGAAATAACGTTATCTTGCTGTCAGTAAAAGTCACTTGACATTTATTACAATGATGCAATCAATGACAAGGTTTAAGGGTGATAAAAGTGATGTCTGAAAGTTTTAAAAAGTGATTATCAAATGTTAGGCCATGAAAATATTTTTTAAATTTATAAATCAATTCCCAAATGAATTT
>PVHT020000015.1:31519425-31595885 GCA_004024745.2 Catagonus wagneri | reverse complement strand
TAGGGGTCTAATCGGAGCTGTGGCCACCGGCCTGCGCCGCAGCCACAGCAACGCAGGATCCGAGCCGCGTCTGCAACCTACACCACAGCTCACGGCAACGCCGGATCGTTAACCCACTGAGCAAGGGCAGGGATCGAACCCGCAACCTCATGGTTCCTAGTCGGATTCGTTAACCACTGCGCCACGACGGGAACTCCGAAATTTAGCTTTTATAATGAGATAAAGTTATACTCAGTAGTTTAGCTACATATACAAAACCAGACTTTTTTAGCTCACTTCTTTAACACTATTATTTCTCATTTATAAAATATTTTCTATTCTTTTGAGTCAGGTTCCATATACAATTTTGTCCTGATTGCTGACATTATCTATCACTAGTAAATTAGGTACAATTACATGCTAATACAGTAGGCAATTTTGAAACCTCTTTTATTTCTGTCAGCCCAGATACATGTAAATATGAATGATTAGAACTTGTTTTTTATCTGCTTTAAAGATAGTATAATAGGAACAGCTAAGTTAACACTTATATGATGCTTACTATTTATCAAGCTGTTTTCTAAGCACTTGTAATACTCAAAATCCTATGACTTTAGTATTATTGTTATCTCCAATTTTTTTTTTTTTTTTTTTGTGATGGGGAAGTGAAAGACAGACACTTCAGTAACTTGCCCTGGGTCATACAGCTAGTAAGTGATGGAGCTGAATCCAGTCTAGATTCAGAGATAATGTGATTATTTACTAGGCTGCATTCACTCAGAAGCAGTTAATCGAGAGTTCCAGGTTAGCCGCAGCACACTCCAGAGTTTAGATAGTTATTCAGTTATTTTCCTTCCACTCAGAAGTCTTCTTTGCCTCCCTCAAACCACCCTTTCTGTCTTCCTCCTATAAAATAAGCATATCTCTGCCATTGCATGTATGCTTCTGTTAAAGTCACCTATTTTTATGTCTGTATAATTATAGACAGTGAGATCTTCGAAGACAAAAGTTATGTCTCTTTTATCTTTATATTACCAGAATTATGTTCAGCACAGGGTCTCATGCTCTGGAGGTACCCACTATTTGGTGGACTGAGCAGGGCTGAATTCTAGTGTATATGTCATGAAAAATTACTAATACCTCACTCTATGTGTAAAACAATGATCTATTAAGTGCTTATGATATATAAGACACTATATTATACTTTTACACACATATTACTCAATTTTATTCTTACAACAATACTTATGAGGCAAATATTACTATCACCATTTTACTCAAAAAGAGACTGAGGCCAAAAAGATTAAGTGACTTATTTACCCCAGGTCACAGCTATGAAGTGGTAGACTCAGTTCCCCCAAATCCTAGTCTATCAGGCTTGTAAAGCCTATCCTCTTTACCTACCTATTACACTGCTCCAAGAGCCAATTTTGATAGGAATTTCTTCCCTGATTCCTGACTGTAAATTTTTGAAAAGCCAAAGTTTATATCCAAACTTCTGAATATTGTATATCACCTTAACAACTAAGAAACTGAGGCTTGTCAGAGGATCAAGTGATTTCAAATAGAGGAGTAAGTCCAGAGAGGGACATTGTATACATGATCCTTCAGAGCTGTGCAATACACTTGGGATAAAGTGACAGTCCCCTTTTCTATCCAGCCTTTGTCCCTTTATCCTCACTGCAATTATAGCTAAAGTGTACTTATTCACGTTAAGGTAGGAAAACTTTCCTTCCACCCAGAGTAAATCAAGAGGGAAAAAAGTTATTTATCCAAGATGTGGTCTGAGTTGGAGAAACAAGGGAAATACATTCTGTGTTTCACATGCATTGGGAAACATGAATGTAATGAAAGACTCAAACCATTTTCCATAGCAGAGCTAAGGAAAAGGTTGTTATTTAGAATCTTATAAAATATTTTTATGGGGAGTTGCCATTGTGGCTCAGCAGTAACAAACATGACTAGTGTCCATAAGGATGCAGGTCTGATCCCTGGCCCTGCTCAGTGGGTTAAGGATCTGGTATTGCCCTGAGGCTGTGGTGTAGGTTGCAGGCTCGGCTCCGATCCAGCATTGCTATAGCTGTGGCATAGGCTGGCAGTTTTGACCCCCTAGCCTGGGATCTTCCATATGCCGTAGGTGTGGCCCTAAAATGACTATAATGCATAAGTTCTTTGTATGTATTTTACAGACTGTACACATGCACAAATTATACCATATAGACAAGTATTATGAGAGCTGAAAAATAATGTTAATCTCCTAAAAGTAAACCTATAAAATGGAAGGTTACTTGATTAAAGGTTGACAAATACTTAACATAATTTTAATTAAATTTTACATTCACACAGAAGGAAACAGAAAAGTCACATTCCTAGTAACTTCAAAGGTCAGTAAACTTTCTTTAAATACAACATATTCCCAATGACAAATTTTACAACAAGGGACCTTTTCAGTTCAAAGCTGAAGAACTGATATGAGGTATAATGATTCCAGAAAGACCTAAACATTTATCCATCCATTACATGTTCACCGTAAGGATTGAACAAATACTTATATTTTAGAATAAGCTAAGAGAACTAGCAGATGAAGAAAGAAAATGCTCAAGTGAAATTTCATGACAAGATCCTTGATGATTTGATATGGCTTCATCTACATTAGAAAAATCAACAGCTATATATTTCATTGGGGAATTCCTTACAATCACTGATGAGCAGAGAGAGAGAGAAAAAAAACAAAACAAGACAAAGCAGTCCTTTACTTCTGCTTTGAGGAAATTCCGTAGTCATTTTGTTCTGCTTTCCTTTGGACAAAACCACATGCTAGTTTTATTCATAAAACTTTTTAGACGATGGTGAACTTTTGATGAAGGAACTATTCTTAGCTCTTCACTAAGTTCATGACTGACAGGAGGACAAATTCAAACAGACTGAAGAGATGCTCTATAATGTATGTCTCTCTTAATTAGACAAAGGTATAAATTAAAAACTAAAGTCCCAGAGTACCAGATAAATTTCTGATTCTCTAATTTCATTATTCAGGCTACTTTGAGGGTCGATGAATATTAATATGTAATTGCAGGCATTGTGCTTTTTTGGTATTTACCCCTAAGTAAGTTGTAGTAACATATACAAAACATGATTGGTTGCTAGGTGGCTTGTACAGTTCTGCTGCAACATGCTTCCCATAGCAATCTCCTTTTTTTTCCGCACTACTTAATGAATTTTATTACAATTATAGGTGTAAAAAATCATCACAACTCAATTTTATAGCATTTCCATCCCAAGCAATCTTTTTTTTTTTTTTCAACTCTTCAAGGGGCACAGGGAATGAGAGGGAAGAACCCATCCATATTAGTCTAGATATCTGGCACCCAGTGGATATTCCATAAATGCTTCTTAATTAAATCAAAATAATTTCAGAAGGAAAGAGGATATTTATTTCCCTAAACTTTTGAATCTTCTGGAGTTCAACAAGAAATCCTAGGTGGATGTTCTTGCAGAATAATAAAGTGTAATCTATTAGGGGTACTTTTTTTTTTAAACTAAACATTGATTAGGAATTCCAAACTTAGAAATACCTTTGCTTGCCATGCAATTGATATGTTCCCAAACACATGGTTCTATAATAGGTGCTTATAAAAAAAATGTAAATTCTAGGGCTCTAGCCCCAAAGATTCTTGTGAAGTAAGTCTAGAATGAGGCCCAGGAGTTTTTTTAGCTCCTTACCTCAATTATTTTATTTTATTATTTATCTTATTTATCAAGTTATGGAACAACTGGTAAAATTACAGAACTAAGAGGAAAAAAATGTAGTTGAAAACTTTTAAGACCTGGAGTTGAAAAAGAATGTTTAATAAATCCCAAAAGCATAAATCACAAGACATAATTTTTTTTGTCTTTTTTAGGGCTGTGCCTGCAGCACGTGGAAGTTTCCAGGCTAGGGGTCAGATCGGAGCTGCAGCCACTGGCCTACACCACAGTCACAGTAATGCCAGATCTGAGCCATGTCTGCAACTTACACTGCAGCTCATAGCAATGACAGATTCTTAATACACTGAGTGAGGCCAGGGATCAAACCTGTGTCCTCATGGGTACTAGTTGGGTTCATTACCCCTGGGCCACAACAGGAACTCCACAAGATACGAAAATTGATGAATTCACCTACAGGAATTTTTGTTCAAAATGGAAATCCAGAATCACATAGTAAGAAAATGTACATGACATCTAAAATGTTTAAGGGATTAATATGCAGAATATATGAAAAACTCCTGCAAGTCAATAAAAAAAATGGAAAGCATAATAACAAGATGAACAAAGAACAGATCATGGATGGAAGTAGAAATCTCATTGGTTACAAGCATATACAGAGATGCTTATACTTACTATTGATTAGAGAAGTCTGAAGTAAATCATAAAATTTATGATCAACAAAAATAAATCCGTTGGATATAACCAAGTATTGTCAAAGATGTGGAGAACTGTTATACCTAATGCAGTACTGGTAGAAATGTTAAAGGGACAGAAATTCTAAAGAACAACTGAATAAAGACCTAGTGAAATTAGGAATACACATACCATATGACCCACTCTTTGTTGTATACCCTAGAGGTTTAAAATAAGGTCGTGTGTGTGTGTGTGTGTGTGTGTGTGTGTGTGTGTACCCATTAGGACACAGTTGAAGCATTACTGTGGAACCAGGTCTTTGGAGGCAGCTCTGGAATAATCACAAGAGAAATATATAACTAAATATGTTAAAATACTTCCTATGGACTACTAATCAGTAGTTACAGCAATGATTCAGATATATGTTAAGGTATATGATTAGATCTCAAAAAGCATGTGTCAAAAATATTTTTACTTCCAGCATAATTAAATTAGATCTTCTTGGAACTTACCTGCCCATAAATAACATCTACTAATTATGGATAATTTTTTAAAGAAAAGGCAAATTAATAAACAACAAAGACAATAACAGCATCAACAAAAACTAAAAAGATGAATGAACTGAAAAGTTACAAAATCAGGCAGATCATGAATTTTGAAGGAAGAGTTAACACAGAAGAAGTATAAAGTAGGGGGGTGAGTATCTCATTTTTGTGGCTTTTATCATTAGGATAGGTTAAAATACACATCATTCAAGGGGTTTACAATGGTTAACTGTAGCCAATTAACACTGGCTCGGAAGAGCTGATTGTGGATATCAGTTCCCAACTCAAATGTTCAATGAAACACATAGTTTGAAATTGGCTATGCTGGGAGCTTTTAAACCATGGAAATCAGAAAATGCTAAGTTCAAGATTTTATTTATATTTTCTTCAGATATCCAGTTATTAAATATTTAACAGCATACTCTAAATGGTTAAAATTAGGCTAAAAAGTTCATGGTCTTTCTGGCTTGAAGACCCAGAAGAGAAAGTTTGGGGCAACCACTAGAAAGAAATATGTGTGGGACGGGATCCTTAAAAGAGATAAACAGAAGAGAGCCCTACATTCTGGGTAAAAATTTTTTCCATATATCTGCTGATCTCAGAATTATGCATCTCTACAGCATATAGCAGACAGATAGCAGAATGTAGCCCAGATAACAATATTTAAATGAACTGGAATTTGACCTCTAACAAAGAGTTTACCATTTGATTCTACGAAGTTAACCAGTAAAACAAAATAAACATTTAATAAAACAAAAATAACTCTTCAGAATTATAAAACAGAATCCAGAGTCCTCAGAAAAAAACAACTGTAAATAATCCATAAGTCAAATGAGAAATCACATGGGAATTTTAAAATATTTTGGTCTATATTTGTGAATTATGGAAGATGGTTACATCAGAGGATCCTGAATTTCCTTCCTCCCACTGAATCTACAACTATACATGGCTCGGTTGTTATAGCAGGCAGATAGTTGGGCATGAGCAGAGAAGGGGGGCATGGGGCCAGATGAAGGGAAACCACACATCCTGCAAACTGTAGGGTCCACGGGTGGATTAAAAAAAGCCAGAACATCCAGACTGATAGGAAACCACACCCTTTGGGGTTTAGATAAGTGTCCTGGGGCCAGACAAAGAAAGGTGGAAAAAGACATGTATCTCTAATGTCTGAATGTAAACTGTTGCTCATTATGCCCTCACTATAATAAAATTATAATAAAATTATCTATGCAGATAAGAAGTACCCATCATACATGGATGCCATGACACTTCCGATAAAACTAAATAAGGACAAAAATGCCTTCTCCCTTTGGGAAGGTGAATCTGGAATGAAGGAATAAGACCCTCAAACCCCACCTTCCCAGTGAATATCCCGCCCATACAATTAGATGCCCCATATAACCAGTGTGCCAAGAAACAGAGGGCAGCTGCTCTCCTCTCTGCCTATCTCTCCTTAAGAGGTGTATTTCTCCCAAAATACATCCTCACTTTTCTTTCTCAATTTCTGTCTCATTTCTGAATTCTTTCTGCAACAAGATAAGAACCTCACCTTTGGGAACACATTTACTGAGTAACTCCTACTCATTGAGTGAATGAGAAAAAATTAAAATGGATAGGAAAGGCTGAGACATACTCTTGCTGTAAGTCCACCCATGATACAGAGACACACAATCAGAAAAGAACTAACAATTTAAAGCTTCTCCCTGAGGAGTAAAGTGTCTAGACTTAACATCTAAGTTGGGTTAAAGTTTTAAATCCTCCACTGGAGGAATGGGTCCACAAAAAACCTAACTCTGATAGCTAAGAGGGCTTGTGCCCTGAGAAACCAAGATAACAGCAAAGAAATCCTTCTTAGTTGAACTGTGAAGACTTTCTGTACCTGTCTCCCTGGGGCTCAGTGCTGAGGGAGCAGATTGAAATGCCAGTCTCCCACTGTTTCCCTGAAAGAGGTCTATTTGCATACTTCAGAAGCTTTTGCCTTATTGTCAGGGTTCTAATTTAACATACATATAGAAGCTGACTGCAACACTTCCTCTAGCTCACTCCATGTCACTGGTGTCTCCCTGGAAGGAGCATGTCTGGTACCTAATGTACATGTCTGGTACCTAACGTTTGTCACTGCTGGCTAGAAAAATGCAACCCTTGTTTGCTTGGCTCTGATGGCCAGTAAGGCTTGTGTCTGTGGGCCCTACAGGACTGTCACAAACAAGAAACAGTTCTTAACCAGCTATTTCCCTAGGGCTCAGCACAAAGGGAGCAGAAACACTTATCTCCCAGTCTTTCCCTGAAGGAGGTCTATTTTTACACTTTAAACTCTGCTGCTCGACAGTTTAGCTTATAATCATCCTACATCTACCTTCACCTTAGGACACTGACAGGTTTTAGCACACCCTCAAATATTGAGAGCCACAAGAAACAAATAAGGTGGCCTAGACAATCAAAAAGTTTGAGAGACAATCAAAAGATCAGGTCAGGCTGAATGATAAGGTTCATCTCCTACACAAGACTAGCCCATCAAGATAAATGTGCAGAAACAAACACAGAGTATCAAGGAAAATGAAGGAAGAGAAGATTATGTTCCAACAAAACAACAGGATAAAATCCTACAAACAGACCTTAATGAAACAGAGATAGTGATTTACCTGATAAATAAAATAATGGTCATAAAGATAATCACTGAGGTTAGGAGAAAAGTGTAAGAACAAAGTGAGAATTTTAACAAAGAGACAGAAAAATATAGAAGGTACCAAAATGAAGTTTCCAGAGCATAAGAATATGATCACTGAACTGAAAAATTCAACAGAGGGGTTCACCAGACTAGATCAAGCAGAAGAAAGAATCAGCAAACTCAAAGACAGGAGAGTGAAATGCTCCCAAAGAAACAGAAGAAAAAAATGAATGAAAAACAGTAAAGATAGTTTAAGGAACTGTCTTTATGGAACACCATCAAGTGGACCGATGTTTGCATTATAGGGATCTCAGAAGTGGAAGAGAGAGAGAAATGGAGAGAAAGCTTATTGAAAGAAATAACGGTTGAAAACGTTTTTAATTTGGAGGAAAAAAACAGACATCTGGAACTGGGAAGCCCAGGGAGTTGCAAATAAGAGGAATCTAAATAGACCTACACTGAGGCACATTATACTTAAACTGTCAAAAGTTAAAGTTAAGGAGAGAATCTTAAAAAAAAGCAAGAGAAAAACTTGTTCCATACAAAAGAATCCCCATGAGACCACCAGCAGATTTTTTGGCAGAAACGTTTTGTACCAGAAGGGAGTGGCATGATCTCCTCAAAGTGCTGAAAGAAAACAAAAAAAAAAAGGCCAACCAAGAATACTCTACTTGGAAAATCTGTCCTTCGTAACTGAAGGAGAGATAGAGTTTTCTAAACAAGAAAAGGCTTTAGAAATTCATCACCTCTAGATCAATCTTACAAGAAACATTAAAGGGACTACTTTAAGCTGAAATGAAAGGATACTAATTAGTAACAGGAAAATATATGAAAGTATGCATCTAACTGGTAGAGGTAAATACATAGTTAAATTCAGAATACTCCCGTGGGTAAATCACTGATAAATGTAATATAAAGATAAAAGATAAAATATTAAAAATAACAATAATTAAAAGAATTTGTTAATGGATACACAAGGTAAAAAGATGCAAACTATTAAAAACATAAAATGAGTGGGGAGAGTAAAAAATGTACAGATTTAGCAAATGTCTGAAGTCAAGTTGTTATCAGCTTAAAATAGACTGGAACTTCCATAAGTCCATATGTCACACGCGTGTCCCTAAAAAACAAAATAAAACAAAACAAAAACACAAACAAATATATATATATATATATATGTATATGTATATATATGTATATATATGAAAACATCACTAACAATCCTACAGATATTAAAAGGATAATAAAATAATATCATTACCAACTTTATGTCAGTGAATCCACAACTTAGGTAAAATGGACAAATTCCTTGTAATATACAATGTATCAAAGTTGACACAGCTTAAATCAAATATCTTAATAATCATATATCTATTAATGAAATTGCACCTTACCAAAAATCTTTCCTCAAAGAAAACTCCAGGTCAAGATGATTTCCCTGTCTAATTCTATCAAACACTTAAAGAAGAAATAATGTCAATCCTACATAAGCTCAGAAAATAGCAAAAACCCTATTGCAAAAATCCTACAACTCATGGACACTTTTTAAAAATCCAGTAAAAAATATGAACAAAACATACAAATATACGCTTGCCTAAAGAAGTTACACAAATTGTCAATAATAATATAATTCATCATTGAAGAGATGCTAATTAAAGTTACTACTATTGATTTTCAATTTTGTCTACAATTAAAATGAAAGAAATCACCATTACTGGCATGAAAATAGTGTAGACATTTTGGAAATAGGTCTGACAGTCTTTTTCCTACATATTCATCTATATGACCCATTAATGCCACTCCTAGGTATTTCTAAAGAGTAATGAAAGTACGTGTTTACAAAAATAGTTGTACAAGAATTCTTCAAAACAAATTTATTCACAGTAGCCAAAAACTAGAAGCTACTCAGGTGCTCATTAATAGGAGAATGGATAAACAAATGGTGGTTTCTTTAAACTGGATGAAGAAAAAAAAGATACAAAGTTCTGAGTAAAGTTAAGGCTTAAACAAAAGACTACACACTATGTAATTCCATTTTTATAATATTATAAAATGTGCAAAATTAATTCATATTTGAAAAAAGTAAGAATAATGGTAGTCTTGGAGGTTGGGAATAGAGATTTATATGGAAGGGGGACAAAGGAAATTTCTAATAGTTATAATGTTCTATATTTTGAGTGGAGTTTTCATTATAAAGATGTATGGATTTGTTACCCAAATAACACAAAAGATTTGTGCATTTCATTTGTGTAAATTTTAAACAGAAAACATTTCTAATAAATAATGAACCCTAGCTTACATATACTCTGGGATACTTAGGGTAAAGTATAGTAATGCATATGATTTGTTTTTAAATATTCCAAAAGTAAATGGACTAATGGGTAACGTCTGAAAATATGCAAAGGTAGTGATAAACCACATATAGTAAAATATTATTGGTGGAATCTAGGTGGGGGAATAAGTGAGTGTTCACTCCAAAATTCATTCAATTTTGATGTAGGTTTGGAAAGTCTAAATGCATTTTTAATTACTTATAACAAAGTAATAGTAATAATGATATATTGAAAGATGTTTTTAAATACAAATATATATACAAATATATATAAACATTGAAAAATAAGAGAATACTATGCATCTTACAAAGTTTAAAAGGTTCATAAATGTAGATGCAAATGGCAAGAATTCTTTTTAAAAGTTGAATAATATTCCATTGTATACGTATACCAGAATTCCTCAACAGACACTTAGATTGTTTCCATGTCTTGGCTATTGTAAATAACACTGCAATGAACATGGAAGGGCAGATACTTCTTTGAAATAATGATTTCATTTCTTTTGGGAATACACCCAGAAGAGGGATTACTGAATCATTTGATAGTTCTCTTTTTAGTTTTCTGAGGAACTTCCATAATGTTTTCCATAGTGGCTATACCAATTTATATTCCCACCAATAGTTCAAAAGGATTCCCTTTTCTTCACATCCTTGACAGCACTTGTCATTTCACATCCTTTTGATAACTGCCATCCTAATGGATGTGAGTTAATGCTTCATTGTGGTTTTGATTTACATTTCCCTGATATTTGTGATAGCAGCATATTTTCATGTTTCTGTTCTCAGAGGACATAATACTAAGTGAAAAAAGTCAGTCAGGAAAAGGAAAAAAAAAAAAACATGATCTTACATCTGGAATTCAAAAAAATCCAATATACTGAAGCAGCAAGTAGGATGTAGTTACCAGGTAACAGAAGTGGGAGAAATGGGAAGGAGGGGAAATGTTGGTCAAAGGGTATAAAGTTGCAGTAATGTAGGATGAATACATCTAGAATGCTTGATTACTAGAGTTAATAACTCTGTATTGAATACCGGAAATTCATTAAGAGAGTAGATTTTAGGTGCACTCATCACTGATAAAAAAATTATGAAGATGTGAGGAGATGATATGTTAATTAGTTTGATTATAGTAACCATTTCACTAGGTACATACATATTAACTTATTATGTTGTATACTTTATGTGATTTTTATTTTAAAGTTTTTAAAATTAGGTTGCTTGAATTTTTAAAAACTTAAAAATTAAATGAGCTCTATGATGCATTACAATTTAATACATTAAATATACACAAACGACAGTACTGATATTGAGAACATTGCCAATGCATTCAAGGAAATATATATATATATTTATACGTATATTTATATATACATATATTTTTTTCTTTTTAGGGGCATATCTGCAGCACATGGAAGTTCCCAGGCTAGGGGTCAAATTGGAGCTACAGCTGCAGGCCTACATTGTAGCTCTCAGCAATGCAGGATAGGATTCTTAATCCATTGAGTGAGGCCAGGGATTGAACCTGCATCCTCATGGATACTAGTGTGGTTTGTTACCTGCTGAACCACAACGGGAACTCCTAAGGGAATATCAGAGAGGGAGCCTATGAGGGGAATGAGAATGGAGATCACAAAATAAATAGGGGAAATAAATGAGAGTTGTCTTCTATGGACTCATGATGACAGTGGGTCATGAATACTTCAATTCTCTGTATTTAAAGTCCCAGGAAAAAGAACAGAAAAATCAAGAAAGAAAACTAAATGTAGAAGTCATTTCCTATTCTTTATCAATAACTACAGACCTATTTTTTTTCCTAATGCAAGTTTTTAAAATTGTTTTAGAGTCCATATTTGAAAAGTATGTAGTCAAATATTAATATTATAGCTTTAGGCATGTTGTGACTGATATTTTTAATGTTACTTTTAAACCATATCTCAATTTAACTTCATGAAAACGTTTAAATATTATGTAATATGACCTAACCCTAATTACAATATCTAAGATATAGAATTAATTTATGTTACTAATCTGTCAAAAGAAAAAGAAAGGGAGAAATAAGATACACATCCTAGACATGGATTGAAACGGAACACTTTTTTTTGTTTTCAAGTCTAATGTGAAAATTAGGGCCATGTTATTTAGATTGGCACTATCTTAAGCAAAATTTTATATAAAAATAAGATGTTCTGTTCCTGTTCTTTTAACATAATTTCCTTTTTATGTGGAGTAATAGCTAAGTAATTCAGTGTCTAATTAATACAATAAAAACAGTAGATTACCCTTTTGCTTACAAAAACCTGCAACTGAAATATTCATTTTTCTGACCTTCAGTTTGTGATGAGGATAATATATAAATAGATGTCTTTAAGGATTTGAGTAGTCACTGGTGGTAGGTGATCATTTCCTCTTAATGAAATTATGTAGGCTATGTGTTTCTGTGTGTATACTTCTCTGTAGCTTAATCTAAAAATAATTTAATTTAGAGCGTATTTTGTTAGAATTTATTTTGTTTTACTTTCTCATGATATAGCCTTACAATAAGGTGTTGATGGGCCAATCATCACCTTTCAATTGTGCTATGTTCTGTGGAAATTACAAAGGAAATAGAGGTCATAACCCAACCCTTATGGAAGTGCTTAATCTAATGGGGAGATTAGACAAACACAAATAAACAGTAATGGAAACACAATCAACGACAGTTATCCAAACATGTCCAAGAGAAGCACCTCATAATTATATTTAGTGACAAGATCCCAGGTGTGTAATAGCTCTGCCCTTTGACTCCTGCTATTGAGGACAGGGCCCTAGATTAAGAATCAGAAAACATGGATTTTGCTTCCAACTCATGTCAAGTGGCTTTAAGCAAATTAGTATCGGAGCTCGGGTTTCCCCAAAAATATAGTTTGGACATTAGTTCCTTCTCTGCTCACCTTAAAAATTATGAGGATTAAGTGATAAAATATGTGTGAAAGTGCTTTGCAAACTGGAAAGCTATGTGCATATTTGAGGAAATATTTTCTTTGAAATACTTATTTGCTCGGGCAGGCCACTTTCTCACTTACCAACTTAAGTACCAACTCACCTCATGTTCCACCTTCTCAGTGAAATCTACATATGGTCTTTCCATCCTCTGAGCTCCTATAACCACTTATTAGTAGTTTCCTTTCCTCAAACTGCCTGGGATTATTAATTAGCTTTCTGTATGCATTGTCTTTTCTGCTTTGCCAGACTGAAAGCAGCTTGAGATCACGAATTTGTCTGATAACGTCTTAGTTTTTTCACAGTGCCTTGTATGGTTACTCTACATGAAGTGAGTCAAAACATTATTGATTGATTACAGGATGGTTCATTCATTCACTTGGTAAACATACTGGGTACTAACTGTGTACCAGATACTGTACTGTTCAAGGGACTAAGGGAAAGTCAGTATATATAACAATATGTATTTTTTCAGGTGGTTTTAGTACTTGAATAAAATACTTAATACTTGAAGAAAAATGAAACAAGAAAAGTGAATTTCGTATAATTGCTGATAGCAGGGTATGGGATTCTCAGTTAAATAGGGCGACCAGAAACGTCTTCCCTGAGAAGAAAACATTTGAGTAGAGACTTGAATGAAAGAGCAAGCAAAGCAGACCTGAAAGGAATGTGTTTCAGTGAGAAATGTATATACTTCATCAGGTTTTCCTTATTAATTGTGAATCAAGTTCACATGGAGTGACTGTTTTTGTGAATATACAATTTTATTATTGTAAGATATGTATATTCATTTATTTTTATTCAACAAATATTTATGGAGCTATTATTATGTATTAGTCACTGGTCTACAATGGAGTACAAAAACAGATACCATTCTGTCCCTTATGGAGTTTTTGTGGGGCTGATTTTCCCCCTTTCGTTACAAACATGCAAACCGAATATATTATTATTGATTGCAACGGTGTCTCACACCTGGCCTATCCTAGAAGTGCTCCCAAAGGGAGTGTAAACTGGTACAACCATTATAGAGAAAAATCTGGCACCACTTAGACCAATGTAATACTATACATATTCTGCTTACCAGCAATCATCTTCCTGAATAAAATCTCAAAGAAATCTTAATTCAGATCCGTAGGAAACATCATTGCAATGTTATTTGTGATGGTCATGAGCAGTAAGCAATCTGAGTGTCCATTACTCCAAAAGTGAATAATCTATGGTAGATACATAATCGTTGTGAAATATTATGCATAGTTAAAAAACAGATTAGATAAACCAGAATTTACCTTTCTTTCATACAAAAAGTCCTAGAATACGTGTTCTAAGGCTCCACATTTTTTTCAGAACACAAGATCATTCTGTTATTTTGCTTTACCACCCTGAAAATGTAGCTTCTATCTTGTGGCCTGAAATACCTACCCTACTCCTACCACTAGTCTAAATTCCAGTCAGCATAAAAAGAAAGAGAAAGAATATTTTTATTTCCTTTCAAAGGAGTTTTACATGTCACTTTCACTTATATCTCATTGGCCAGAACCAGGTTTCATGGCAACATTTAGCTACAGTGGGAGTTAAAAAACTCACTCTTTAGCAGAGCATTCAAGGTCCAGCCAAGCTTTTCTTATAGAGAAAGTAGAGAAAGGTTATTGAATGAGTATTTCTAACTATGTTCCTAGTATGAAACATTTTACTTTTTTATATCTTAATTTTGACTAGCCAAGTTTCAAGTGCCCTATGCTCTTATGTGTCTAGTCCTTATATAGGACAGCACACTACTATGTAGCACTTATCCATTTACTCCAAGGACCTTAATCTACTCCCTTAACTGTAACTATGTTGGTGATTTCAGTTGCCTACTAAGCTCTCCAAAATATTCCTTTTTCTTTGTTTGCTTTTGCAGGGCCACACCCTCAGCATATGGAAGTTCCCAGGCTAGGTGTTGAATAGGAGCTGCAGCTGCTGCCCTACACCACAGCCATAGCAACACCAGATCTGAGATGCATCTGTGACCTATGCTGCGGCTTGTAGCAATACTGGATCCTTAACCCACTGAGCAGGGCCAGGGATCGAACTCGTATCCTCATGAATACTATTCAGGGTCCATACCACTGGGCCACAACAGGAACTCCCACTATTCCATTTTGTGATCAGTTATTGGGCACTCATTTAGCTGCAACAGTTAGTACTTTCCAGCACCAAAAGCAAACTTTTAATCAAGAAACATCTCCTTTTGTCTTCTTCAAAATGAAAATCAAAGCCAAAAACAAAACAAAAACCACCACCCCAAAAAAAACAAGGACAAAACCTTAGTGAGCATTTATCATTTTATACATAAATTGTGACTTATAATTTGATTTTTTTCAGCAATACCTCATAAACAGCTTTCACAGATTTATTACTTCACACATGTTTACTTATCCAAGAAAATGTGTTTTGCAAAAGATACTAAGGGCATGGAGTTTGTGCAATTTACACTTTTATAGTTGTTATTGTTTTTGACCAATTAATCATGGGGAGAGGATCTGACAATATGGAGAGTATGTGGAATAGCGATGAGCTGTAGAGTCAAGAAAGTTGCAAGTCAACTGAGACTTGTTTGATAAAATCGATCATTTTGGAGAAAATTACTTTTTAATTATTTCGAATTCCTTGATAGGATAAAGTTAAAACTTATGGAGAATATGGGATCATTCATGCTGTTATTCTTGCAGAAAATGGCAAATTTAACTATAAAGAATTATAAATTAGAGTGAAACTGACACCAATAAAGCAGCCACACAACCCCAAGAGTTTTCACAAGAGCGGAAGAATGTTATGTTTACTTCAAGAAAAGATGCCTTATCAATTCTAGCTATGTCTTCACCATAAAGCGTTGCATATTTCTGCTGATGCTACAGACTCATAATGAGTGCTCACAATGGGCTATAGTTAGGTATCCATAAACTTTTGTTTTTCTAGTTTCCTTCATGATTACGTTTAAAATAATTTACCAAGAGGTAATATATAGTGATTCAATGACCAAGAAACAAAGTGTATTTTTACATAGTTAACTGGCCTAGTCGGTTACTTAATCCCCAAGTTATCTTCAGTAGCACCTTGTTCTGCTACTTGATCATGCAAGTTTTACACTATATAGAGAGAAGTTTTTACTGTTAAAGTTAATAATAACACTTTACACATTCCAGCATGTCCTTCATTATATATTGTTCATCCAACATAGTTGTTACCCTGAAGTTTAGTACTTCTGCTACTTATGTACCATGGAAAGTATGTCATAAATCATGGAGGATGATGGAATAAAAATATTTTTTCCAGTGATACTTTCCATTAAAATGTAATTATTATATGTCATTTTAGATCACTTAAATTTTAATTTAACCATCTAATTATTTATTTATTAATTATGTAATTAACCGTCTATTTTAATCAAGGAAATATTGCATTTTTGATATTTCATTATTCAAGTATGATTTAAATATTTGCAAAACTAAATATTTCACCTGATAAAAAAAAGCTAAATTTCAATTTTAGTGAAATCATTCTTGTAATAAAAAATTACTTTATTTCTAGTATATTTTTTATTTTCTTTCCCTTGAAATTAAGAATTTGTTGATTTCGTCAAAAGGTAATATTTATTTTTCATAAATGGCAAATTACAACCACATGTTCTTTAGGGCTCTTAATAAGATGTTTATGAAACATTTATTGAGTCACTGTTTTATACACACACATCAGGCCAGATATTCCATGCTCATAGAATTCCTACAATTTGTTAAAATGCATATGCAGCTAAGAGAATCTCTAAGTTATGAACAAATAGTACAAACCACAAATAAGTGCCATGAAATACAAAACAAAGAAAATCCTCGTGCACTGACTTTCATCACAGAAACTTTTCTGGAAAAAAAGGTTTGAGGAAATATTAGGCATGGGTTATTTTTTGCTCAGAGCTCATCATATGAATGATTCATATTTTGGCATTTTCCCTTTTCTCTATGTATAGACATTTGCCAGATTAAATATACATTTGGTTTAGAAAGTGTAATAGGTGAGATTACTTAATTTATCAGAGGAATTTTTTTCATGACATTCTGGCAGAGTTAAAGGTCCTCTAAATAGAGGAATCATCTTATTAGACATGTGCAATCTTGAAATTAATTATATGCATTTTAATGATAGAGATAAAAGTATTAGTATTAGGCTGCTGCTTAATGTATAGGTAATCAGATTTTTAATGGATGGCTGTTCTACTTTCATCTTTTATGATTGCAGAAACATGTATGATTATAGGAACTTCGACCCTCACCTTTATAAAAATGGAAAATAAAATCACTGTCATTACAACCATTTATTCAACACATATTTGCTGAGTACCTATGCTTCATAAGAAACTTTGTGACAAAGAGATGATGAAAACACGACCCTTACCCACACATAGTCTGGGAATATAGAAAGTTATATGCACTAGTAATTGTACTATAATATCATATATATTATAATAATAGAGGATGTATAAAGACCTGGCAATATAATATATATTGCTAATCTTGTTTTGATTTAAATGTCTGAATGATAAAACTGATTTTCACAGTATCAGACTGTCGAATAGAATGAGATTATTTTATTCACACTGCAGTATTTTCTGGGAATATTTTAAATAAACTGGGTGCCTACTATGTGCAAGGAAATCAGAAAATTCATTTACTTTTATCTAAAAAAAGTGACCTTGCTTGAGGAAGTAAGCAAACAAAAAAGCTAGACAATCTTAACGATTTTCCTTCATTTCTTTATCCTTCTATAGTAATCAAGTCTCGTGTTTTCTTTCTTAGCTCCACATTCTCTATCTTGTACACTTTTCTTCCTAATGTGAAGGTTTTTTAAAACATTGTTGATTTAAGTAACTTAACAACTGCAAATTGAGTGAAGAGTACATTGTATATAACCTTGGTTAGGTACTATTTATAAATAATAATCACAGGAATGATAGCACTATTTATAATAGATCTCTGAGCAATTTCTGAACAAGTCACCTTTTGCGGCAACTGATTAGGACATTAAAAAGATGACTATGAAACTATTTCCTAAAAATCATTCAAGAAATCAGTAAGGAAGCCGTGGCTGTCTTTATAAACACATCAAGTATGACTGGTTTGCACTAAATATTTATCTTCTTAGCTACTATCCTCCACTTTGTGAAATTCCCACCAAGAGCCATTAATCGATTAGGCAACATAAGAAGGTCTCAGCTAAAGGAATGCTGTTTGTGAAGATGCTTTAAAGCTCTTGACATGGATTTTTCTTTCAATCAGATTAGGTAGTTGATACCTGGAATGGGTAAGTTTCAAGGAAAGAAGCAAAAATGCAGCAGTACAAAGAGAAAAAAAGCCATTTGGGGCACTTACAGGGAGACTCTGTTTCTTTTGCAAAAATCCCTGATTTCCTGATTTGAACACTACTGTGAGAGAATAATGTCCTTCAATAATCCAGGATGAGCATAAAATCCCACCAAGGCATTTTCCTAAATAAAAGAACATTTTTCTTGAAATAAAATATGCCATTTTGAAAGATAAAAGTGGATGAAATGTTTCCTTCATATCAGGAAATCTAGCCAGCAAATGTCAAGTGTCAGGCCGAGGAAAGTTTTTTCTAAATGGAGACCATTTGCCTCATATTAATATAAACCAGTGTCCATAAATACTTTGCAAATGTGCTACTATTACTCCATCCCATTTTAAGGCTAATGCCTATTATTAATCATGGCATTCGTTTCCTCAGACTCAAGATGAAGCCTTAGAATCCTTTTTAGTCGGACATTTCAAGCAGCAACCACCAGATGCTTAGAGGTGGTCCTTAATAGGAAACTTATTTTTTCCCCAAGAGAGAGATAACCTCAAGAGAAAATAAGTGCATTGTCAATATAAAATGTATTCATACTATGTAAATGTATGAAAAGACAGTGTAATTTCTTTATTTCTCCAGAAATTACCAATCTGATTCTTCTCAAGAGTCTCATCTACTTAACACAAAGGTCAGAGAGGGACAGAGAGACAAAAATTCCTACATCATTTTCCAGCCTGAAAAAAATTAGGCTGAGAATGATTCAGTAATTTAATAATTTCTTTTATATGACTCAGTTTGTGCTTGATGGACTCTGATGCATTCTTAAGACTTTTAGAGTTTCCCTACTCTTCTACAAGATGGAATCTGGATATTTCAAGAAGGGGTATGCTCATAGAATCACACTATCCTGAAAACTGATCTCTGGGTTTTTTGTTTTTGTTTTTGTTTTTGTCTTTTTAGGGCCGCACCCACGGCATGTGGAGGCTCCCAGGCTAGGGGTCTAATTGTATCTACAGCTGCTGGCCTACATCACAGCCACAGCAATGTGGATCCAAGCGATGTCTGTGACCTACACCACAGCTCACGGCAACGCTGGATCCTTAACCCACTGATCGAGGCCAGGGGATCAATCCTCACGGATGCTAGTTGGGTTTGTCAACCATTGAGCCACGACGGGAACTCCTGATCTCTGGATTCTTCCCAGTCACTACTGAAAAGTGACTATATTGGTCCATAACCTGGACTGTATCTGTCAGGGTAAGAATAATCTCATTTGATCTTTTGGGTTGATGTACAAACAATCTAACTCTAGGTTCAGCCATTTAATCAGACTCAATGTCCTCACCCAAAAGAGTCTCCTTTTCCTGGCTACAGGCCTTGGGATTCCCACCTGCACTCTCGGCATTGCTAAGACACCTGACTGAGATACATCAGAACTGGAGACCTTTGTACATGCATAACTTGGGGAACAAGCACACTGCCTCAGGCTCACCTATATACTGGCAACCATCAAAGATGCTGCAATATTTATCTCTTACCATGTAGAAATGGCTGTGTGCTGCTTTTATTTATTGACTGATTGATTGATTGTCTACTTAGGGCTGCACCCGCTGGCATATGGAGATTCCCAGGGTAGGGGTCAAATGAGATCTGTAGCAACTGACCCACACCACAGCCACAGTAATGCAGGACCCAAGCCACATCTGCAACCATGTCTCACTGCAACGCCAGATCCTTAACCCACTGAGCAAGGCCAGGGACTGAACCTGCATCCTAATGGATGCTAGTCAGATTCGTTTCTGCTGAGCCACAATGGGAACTCCTGTCTGATGCTTACGGCCTATTGCTTGTCTTAGTTTTGGCTGTCATAACAAAATACAAACTGGCTGACTTAAAAAAAAACAAAATTATTTTCTCACAGTTCTGGAGGCTGGGGAAAATGAACTCAAAGCACTAGAAGACTTGGTTTCTGGTAAGAGCTCTCTTCCTTCCTTGTACATAGCTACCTTACTGATGCGTCCTCAAGTGGACTTGCTTCTTTATGCATACACAGACAGAAATAGAAAGAAAGAGACAGCGAGAAAGTGAAAAAGTGTGAGTGATGAGAGAGAGAGAGAGAAAGAGAGGGTCTTCCTTTAACAAGACCACAAGTCCTGGCTGATTAGGGCCTTAGACTTATGACCTCATGTGAGCATAAGTACCTCCTAAATACCCTGTCTCCAATACATTGAGAATTGAGCTTCAATATATGAATCTGGGGGTGAGGACACAATTCGGTCCACTGTGTCTACTGCATTTGAGAAAATGGGGCATTAGGCCTGATACTTTCAATTTCCTTCATACATATGTAGATATCGCTAAAGACACTCCCCGACACACACACACAAATTCATAACTATAAGTTCTGAATCACACAGAGGAGTGAATTGGGGATGTGGATAAGTAACCTGATGTTTGACTTTATCCAAACTTTATCCAAACAAAATATCCAAACACTATTTTATTCTCTCCAGAATCTCCTATGATTCAAGAAAAGGAATTCCACTTTGTTTATCAAGTACTGCCCTCTGGTATGCCTGGGTCAAAGGAAACAAGCTTCCATTTTTCTACCTACTTAATATCAAATATTGCTTCTCTTAACCCATTCTCATGACCCCAACTTGATGGCAAGGTATAAAAGAGAGACTGGCCTTCCAATAAATAAACCTAACTTATGAAGTATCTCACAAATATTTTACTTACTAACAGAAGTATGTCATTCTTCTTTAATTACATTTCTCCTAGGGAAAAAATATAACTTACTATTTTTTTTTTTTGGTCTTTTTAGGGCCACACTCAGAGCATATGGAAGTTCTCAGGATAGGGCTCTAATCGGAGCTGCAGCTGCTGGCCTACACCACAGCCACAGCAACACCAGAACATCCACGACCTACACCACATTGCTCATTGGCAATGCCGGATCCTTAACCCACTGAGCGAGGCCAGGGATCTAATCCGCATCCTTATGTATACCAGTCAGGTTCTTAACCCACTGAGCCACAATGGGAACTTCTTGTTGTTTTTTTATACCAAAATTTAACACAGTGACGAGGATTAGAATTGCATGTTAGATAATCTACTAGAATGACACTAAATAAAACCGATGTAGAAGCATGAGCTATTATGAAAAATTTTTGATTTATGTTATGTCAATATTTCACAAGAAACATTACTGATTACAAAGCAACAAAAATTAAACAATTTTAGGTCATATAGAAAGTATAAAAATATTATTTCCCACATACAGTTTTAAAAAATAAATCTATGTGCTATACTGGGATCTGCTGCTTTTCAAAATTTTGCTTTATGCACCTTGCTTTTATGAAATATCTATATTAGTACCTGTTTTCTCTAACTTAAGGAAATCCAAAGAGGACTTTTCCCTTTTATGATTAAAAGCAAAAACAGAGTTCAGCATTTGTTTTTTAGCAACACGGTCCAAAGGCAGTGGGCACCCCAAGCAGTGAGGGTGGCACCACCAGGCTCCTTCCCCACAATAAGTTTAGTTAACATCTATCACCTCACATAGTTATAATTTTTTTTCTTGTGTTGAGAACTTTAAGATCTATTTTTTTAGGAACTTTAAAAGATACAATACCATATTGGTAAATATAGTTGTCATGCTGTATATTACATCCCCAGACCTTATTCATCTTTTAGCTGGAAATTTGTACCTTTTAATCACCTTCATCCTCTTCTCCAACCCCACCCCACCCAGCCTCTGACAACTACCAGACTATTATGTTTCAATGAACTTGTTTTTTTAGATTCCACTTACACGTGAGATCATGTGGTATTTGTCTTTCTCTGCCTGACTTATTTCACTTAGCATAATGCCCTCAAGGTCCACCCATGTTGTCACAGCTTCCAGGATTTCCTCTGTTTTTTAATGGCTGAATAATTTTCTATTATGTATCTATATATGTAGATGTATAATACATTTTCTTTATCAGTTCATTCATCGATGGACATTTAAGCTGTCCCCCTGTCTTGGCATTAACACAAGGATGCAGATACCTTTTTGAGATAGTGATTTATTGTTTTAGGATAAATATTCAGAAATGGGATGGTTGGACCATATAGTAGTTCTAGTTTTAGTTTTTTTTAGGGAAACTTCCTACTGTTTTCCATAGTGGCTGCACTAATTTACATTCCCACAAACAGTGTACAAGGGTTCACTTTTCTCCACATCTCCACCAACACTTGTTATTTCTTGTCTTTTTTATAATAGCTATTCTAACCAATTTGAGGTAATATCTCATTGGTGGTTTTGATTTGCATTTCCCTGATGATTTGATGCCAAGGACATTTTCATGTACCTATTCACTATTTGTATGTCTTCTTTGGAAAAATGTGTCAGCTCATTGTTTTTTTTTTTTTTTTGTCTTTTTGCCTTTTATGTAGAGCCGCACCCGCGGCATATGGAGGTTCCCAGGCTAGGGGTCTAACAGGAGCTGTAGCTGCCGCCCTTCGCCACAGCCACGGCAATGCGAGATCCGAGCCGCGTCTGCAACCTTCACCACAGCTCATGGCAACGCCGGATCCTTAACCCACAGAGCAAGGCCGGGGATCGAACCCGCAACCTCATGGTTCTTAGTCGGATTCGTTAACCACTGAGCCATGAAGGGAACTCCAGCTCATTTTTAATTGCATTGCTTGTTGTTTAATTGTTTGTTTTTTTGCTATCGAGTGCTTTACATATTTTGGATATTAACTCCTTATAAGATAGATGTTTAGCAAAAATTTTTTTGCCATTCTGTAGGTTAATTTTTCATTTTGTTGACAGTTTCCTTTGCTTTGCAGAAGTTTTGTAGCAACCATTTTGAACTATAATCAAAACAAGATATTCCAGAAGGAAACATTGATCTAGTAAAGTGTACCGCATTTAAAATTTTATATTTATAGCTTCATATTTGAGTCTTAAACTGAACAGGGGTTTTTCCTCCTGTCAAATATAAAAATCTAGGAAAAAATTAATAAGTTAAACCTGTCATTCATTTATACGTTAGTGTAATTGGATTAGGTTTTTGAAAATAGTTTTTCCGAGTCAAGTAAAAAAGGAAAAGAGTATTAGATCACTGAACTGCAGGAAGAATTTGAACATGTGCTGGTATCATAAAGTGGTGGGAAGTCCACAGATAGTTTTTTAAATATGGATGAGACTTGGAAGCCAAGGGCCGGCACTTACCTCAGTAAACCAAAACCTAGAAGCTCAGATGTTTCTATCTTCTTAGCACTATAAAATAAAGCTGTGGTATCTGTTTTATTTTGGTGGTTTATTTTGGGGGAGTGGGGGAGACATACAGTAGCACAATGAAATTACATTGCTTTTATTCTTTGTCCCAATTGTTTTATATTCTTTCCTAATCTTCCTACCTCCCTATATGTCCTCCATCATATTAGTGGGTCTAGTGGGTGTAATAAATTACCTCCCTGTGAATCATCAAGTTTACTGCTTAAGTCCTGATCCCTGTCCTACTTCCACTGATCATGGCATTGCCTCCTGTGTCCCAGGCAAGCCTGTAAAGCTGGTCTGACAAGTGTCTCTGCAAAGGTTGTTTTAATTTAGAACAAGTTTAATTAAGACTCTCAGTACAGGAGCTCCACAGGCCTGCCCAGAAACTTACCAATGTGCAATGCAATTATTGGGATATCATGGGAATCAGATGGACAAATTTGTCTGTCAGTAATTATAACATATCACATAACTAGTGACTACCCAATAAGACTGAGTGAGAATGCTACTAAGGAAGAGTTATTATTACTTACTGTAAAGACTTGAAAACTAGAGAGAGGGAGTGGGGAATGATTTATAGATGGGCATGCTTAGGGAAATGAATTCCAGTATTTTTTTTAAAAAAAGTAGTAAAATTATGTGAAATAATTGTTCAGTATGTTAATACTGGGCCTTGATACTATAGGGAATATATTCATATGAGGAGAAAGAAGCTTATAAGAGAGTATTTCTCTTTGATTCTCACAGAGAAGAATTATGTACTCTACCAAAGACATGCAGAGGAGAAAACTCTACTCTGATCATTAATACACGTGATGGGAGGAGGAAGAGTTTTTCGCCAATCCTCAAATTAAGTATTTCCTCATGCAAATTTGACAACTTAGTCTCAGTTCTAAAGAATCAAGAGATAGACTAAACTAGATTGGAAGAATATTATTTTCTCTCCCTCTTGACTACCATAGAATTAGGTGTTTATTTCCTACTGTATGGTAGTTGATTTTTGCACCTGCCAAAATGGGACATATGAAACAACGCAGTCATTTCTCAAATGAAATATTAAAAGACATTAACTAGATCATCTAGACCAATTTGCATCTATTTATTTTCCAAGCCAGTATCTCATGAATTTGTTTTTCCTTGTCACCCTCCCTTTCCGTCAGCATTCTCCTTCTCCCAACACATTCACTTCCTTGAAGCAAAGCATTTGTATAAGCTGCTTTCAGTATTTTTACAAAACCAGAAGTAGCTTTTCCAGTCCACTGTTTGTAGTTGTTTGACCTTGCTGCTTTTCTGAACATAAAAGTCTTATTCTCTGTAGAACTGCTAGCAGTATGAGAAACTATCAGTCAATTTTACAGACACTACAAACACTTCAATTCACTATAAAGTTAAGAGTATCATAGTAAATCTCACATTATGGGTTCTACTTTCAAATAATTGACTTAGGGACAAGAATTATTTAGGCCCATCTCTTGCAAGCAGTTGGAATCACGGGTGCAAAGAGCCCAGAATATCAACCTGGGATGTTAGTGACATCATAACAAGTGTCATAGCCTGAATTTTCAGGATACAGCACAGGAAGTACAAAACATTATCATTCAATACAGGGCATGTGTTTTGGGGAGACATGGACATTGTAGGAGAAGGATTATTCTTCCTGTCAGTGATGCTCACCCTCATTGTCCACATAAGAAAACTATCTAAAATTTTAAACATCCAACCCAATTCTGTTTTGTTGAGAATATGAATTATTTTTCACTTTTTCAAAGCACTTTAGAAAATCTTGAGTCACTAGGTTATTTTTAAAAGTAAATGACAACTAGTGTGAATGTTCTTATATTAAGTCCATGCATAAATAACCACCATCAGTCTATCCCTCCAATATCTAAGGGTACTTTTGTTAAATGTTTCTCTTAAAAGCAAATTACATGTGATAGCATTTATTTTCTTATATGTGGATATAAATTCAGTATAAAAGAAAGAACTTGGATTTCCTTGGTGGCCTAGTGGTTAAGGATTCAGTGTTGTCACTGCTATGGCCCAGGTTCACTCCCTGGCCTGGGAATGGGAAATTCTGTGTGCCACAGGCACAGGAAAAAAGGAAGGAAGGAAGGGAGGGAGGGAGGAAAGAAGGAAGGAAGGAAGGAAGGAAGGAAGGAAGGAAGGAAGGAAGGAAGGAGAGAGAAAGAAAGATACTTGGATACTTCAATGACATAGAACATATGAAATGGGCTTACGTTATATACATATGACCCTCTACTTATCCACAAAGACTCACAAATGCAGCATGCATGTGGGCACACACACACACACACACACCCTGAGATTCAAATATCTGCTTGTGCACTCCCCAAGAAAAATTTGTCATGCTAGCTTCTCCCTGCAGCTATCAGACTATTATATTACATTGCTTTGCTCTGACATTTCTCTCCATTGTTTGAATGTTTTATTCCCTCTACTTGAAATATCTTTCATACCACTTCAAACTTCTTTTTCTACTAGCAAGTGTATTTATATTTTTAATGTACAGTTTACATAATTTGTCCTGTAAAGAACCTTCTCATCTCCATCCACAGTAACAGAATTAATCCACTATACACCAAGACCCTTTCTATTGAAGAGAGGGGAAGAGGGGGTACATCTATCTTAGCACTTATCACATTGTTTTTTGTTACTATTTATTTTTGTACCTGTCATTTCAACTAGAATGTTACCATTACACGTGTAGAGACAATTTTATTCAGATTATATTCTCCCTACTTGTTAAAGACCCTCTCACAGATTAGGTGCCTAATAAAAGGTCAGTGAATTAATGAATGGGAAACCTAAAGCTGCTTTGCTCCAGTAATAATCTCTCAAGCAAATCATGACTTAGAAGGGAAAAATCTATTGAAGAAAAAAACCCATGTCTATTTCAGAGGCGTATATAAGTAATGTTGGCATTTTCTCCACCTTAAATGTTATTTATGACCTTATAATTACTAATGCAGCATGTAGTATAACAAGCAGAGAAACTTCTCTTGGTATCTGTGCTTAGAAATATCTGGTACATGAATAACTACTAATTTTGAATAATTCAGATTTAGCAATAATATTGTGGATTTATTTTCATCAAGTGCAGCTTTCTTTCAACAGGTATTATTAACATGCATACTGTGTATCACTCAGCACTACTTAGGAATCTTTAACATATGTTGAAATAAACTAGTTAATTTTCCCATTAAGTCTAATTTGAAATTAGGTTACGACCTATACAATATACACCGAAGACACATAGAATGTATCCTGAACTGGAACACTGAAAGAGACTGCAAATAGGAGTTTTGAAAAAGTAGCAATGATAAGCAATAAGCAGGATCCTAGAAATGAAGGGTCCTCTTCAAATTTTTCAGGAGGGAGTTGACACAGGAGAAGATTTCTAAATGATAACGTGTTGTCTGATGTGTTGATGTAATAGAGAGAAAGAAGATCAGTGTGTTGTCCAGCAAGTTCCTCTTCAGCATACTAGTAAGGGCACCACGTGATTCCAAAACAAAGAAAAGTCCTCTGCTTTGTGATCTGTGGATATCTCTCTATTTCCAAAAGCAAACAGAGAAAAAAAATGACAAGGATGGCTGATATTTAAGATAAAAATGTCTGATCCAAATAGAGAACACAGGAAAAGCTTTTCAAAACCAATTTATTCTTTGTAGAGATTTAACCCCCAAGTGCTTGCCACTGTCAGGATCTGCTTGAATAATCTGCCTAACGGCTGCTTCAGTGTTTTCCTCCATCTTTTTTGAAAAAAGAAAACAAAATCAGAAAGGCATTTTTGTCTGAGTGCTTCTCCTTTCAGTCATGCTAGTGATGTTTCTTCCTTCTTGTTCTATCTTAAAAATAAATAAATAAGTGAAAAATCTTTCCATATAGCAACTTCTCATTCCCCATTGCACACCAAGGCTTTGTTAATGAAAATTGATTTTTGTGTAGGTTACATAGGAGAGTCGTGTACTTCCTGGCATACAGTAAGTCATTTCTGAGTATAGCCTCCGAGAGAGATTCATATTTAGATGTGTGCATAGAATTACATGGAAATGCTAATGGAGACTGATGCTTGAAAATGCTAGCAGCTGAACTTCACTAACACCTTCCTGTATTATCATCTGTGCCAACCCCCCCCAAAAAAAAACGCACCTTGACTATGCTCCTGGGAGAAAGAGTCTATAGATTAATTGTACTCGGTTCCACAATTTCATGAAACTCAATTTCACCAAGCCAAAGATGTGAAGAGAATAAGAATAAATAATGTCTGGCTGTTTTGAAATCTCTGACATCATGTTGTTCTCTTTGTTTTGACATGAAAAAATATATCATATTTGTAGTGTTCATTATCCCAATTAGCAGATAATCTTGGTAGCAGAATGTTTCTTGTTTTACACACAATACAAAGCATTAAGACCCACTGTTCTAAGGCAAGGCTCATATGTAGTACATATTGTATTAAAATCTCTTTTCATTGATGTTATTTACCAACAAAGGTCAATGTATTATGTGAAATGCCATGGGACCATTATATGTTGTTTCCTATGATGATTAAAAATCCAATGCAGTATATATTTTATATATATTAAACTATAAAATATTACTATATATTTAATTACATATTTCATATATATTAATTATATGTTTGCCAGAACATAAACATATTAGGCCAGGGATTTGTCTGTCTTATTGATTCCTATAACCCCAATGCCTACAATAGTGGATGACTGATAGTGGTTGATAATAATAAATGTTCTTGAATGAATGAATACATGAATAAATGTAAGTACCTTTGCTTGAAATCAGTATCATTCAAATCACAGAACCCATCTTTTTTCTCCCTCAGCACTCACAGCAACTTCAAATATAAGATATGGAAGTAGGAACATTCTATCCTGTACCGTTATTTTACTATCCCTCCAATACATTTCATTTAGGCTTAACTTTAGACTCCTGTACGTTCCATTCACCACTTTAATTTCCTTCACTCTTCATCTCACCAATCAATGAATGAGACCTGGTCCCAATATTCTAGTGCTCTAGTTATTCTTCCTTACATCTCCCTGTGTATCCTCTCAGTCTCTCTATACTGTTTTTTTTTCTTTTTTGGATGAAAAGTGTAGGTGGTTTGGCAAATGTTCAATTAATTAGTCTATATTAAATATTATCAACTAAATAGGAGGGCCCTGAAGAAGAAGAATCAGTTTTCTTTGCATACCACTATAGTTTTACACCTAGTACCATTTGCCCTCTGAATTCCCATTCCTTTACATTCTTTTATTTTTTCTTCTCTTCTTCCCTAAGATCCACCCTTTCTTACTATTCTTTTTTTTTTCTTTCCCTCTACTCACTTATCATACTTTCTCTTTAAAATATGAGATATTTTGAAGCACATCAAAATGTTTTAAAAATACTTTAATACTCCGAAAATAAAATTTAGGAGTTCCCGTAATGGCACAGTGGAAATGAATCTGACTAGAGTCCATGAGGATGCAGGTTCGATCCCTGGCCTCACTCAGTGGGTAAAGGATCCAGTGTTGCTGTGAGTTGTGCTGCAGGTTGCAGATGTGGCCCAGATCCTGTGTTGCTGTGTCTGTTTTGTGGCCAACAGCTACAGCTCCAACTGGACCCCAACCCTGGGAACCTCCATATATTGCAGGTGTGACCCTAAAAAAAGACAAAAATAAATAAACAAAATTTTTTTCCACTAAGGATGTAATGTATGTTCATTACATAAATCTGGAAAGCACATGAAAGATAAATGCTACTTATAGTTTTACTACTGGTAATAAATTAGATTATTTCTTCCATTTATTTTTTTTCTTTCTCACATCCCCACCTTACCCAAACAACATCCAGCCCACAGGTATGATTCTGTGCCTTTGTCACTGAAGATACCACCACCCAAAGGTTCTTTTTTTTTTTTTTTTTTTGTCTTTTTAAGGCTGCACCTGTGGCACATGGAGCTTCCCAGGCTAGGGGTTGAATCCGAGCTGTAGCTGCTAGCCTACACCACAGCCACAGCAACTTGAGATCCGAGCCGTGTCTGCAACCTACACGACAGCTCACAGAAACACAGATCCTTAACCCACTGAGCAAGGATCAAATCTGCATCCTCATGGATTCTAGTCAGATTCATCTCCGTGAGCCATGATGGGAACTCCAATTTCTTCCATATTTTTAATGTGATCTCATAAGCAAATAAGCAAAAACAGTTGAAGTCATAGTCTGTCTATATGAATTTTACCTGGAAATGTGAAGTTTTTTCAAATTAATAATTGTCATTATTGCTTTCTAACCTCTAAAATATGCATGTCCAAAGTCTTTACCTTAAAGCATAACCTTGAGGGCAGTACTTTTTTAAACTTAAATAAATTCTACATATTATTTAGTAAAAATTCATGTATTGTGTTTATATAACACTGGGAGAATAAACAAATGGAAGGTTGTGTGTTAACGCTTATTATTGATAATGGATTGTGATATATATTTTCTAAATTAATTTAATTTTCTACTAACATCATGCTGCAATATTTTCTTTAGAATCAATGGATATATTTTAATAAATAGCAAATAGTCTTATTGCTCTTCACATGTAGAAAAACCTTTTTCTGTGTGAGATAGTCTTTTGATAAATAGGTAATTTATTGCCAAGGTATATATAGAAAGGATTCAATTACAGTTATATATGGTGTTTAGATTATGGTTATTCACTGAGGTATGACAAAGAAGGTCACTGTAAGGTAAGTTTGAGGCACCATTATATTTCATTTGGTATAGCTGACCTAGAAGACTTTTAAATGCAAAGTATGTCCTTATGTCTGTGGTTGTGTGATTCATTAAAGGAAAACTTATTCCTCATCTCAATTTAATGTCTTCTTCTGGAGGACTGTCCCTTATTTGACCCCCATATCAGAAGTCTTCTTCCATCCAAAGACCTACAGTTTGGCACATGATGATGGACTCTGCACTTTAGCCACCCAGTTAGTTACCAGACCTCTTTCTCTTTAGACCTTAATTCTGTCTCTCAGTTTCTATATGTTTGGCTCAATGGGTTGCTGAGCTTCATGTTCTTTTGTTCACATCCTTTCACAAACTTTTCTTTTCCTGAGAAATGCAATAATAAAAACAGTTCTGGGATTTTGCCAGATATTACTTCCAACTTGCACATAAATCAGAAAATATTTTAACCATTGTTATAGCCTATGTCTTACTATTTCTCTAAACTTATATTGCAATTTTGAATGTCTGCAAGGTACTTAGAGCTTACTTTCACAGACTAAGGATGTTTGAGAAACAGACCTTCTGCTGAATCTGAATAAAAGTTGTAGCTATGGGCCCAAGACCACTAGAAGAATAGCTTGTCTGAAGGCTTACCAAACAGAGACAGGGGCCAACTTGTTTTATAACTTCCTTCACCAGAACCCCATGACCAGGTGAAAGTTTTAGGTTAGAAAATTTCAAACATTACTTTTTTCTATGAGTTTCTCCACAAAAAAAAATCTTTCAAATGAACAATTTCCACTCCAAAATGAAAACTATTTTAAAAAGCCACCTTAGGAGTTCCCCTTGTGGCTGAATGGTGGGTAAAGGGTCTGGTGTTGCCATGAGCTGCGGCGTAGGTTACAGATGTGGCTCGGATCCCCCATTGCTGTTGCTGTGGCGTAGGCAGGAAGCTGTAGCTCCAATTCGACCCCTAGCCTGGAAACTTCCACATGCCATGGGTACAGCCCTAAAAAGACAAAAAATAAAATAAAATAAAAAATAAAAATAAAAAGCACCCCCTCAGTCCTAGCTAGCCTAATAGTTTCAACTTCTCCTTGCCTTCCAGGAATTCATATTTCAGCCAATTATCACATGATCTTCCAATGGAGGTGTATGGATCGTGAAAGAATAAAAATTAAAAGCTACAGATAAAATCTACTAAATAAAATAAATTTAGATATCATTCCTATCTGTCTGTGATGGTAATCACTAAGAACTTTGAAGGAAATTCTCTCATTTGAATTGCAGAGTATTGGTCATGCTCCAGAGAACATAACTGCAAATACACTTATGCGACTATCTTAATAGATAAAAAATATCTTAATCTTAATATCTTGATGCTGTATGTATCAGATGAGAAAACTTACCTAAGGGATTTAAGTTTATAACTACAAATTGCCCCAAAATATAAATAAAATTCGGGTGTAGATGACATTTGTTTTGTTATATTCTATCCAGATGCCTGGCTATACTTATGCTATTAAGCACTTTTTAAAAAATATTCCTTACCAAAGATGTTCAAAACTAATCAAAACAGTCTTTTGCATCTGTACTTACCATGCAAATTTTTTCTGATAATATAAGGTAAGCATCATTGCTTTCAGTCCCCATCAGCGGGGTGAGTCAGGGTACGTTCGCAATTTGTGCCACTAAGTAAAGGGGACAGTTGCACCAAGGACTTTATTTATTTATAGTCAGTCTACACTCTTTATAAACAGTTAACAGTCCATTGAAAACCTCTGTGACTGGTGCATTATTCAGTAACTAATTCCCTTTCCATTTTGCAGTTATTGTCTATTTATAATGGCATTGGATTTTTAGCTCCATTTTAAAAAAATAACACCTTGAAAATTTTATAATGACTAATACAATGTCCTGACATTACCCAGATTGTATCATATTTCATTGAAAAATATATTTCATGTAAAAACCCCCCTCAATGGAATATTTTGTTGTCTTAAACAATATTCTATATACATCCTAAGTAATTTTCCTTCTACCCAGAAATTACTGTTTACTGCCCATTGTATTGTATAGTGTTTTCTTCCCAGGCCCAAGTATGTTAATCGTATCTGCAAATTTTTTTCCAAAAATGAACCTATGAAATGATTATATAAAAATTAATACATGATTCTTATGATGATGCTTCCTAAATTCTGAAATTCAGAATTATATTAAATATATTTCTCCTTTCAAAATTTTTCCTAATAAACTCTTTATGCAGAAAGTGGACGCATTTGTTATAATTAACACGCTTTGAGCTCTGAGGATGCAAATAACTACTGTCAGTTTTAATTAACTAGAAGCAGATTGTTAGTCCATGCTTCATACTGTCCTTGCAGATAGTCTGAGGAAAAAATGAGGCTTTCTAAATTAGCCAGTTTCCTAAATTTGCATATTCTCTGCACAAAGATTCATTCATAATGGCTAAATCAAGAGTGCCATCCACCAAGCTGATGTATAATGCTCTTTCTTACACACACAGATGCATATTTATTCTCTCTTCCCCAAACTCATAACACTGATGATTATTGAGTTATATATCATTTTGAATATTTGAATTACAATAAGACGTGTATTTTGTTAAAATGGGCAAGTTGTTCAAAACACCAAGTGGCATCTAGGAGACCCTGAATAAAATACTGGAGGAAGGAAAGGAGAAGGAAGGTAAGACTAGGCAAAGTAGACAACTTGGTTAATTTCATATGTTTTTGCAGGATCAGACATTAGAAATGGGGTAAAAACGATAATATTTTCAAGTTATTACCTCTTTTGCATTGTGTATGTTTTTTTTCAGTTGGCAGGACCATGATTGAAACCCAGAGTATGTACTAAAATACCATACTTTAAAGTAACCTTGAACAGTTAATTTGTTTTCTTTTATATCTAAAGATAGCAGATGGCATTCCACCATTTACTTCTTTTTATGTTTAGGGAAAAAGACTTTCTGACCTAATTGGAAATTTCCAGCTCTAATGCCTCCATGAGTTAAGCTTCAGCTAATATAGTTAAAGAATGAAATATTACCTTCATTTTTGAATTTCTTTGCTTTCACTGATTTGTTACTACTATAATGTCCTTTTAAATGTACTTTTAGTATGTTAATTATCATTAAAATAGCCAACTGGCTGTTAAAAATTAGAGCAGTGTGGAGTAAAAATTTTGATATATGATTATGTCAAGTTTATTTTTAACTCAGTCATTAAGAACTCAGTAATGAGATGTTATTTGGCAAAACTAAATATTGTTCCTAGTTTCGGGTCTCATTGTATTTTGCTCTTTTTGGCGAAAAGCATAATTTTGTTCTCATTTTGTTCTAATAAGGATTAGATTATGTCCATGAAAACACTGTCCTTTCAAATAACAGAAGACTAGAAAATAGCAGTTGCTTAGAGAAAGACTATCATCTTATGGCGGGGGTGGGGGGAGGTCATCATAGGGCATTTGGAGAAGATATAGGACTTTCACCGCCCTGACATTTCTCCTACTGAATCAGACAATCTGGCGTTTCAGTTAACAAAGATAAACATCACAGAATTTCAGGATATATATATATATATATATATATATATATATATATATACACACACACACACACACACACACGTACATGTATACACACACATATATGATAATTAAAGCATATAGTTAAAGGACTCAGGGAGATGGTTCTAAGTATTTATTGCCCTAAAATTCTATAACATATAATATCTACTTTAATTTTTTTTTTTTTTGCTTTTTTAGGGATGCACCTGCAGCATATGGAATTTTCCAGGCTAGAAGTCAAACAAATCAGAGCTACAACTGCCAGCATATGTCATAGCAACATGAGATCTGAGCCCCGTCTATGACCTACACCACAGCTCATGGCAATGCAGGATCCCCAACCCACTGAATGAGGCCAGGGATCTAATCCGCATCCTCATGGACACTACTTGGGTTCACTTCCACTGTGCCACAATGGGAACTCCCAATATTATTTATAATACTAGGTTATATTATTCATATATCAATAATATACTATATATGATTGCAGTCATATATAATTGTTACATATCTCAAATATATTACTCTTTCACTAAAATTTCTAACTATGCAACATACCTCAAACCTTCCCAAGCTCTTATGGTCTGCAAAAAATTTTCCTTGTAATTAAACCAAATTTCAGCAATAAATTTAGAAGAGCCACAGCATTTTCTATTACAGACAGAAATCATATAGTCTCATCCTTTGAGTTTACCAGGCCTTCTCAGGTTAACAGCTTCTTAAAGGTGGTGCCATGGCTTAAATCTATACCTCTGCTCTTTAGTCCCCTTGTATTATGTTGTCTCTCCCCCATTTTCCTGAATCTTTGCAAACTGTTCATTCTCTTTCCTACCTTTTATTCCTTTTCTAAGTAAAGCAAACAAAACAAATAAAAATATTTTAGACTCAAGGACTGACTTTTAATATCTAGTACCATGATTTCCCAGATAATGAGAACCGAGAGGTTGCCTCCTTTGCCCTTTTCTGCCCTGCCTTTACCAACTGTAATTTCTACCAAGCAGTTTTTCTTGGCTGAAGATGCACTGCTTTGGAGGAGTAACACAAACCTATTATCACCAATTAACCTGCTAAATGAAATTATCTCTTCAGATTAGGTGAACATATTTTTTTCTATTACTGTATAACACATTCCCATAAATTTATTATCTTATGGTTCCCATAAGTGAAGCTCCTACGTTAAGTGAGTTAGCTATGCTCAAGGTCTCACCAGGCTGAAATCAAAGTGTTGGCAAGGGGTTGCAATCTCATCTGAAGTTTGAGGCCCTCTTCTAAGCTTAAATGGCTTTTGGCAGAATTCTGTTTTTGGGGTTGTAGAACTAAAATCCCCATTTTCTTGCTGGCTGTCAGCTATATATAGTTTTCACTAGCCCAATTTTAGATATTAATGAACCAAAGATGACCAATATGAGATCTCTGTCCATGAGAGGCTTATAGTCCTAGGGGAAAAAGAGCAACAAATAGAAAGCATGACAGAACATGAAGAAGCCACCAACAGAGCATCCACTGTGGTAGCACTGAGGAAAAAGTGGCCAGCTCCACTTGGAAGGGTATGAACAAATGTGTCTCTGTCAATCCTATGTCAGTATTTAACAGAAAAAGACATTATCACTTTAAGAAAATTAGCATGGGCTGGGGTTTATTTGAGAGAAAAGTAAAATATGTCCCTTTTATAGTTTAGTGTCTAGGACAGGGAACATAATTAGAAATTAAATGCTGAATATACATAGGGAAGTATTTAAGCAATTAGATGAAAATTATTTGAAATGACTCAGTTTTATTACTGCAAAAGAGAACAGAGTAACCCAAGAATGGAGAAGATCTCATATATCAATCAATACATGCATAATTTAATACACAGCATATATATGTATATAAAAATCATTCTATATACCAAAGGGTATCAAAGATTTTATAAATTAAACAATGATTACTTAAATATTTTCCACATTAAATAACAAAACTGAAACTGTAATCCTTGTTAATTGCAAATTTTTCTAAACTCTGTTATATGGAAGGTCTTTAGTAATAGAACATCATGTGAATTATGCAGTACATCAAATTAGATATTCTGCTAACTGTAAATATGACAGAAGAGGGACAGAAAAATAATGCACACATTGTTACTTACAGATCCTAATGAGGCAACTCTATTTTTATTCCGCAAATTACTTTGGTCTGTAATTAATCATTTTATGAAATTATTTTCTTCTAAAAGCTAAAGGTAGATATTCCTTTTTCTACCTTCTGACCATTCATCAATCTCATCTTATTAGATCATTATTTCCAGAACAGTCAGAGGCAACGCAGTATATTTTAAACACACTAAATGTGACTGTTACTACTATAGCATAAACATGCTCTTTTATCATTCATAGAAAGAAAATTTTGAAAATTATCTTTGTATATAATGAGCTTGGTTTGACCTAATAAAGGCTTGAGTATTAAGTGTATAATTCCCCTTTTGAAGCTTGAAGGAGTTGTCTAAATAAACTTATTCAGAAAGGTAGTATCAGTTGGAATTATAACCTAACTCAAGATGGGCTGAGGTGCTTTTACTCCTCATTTAGCCTAACATCTGGCATACTACCAAAGAGTTCTCAATAAATATTTGTTCAGTGAAGGAAAGAACAAATAAATGTGTTCTTGTCTGACCAACTCACAGTGGGTTTTGGATTTGTATAAAAGGCCAGGTATATCTTGAGCATATCTCTAAGTTTAGGAGTTAAGTATATGGAGAATAATTACCTATTCTAACACAAAATATCAGACCCTTACATTGACAATTTCCATTTCTAACGTTCTTAAGTTCTCAAACTGTTTCTGAAACTTAAGAGTAGCAGAAGCTTAGAGTATCAGAACTATAGCCGTCTATACACCACAGACCAAGGAACCAAGGCAAGGGTTCTGCCAATTTGAATGCAAAATGTAACTGTAAATTTGGGGATCAGAATATGACCACCTGGCAAGTCTGTGGACTTTCTAGTAGACAGAAAATGATTCAGACATGGGAGAAAAATGTATTTATTACCTGTCCTCGCTCCAACTCTTGAAAACACAACCTTTCCCAATCAGGATGCTGACTTCGGTATATCAGACCTGCCTGGGATCAGAATTCAGCCTTCTGGAGTGCTGATACTCCTATAAATAAGTGCTGGACCTGATTCTCTCCATTTTCTGCCCTCCAGGTTCAGGAAATAAGAGTCTCTTTCTATGCTGCCAAGGAAATTCTCTTTCATACTTCACCTTATATTGCTTATTAATCATCCTCAGCTTCTCATTGTTTTTCTTCAGTGCATAGATGACCCCTAGCATAGCTATCATGTTAAAAAGTTCTTATAATTATTCTCTCTCACTACTCCACAACCCCAAACTCTCAAATACCTGGGATATCATACCTTTCAGGACATTCTCTTCCTTTAGCATTTCATCCCAACTTATCACTGTTGAAAAGTTTGTGTTGTTCAACAATCACATACCAGGGACTGTCAGTTATTCCTATACTACCAATTATCCATTATATTTTAAGGTCTGTTCCTAGCAAACTTCCTAATATCAATTATTTTATGTTAGGTTCCTTGGAAAATAGATTCTGAGACTCTCAGAGTTGCTTGCAGGAGGTTTATTGGATAACAACACTTAGGAGTTGGGAGAGAAGCAGGACTGAGCAGCAGGAAAAGTAGAATTGTGAGGAAGTTGCACCAGTGGACTCAGCCTATCCTGTATGGACTCTGAAGCTGGAATAGCTCTTCAGAGTTCTTTGGCCATGAGACAAGAAGGTAAGGTCTTTATGCGCCATTTTTGAAAAGTCATTGGATGTGAGCTGACCTCATGGAAAAGATAAGGCTTTCAGTGAGACAGCTCTCTTTTGCTGAAGTCAATTCATTGAAAGATTCACAGGAGAGCCATTAGTCACCAACCCTCCAAACAGCAGGGGTCATTACTGCTTCTTCCGGAAGGGGAGAGTTGAGCAGATCACCAGAGTTCCCACTATGTGTTCCCAGAGAAGATTTTCAGTTTTACAGATGCTTTCTGGTAGCCTTAGGCTTCAACACAACAGGATAACTTATGATTAGGTAACTTGAAAGAAAAGAGAATTTTAGAAAGTGTGGTATACAGGGTGGCCTGCTCAGGTTTGAAGTTGGCCAGTGTCTTTGTCAACTTTCTATTTTATACAATCCAATACTGTGTAAAGTATAATACAAACCTGTGGCTGCCATTTGCAGGGTTTGAAATGGATTTGACTTGGATTTATATGAAAGTCTTTGCTGGAAAAAATAAGGCCCTGATCTTGATTACTGTGCTCCAGAGTGCTCCCTTGCCTAGCCCCCCACAGCCAGATAGCAGTGTTTAAAGCCATGCTCTCAAACCTTATTAAAGCACTTCTTCTGCCCTTCCGCTTGCAGTTGCCCTATTTCAACTCAGCATACAATAGCTGCTAACTGCATGTAATGATTTTCTGAGAAATGATTATTAAAATCCCTGAGAGAGGAGATTATATTTTTAAAAAGCAAAACTCAGGAAGATTGATAAAATGGACAGACTATGCTCCTTCTGAGTTGAATATGTAATTAAGAAATTAGATTTGTCCCTTAATGGAGCAAAGTGGTCCACCATATCTTACGAATAAGTGGGAAGAGGGAAATAGAAGCCAATTTTAATGTGTGTGAATAATAGGTAGATAGAATCCTAAATTGTTCCTATAAAATTTTTTAAAAACCTCACTATTTGTCTTTATTTTTTCTTAGTTTGAATAATACCTCACAAATATTAAGTAATTTGAAAAATCCTCGCTATGGCAATATGGCTATTCAAGTGAAAAATTAGCACTTTAAGGGACTTCCTAGCCCACAATGAAATGTTTCTTATAACAATCTCCTCACCGTTAAATTGGATTCACTTTCAAGTCAGTCTCCTTTCAGGCAAAATTACCACATGTAATTAGCTTACACAGAGACTTGCTCTAGCCAAATTAGGCTGTCACTTTATATACAAAGTATATTCTAACGTGAAGGGTCAAAGACCCTCATAATTATAACTGCAAAAGATTTCTCTAATGATAATAATACCCTTGCCTTTAATGGGACTGAGTTTTAGTTTTAACTAAGGTCTAACAAATGCAAAGATAATGTATGATTGAGGAATGGAGTGGGTAGAATTGAGTACCTTTCAGAAACAAATTATTCCTGACCTTATTCTCTATGAATGATTTTATTCAAGATGGCTTGTTACAGATTATTCTTTCTTGTCCTTCCTATGTCATGGATAGTTTACAAAATCAATAACCAATGACTACCAAAAAAATTCACAGCAGTTTAACACAAGATTTTCTAAATCCCGACTTGGACAAAAATTCCTTGGAAATAACTGACAGAAAGAAGTTGAGTATTTTGTAAAAGAAAAGCAATGCAAAACATAGATGAAGCAGCACAGGAACAGTTGAAGGTTAACTGTAAATGCGAATTATATTTCTGGAAGCAGGTCATAGATTAGGTGGAATGTGTGAGACATTAAATAATCAAGGCTGTGGGACTTTTACTTTTTCAGTCAACAAAAGGTAGCCCTTCTGAATGTTTTCTCCCTTTGGAGACCTGGCGATACTTGACAAAAAAATTTGGAATGGATAAGCAATGGGATCCTGCTGTATAGCACTGGGAACTACGTCTGGTCACTTGTGATGGAGCACGATAATGTGAGAAAAAAAGAATGTATACATGTATGTGTGACTGGGTCACCTTGTTGTGCAGCAGAAAATTGACAGAATACTGTAAATCAGCTACAATGGAGAAAACAAAAATCATTATAAAAAAAGAATATATTTCAATGCAGGAAAGGAAGGAACAGAAGTGACCTCTGTAGTTTGAATGAGAACAAATAAGTAAATATGAGTTGACAGGATGCAATAGAAGCATCATTTAGTAGAAATCCCTAATGATAAAATTATTATTCCTAAATGAATGAGATACCTACCAGGGGAAATACCTTGGGGGCAAATTGATAGAAATAATAGTTTCTTACAATTTATATCTGATAGGTTGGCACATGCTGCCAAATTTAAGCAATATGCTCATGTTCATGAAGTCCCTATTTGTTGAGAGAGACGCTGCACAGCCTCAGATCTGTACTTCTGCATTCCATATATCACTCAGGCACACCTGCTTGGTAGAAGCTAGAAATACAACTACACTTTGGTAAAAATGGGATACCAGAATTTATTTAAATTTCTACACGTGAAAGGCAACTTTAGGAAACTACTAAAATGGGAAGGGGATTTTCAAATGATATGGGACAGCCACAAATTGCATAGTTCATTTAGGGCAATAAAACTGATTTTTCAGCTCAACCATTAAGGGACAAGAGCTAGGCAGGAGTCTGCGAAAACCAACTCTTTATACTGAAACAGAAAGACACAGGACTCTAGGAGGGAAGTGTTAAAAAAAAAAGTGGAATTGATAACCTGACTGATGAAATTGATCATTCTTTAGATATGACAAGGACTTAAAATTTCTGTTGCAGCATTTTGGTAGATAAGTATGCAGACAATTTAGCAATTGGAGAAAATGACACAATGTTTGTCTTCTAGCATACACTTAAAGTTATTCAAAAATAAGTCAAAATCACTGTACATTATTTGCCTCACCAGTGAATCATATTTATATAATCATAACAATGTAAGCACTTAATGACAACAAAAAGTGATGATGTATTGGAAGGATGGATGGAAGAAAACTGGGGGAAGAGAAGGGTGAAATATTTAAGATTAACAAGTCAATCATCTTAGATATGTTATCTGTAATTGAGAAATCAAGAAATATAAGAAAAAAGTATATCATTTATAAGTGTAAAAGTTTATCCCACAAGAGAGTCTAGAAGGCAAAACTGGGATGCGAGTACTGGTTCCAGGCTTTCTTACAACCTTACTGTATCATTTGTCTTTTTTTAACTCCCGGCCTCTAATGCTTTGGTAAAAATTAAAATTAGTTAAAAGTGAAATAACAAAATCTTATATACTATTTTATATAGAAAACCATTATAAAATTCTGTCATCCTAACACAACTGGTTGTATTGCCTGGGATCAAACTCAAGTCACAGCAGTGACAATATCTGATCCTTAACCGACTGAGCCACCAGGAAAACTCTAATATGATAAACATGTAAGTGCTATGAAGAAACTAAAGCTGGGCAATGTTATAGAACATTAATAGATGGAGATATAAAGAATTATTTGAAGAGTGATCAGGAAAGATCATTTTTAAGAAGTAACATTTGAACAGAGAGCTGAGTGAATAAGCCATCTGGTCAACTGGGGAAAGAATGTTCCAGACAGAAGGACCTGTAAGTGAAAATGATTAAAGTGGAAAAGAGTTAGATGTTCAAGAAACAAGGAGGCCAATGTAGCTGGGAGTGAGTAAGACAAGGAAAGAGTGGTATGAGATAAATTGGGAAGGTGTACAGGTCATGTAGGTCAGGGTAAAGAGTTTTGGTGAGAGATGATCACAGCCTGAATCAGAATGATAGAGTGGAGGTGGTTAGAAGTGGTCAGTTTGGATAAATATTTTGAAGGTAAATCTTACAAGACTTGCTGATCACACACAATTATGATAGAAAGAGAGGACTCATCGGATTTTTGACACACACAAGTGATGACTGATGGTGCCATTTACTAGATTTGGAAATTCTGAAGTAAGGGTGGCTTTGTGGCACGGAAACCAGTTTGTTCTGAATATGTTGTTTAATGTTCCTATTATACATTCAAGTGAATATGTCAAGGAAGAAAAAGTTGCTTTATTCAAACTTATTTGATTATTAATGATATTGAATATTTTTCTATATGCCTTTTTGTGGTCATATTTCATAGGTTGTATTTTTATGTCATTTTATATTAGAGCTGTATACATTAATTATACTAAGTAGACATTACTTGTGACAAATTGTACATGTTATTTTTAATATTAGATCTGAAGGACATACAGAAGATCTTAAGAAAAACTTTCCAGTTATTCTCATTGAAATTTATTCTCTTGTTAAGATATTGTCCTACCAATGCTTTGATAAAAATACATTTTATTTATTTTTATCTAGTTTTTTAAAGTTATTTAACTTTAATCCTTTGGGAATTCATTAGAAGTGTGTTAGAATCTCATGTACACACAATGTCAAAATAAATTATTCTAGAAGTTCTTGATACTAAATAAAATAACACATTTTCTTTAGGATATAAAATTCTAAAGAGAAAATAATTAGTTATCTGTGTCTAGGCAGTTAATGACCTTTGGTAGCTATCTGATGCACGTCTTGGCTTGGTTGTTATATACCTACTAACATGTAGTTTTTTTCCTTGAGGTATATATCTCCTGTAATCAGCTCTCATAAAAAAATTGATAACTCAGACAATTGCTGAATTACTTTCATTAGAACAGCTTTTGTTGTGTTTAGGTTTTGTATCCTTGAACTACATATTTTCCTTCTTAGGGCTCAGAGTTCAGGTCCAAACCCTTCCACAATGACTAGCTATTCACTATTTGCATTTGAACTCTGAGCCTTAAAAAGGAAAATATGTAGTTCAAGAATACAAAACCTAAACACAACAAAAGCTGTTCTAATGAAAGTAATTCAGCAATTGTCAATATTTGTTCATCCTGGCTGTCATAGAAAGTTTTTCAAATGACTCAGTCATTTTTGCATTTCTTAAATATTTGAATATTATTTGAAAACACAAAACTTTCAGAAATACAAAAATTATTTGATTGAATAAACCATGCTCAGAAAAATAGTCACATTAACCAGATTCTTTTATATGTGGTATTTCAGTTTCAGAATTGAAATTAAGTATTGATTAAAATAGTGTATATGTAAGTTTATATGCAATATACATATTTTTTCATACCCCATATCACATTTTAAGGTAAAATTCACATAATATAAAATTAATCATCAATTTTATATTATGCAAATTACTCTAATGAATAATGATACTGAACAATTTTTTCATATACTTGCTGGTTATTGTATGTCTTCTTTGGACAAATATTCTATTCAGAGACTCTGCCTTTTTTTTAGGGCCACACCTGTGGCATATGGAAGTTCCCAGGCTATGGGTCGAATTGGAGCTACAGCTGCCAGCCTACACCACAGCCAGAGCAACCCCAGATCCAAGCCACATCTACGACCTATACTGTAGCTCGTGGCAATACCAGATCCTTAACCCACTGAGATCTAAATGGCATACTTGTGGATACAAGACAGGTTCGTTTCCATTGAGCCACAATGGGAACTCCGACTCTGCCCATTTTTAATTGGTTATTTCTCTTCCATTGTTAAGTTATAATAGTCCTTTATATATTCTGCACATCAGAACTTATGAGATGTACAATGTTTAAATATTTTCCTTTATGTCTTTTCACTTTCATGACAATATCATTTGATGTACAACTGTTTTAGTTTTTTTTTTTTTTTTTGTCTTTTTGCCTTTATCTAGAGCCGCACCCGTGGCATATGGAGGTTCCCAGGCTAGGGGTCTAACAGGAGCTGTAGCTGCCGGCCTTCACCACCACCACAGCAACGCAGGATCCAAGCCGTGTCTGCAACCTACACCACAGCTTACGGCGACACCAGATTCTTAACCCACTGAGCAAGGCCAGAGATCGAACCCGCAACCTCATGGTTCTTAGTCGGATTCGTTAACCACTGAGCCACAAAGGGAACTCCCAACTGTTTTAGTTTTGATGAAGTCCAATTTCTCTATTTTATTCTTTTACTGTTTATGTTGTTGGTGTCATATCTAAAATTCAGTTGCTGGAGTTCCCGTCGTGGTACAGCAGAAACAAATCTGACTAGGAACCATGAGGTTGCAGGTTCAATCCCTGGCATTGCTCAGTGGGTTAATGATCCAGTGTTGCCATGAGCTGTGGTGTAGGCTGCAGATGCAGCTCAGATGTGGCATTGCTGTGGCTCTGGTGTAGGCCGGCAGCAACAGCTCCGATTAGACCCCTATCCTGGGAACCTCCATATGCCGCAGGTGCGGCCCTAAAAAAGACAAAACAAAACAAAAACAAAAAACAAAATAAAATTCAGTCTCCAAGTAAAAGGTCATAAAGATTTAGCCCATTTTCCTTGTAAGAGTTTTATAGGTTTAGCACTTAACACTTAGATCTTTGCTCTGTCTTGAGATAACATTGTATATGTTATGAGGTAGAAATCCAACTTGACCTTTTGGCATGCAGATAAGCAGTTCTTAGAGCACCACTAATTTTAAGAGACTGTTCTTTCCTCTCATTTGGCCACAGATGTATGGGTTTACTTCTAGACTATCAATTCTCTCCGCCTGGTGTATATGTGTATTTATATGCCAATGCCAAACTATTTTCATTACTGTAGCATTGTCATAGTTTTGAAATCAGAAGTGTGAGTTCATCAACTTTAATTTTTTTTTCAAGACAATTTTGGCTAGTCACTGCCCCTTGAAAATATATATGAATTTGAAAGCAAGCTTTTCCATTTTTTCCAAAAAGGTATTTGTGATTTTGAAAGTATTGAACTGAATCCATAGATGGCTTTTGGGGGTACAGCAGTCTTTACAATACTGTCTACTAACCCATGAATATGGGTTCTTTTTCTTTTATTTAGGTCTTCCTTAATTTCTTCAGCACTGCTTTATAGTTTTCAGTGTATAACTCTTTCGCTTGTCAGTTAAATTTATTTCTATGTATTCTTTTTAATATAATTCTCAATGGAATTATATTCTTAATTTCGATTTTGTATTGGTCATTGATAGTGTGTAAAATACCACTGATTTTTGTGTTTTGATTTTGTACCTTGCAACTTTACTGAATTTGCTTATTAGCTCTTATGCTTTTTATGACTTTAAAATTACCTCTATATATGATTGTCATCTGTTAATAGTGATAGTTGTAATGCTTCTTTGCTATTTTGGATGCTTTTACTTTCTTATTCTTGTCTGAATGCTTTGGCTATAATTTAGAATAACACGTTGAATAGAAGTGGTAACAGTTCACATCTCTGTCTTGTTCAAAAGCTAAGGGAATACAATGTAGCTGTGGGTTTATTACATATGCATTTTATCATGTTGAGAAAATTTCCTTCTATTCCTATTTTGTTGGAACTTTTTGTCACTAAAATTTTTTGAATGCTATCAAAGAGTAATTTTTTGTCATCAATTGAGATAATAATGTGGTTGCTTTCCTTCATTTTATTGATGGATAGATTACATTGACTGATTTTCTTATATTGATACATCCTTGCATTTCTGGGATAAATCTCACCTGATCATGGAATAGAGATTTAATTTTTAGAAATTTAATATGTAGCTAGATTTGGTTTGCTAGTATTTGTTGAGGATTCTTGCATCAATATTCATAAAGAATATTGGTCTTTAGACTGCTTTTCTCATGAAGACTTTGGTTTTGGTATCAGGGTAATATTTGCCTCATTGAAAGTGTTAGTAAGTGTTCCTTCTTCATTTTGGGAGAAAATTTTTGAGAAAATTGGTGCTAATTTTTTTAATGTTTATCTAATTTATTGGTGTACAATTATTCCACAGTATTCTCATACATTTTTAATTTCATTACGGTTGGTAGTACCTTCCCCACTTTCATTTATGATTTCATTTATTTCTGTTTTCTCTCTTTCTCATAGTAATTTTAGCTAAATGTTTGCAATTTTGTTGATCATTTCAAAGAACCAACTTTTGATTTGGCTCATTTTCTCTGTTTTCTAAATTCTCTATTTTATCTCCATGTGAGTCTATTTCCTTTCTACTGCTAGCCTTAGATTTAGTTTACTATTATTTTTCTAGTATCTCAAGATGTAAAGTTAGGTTATTAATTTGAGATTTTTCTTCTTTGTGAATGTAGAGGTTTACAGCAATAAATTTCCAAGTTTTGGTATTTTGAGTTTTTATTTTCATTTCTCTCTAGTTAATTTCCCTTGTGATTTCTTATTTGACCCACTGTTTAAGAATATGTTATTTAATTTCTACTTATTTGTGATTTTCCCAGGTTTTTTTCTCGTATTAATTTCCAATTTCATTCCACTGTGATCAGAGAAAACAATCAGTATAATTGCAGTTTTTAAAAAATGACTGCTATTTGTTCTGTGAGTGAACCTGTGGCCTATCCTGCAGAATATCCCATGTGTATTTGAAAGTGATGTGAAGTTTACCCATTCAGGGTGGAGCCTTTCTCTATATGTCTATTATATTGCTATTCGGGTCCTTTACTTACTGATTTGTCTGGTTATATTATTAAAAGCAGGGAATTGCAATCTCCATCTGTTATTCAAGAAGTGTTTCTTCCTTCAATTCTATCAGTATCTGCTTCATATATTTTGAGATTCTGTTCTTTGGTGCGTATACACTTATAAACATTCATATTGTTGAAAAATTGACCATTTTGTCAATACATATAATGTCATTCTTTATCTCTTGTAATAATTTTTACTTAGAGTCAATTTGTCTTACATTAGAAGGAATGCCACCAGCTCTCGTTTGGTTACTATTTGCATGGGATATATTTTTCCTCCCTTTCACTTTCAAGCTATTTGTGTCTTTAGCTCTAAAGCAAGTATATTGTATACGACATATAAACTGACAGTTTTTAAAAATGCATCCTGCTAAGCAATACCTTTTAATTTGAAATCAAATCAACTTTAAATTAATTACTGATTAGAAAGGGTTTATTTCTGCTATTTTTCTATTTATCTTCTATATGTTACATATTTTTGGCTCCTCAAATCTTCTAATACTGCCTTATTTTGAGTTTAATCATTTTTTTTGTAGTGCACTGTTTTTATTCCTTTCTCATTTTATTTTCTGTATATTCTTCGTTATTTTCCCAAGTAGCTACCCTAGGATTACAACTAAAACCCTAAAACTTAAAAAAAATTTTGAATACCAACTTAGCTTCATCAATATAAAACAATTCTACTCCTATCTCATACCTTCTTATGCTGTTATTGTCATAAATTACCTTTCTATGCTGTGCAACCATTAGCATAGATATCTATTTATAGCTTTATGAATTTATGTTTTAAATCACATTAGGAAAAAAAGGGAGTTCCCACTGTGGTCTAGTGGGTTAATGAGTCGGCTTCTCTTTGTGGAGGCAATGGTTTGATTCTTGTCCCAGTGAAGTAGGTTAAGGATCCTGAAGTATAGGTCACAGTTCTGGCTCAGAGTCAGTCCCTAGCCCAGGAACTTCCATATGCCACAGGGCAGCTGAAAAAGTAAAAAGAAAGGAAAAAAGAAATGCATGAAGCCAAAACTACAATAATTCCTGCTTTATATTTACCACTGTTCTTTATTTCTTTGCACTGCTTTGAGCTGCTCTCTTGTATCCTTTCATTCAAGCCTAAAAGACTTCCTTTAGCATTTCTTATGGAGCATTGCATAGTGATATTCCTCCACTTCTGTTTATCCAAGGATATCATAATTCCTACATATTTCCCCTTCATTTCTGAAGGATGGTTTTCCTCAAAATGGAATTCTTTGTTACATTTTTTTTCTTTTAGTATGTTAAATAAGTCTTGCTGCAGTCTGGACTTCATGATTTCTGATGAGTGATTAGCTGACAATATTTATTGAGTCTCTCTTATATCCAATAAATGACTTCTCTGTTTCTCCTTTCAATATTCTATCTTTGATTTGGCTTTCAAAGTTTCATATTAATATGTCTCTGTGTGTATCATTTATAATACTTGGAATTCATTCTGTTTTTCGGATGTGTAGACTCCTGTCTCATCAAATTTAAGAAGCCATTGGCTGTTATTTCTTCATATGGTCTTTCTGCCTCCTCTTCTCTCGTCTTTACTCTGGGACACTCATTATGTATATGTTGGTATACTTAATCTATTTCACATATCTCATAGGCTCTGTTCATCATTCTTTTTTTCTGCTCATGTTATAAGGTGACTTCAATTTACTTGTATTCAAATTTGCTGCTTTCTTTTATTGCTCAAAACTGCTATTGAAACGCTCATAAAATTTTCATTTCACTTTTTTGTATCTTAATCTCCAGAACTTTTTGGATTTTTTTTTATATAATTTTTATCTCTTTATTGATATGCTCTATTTGTTGAAACATTGTGTGTGATTTCCTTGAGTTATTTGAGTATATTTAAGACAGTCTAGGAGTGCCTATCATGGCGCAGCAGAAACAAATCCGACTAGGCACCATGAGGTTGCAAGTTCAATCCCTGGCCTCACTCAGTGGGTTACAGATCCAGCATTGCCATGAGCTGTGGTGTAGGTCACAGACACAGCTTGGATCTGGCCGTTGCTCTAGCTGTGGCATAGGCCAGCAGCTCTGATTCGACCCCTAGCCTGGGAACCTGAATATGCCATGGGTGCAGCCCTAAAAAGCACACACACACACACACACATACACACACACACACACACACACAAAGACAGTCGAGTTAAAGTCTTTGTCTGATGAGTAAAATGTATACTTATTTGGGGAAAGTTTCTATTAATGTCTTATTTTCTTTTGAATGTCCCATAGTATTTTATTCTTTGCATGCCTCATCATTTTTGTTGAAAACTGGAGGGTTTTGTTTTGTCTTTTTAGGGCCGCACCTGTGGCACATGGAGGTTCCCAGGCTAGGGGTCAAATTGGAGCTATAGCTGCTGGCCTACACCACAGCCATAGCAATGTGGGATCTGAGCCACATCTGTGACCTACACCACAGCTCACAGCAACACCAGATCCTTATCCCACTGAGTGAGGCCAAAGATCAAACCTGTGTCCTCATGGATGCCAGTTAGATTCATTTTCACTAAGCCATGACGGGAACTTCAAAAACTGGAGTTTTAAATATTGAATTTGGTGGACTTAAGGATGCAAAAGTTACACTGTTAAGATACTTATTTTGTGCCACCTCTTCAGTTTTGGCTACCCTTGGCCATTTGTTCCACTCAGTTGCCACTTCAACAATAAACTCTCTGTGAACGAGTTCACTTAACTTCAAGCAGTGGACACCTTAGTAACATACCCATCATTATTGGCACATCCTCCTTATCTGCCTCACTCGTCTTTTTGACTGAATTCTTTAATAAATTGATAGCTCACAAAAATAATAAATAAAATAAATATTATGACTACCTCTGGAAATCACAATATTTTCTATCCTCATGGTTTGTTGTTATTTGCTATGGGTTTTAGGTTTTTGATTGTTTAATGACTTCTTAAATTTTAAGATTATATTTTTATCATGTTTGGTCTATGAAGTCTTGGTTCCTTTAGCTTATAGTCAGCTAGTGGTTTGACAGATATTCACTCAATGCAGAGAAACAGAAAATAAAATTTCAAAAAACTTTCTAATCTTTGCAGAATGCCTCTGTTTTGGGACACTCTTTCAAGGCTTTGCCATGCCATTTGCAACTTTACCTTAGCCTGAATTTCCTGCTTGCACTGAGCTTAAATCCCAGTAATAGGTGAAAGCATAGGATCATCTCTGACTTTCTGACCATTTTTCCTGCCCTGGGTAGTAACTTGGCTTTCTAGATTCCATTGTACATACAACCATTTCAAAGCCTTTATTCCTCAAAGTAACTCTTTCTGCAGTGATTCTACTAGATATTCACGATGTCTATTGTTTACCCTTAGTGCAATCTTATGTCCCAGGTGGTAGCAGATTGTTCACCTGCCTTTCTATGTGTTCAAAGAATGCCCTCTTTCTAGCTGCTTTTCTGCCCTTAGGGAGTTCTGAGTTAGGTGAAACAAAGGCAAGTGTCTTGCATCAGTCTTTCAGGGAAACTCCATCAAGTTAAAACAGAAAAACATGATTTCTTGGGAAAAGGAAGGAAAAAAAGTATCACAATTACAGTGCTGGCTGCCCTATTGAAAATTGTGGCAGCAAAAGCAGTTCTAAGAGGGAGGTTTATAGCAATAAAATCTCACCTCATGAAACAAGAAAGTTACCAAATAACCAACCTAACTTTATACCTAAGGCAAATAAAGAAAGAAGAACAAATCAAAACCCAAAGTTGGCAGAAGCTAAGATATGATAAAGATCAGAAAGAAAGGAATGAAATAGAAATGAAAACAAAAAAGATCAATGAAACTAAAAGCTGGTTCTTTGAAAGGATCAACAAAACTGATAAGCCTTTAACCAGGCTCATCAATAGAAAAACAGAGAGGACTCAAATCAATACAATTAGAAATGAAAAAGGAGAAATTACAACTGACACCACAGAAATACAAAGGATCATAAAAGACTACTACAAGCAACAATATGCCACTAAAATGGATAACCTAGAAGAAATAGACAAACTCTTACAAAGGTACAACCTTACAAGACCAAACCAGGAAGAAGTAGAACATATGAATACACCAATCACAAGCACTGAATGTGATTTAAAAACTTCCAAAAAACAAAAGCCCAAGACCATATGGCTTCAAAGGTAAGTTCTATCAAACATTCAGAGAAGAGTTAACACCTACTCTGAAACTCTTCCAAAAAACTGCAGAGACAGGAACGTTCCAAAATTCATTCTATGAGGCCGCCATTACCCTGATACCAAAACCAAAGATATCACAAAAAAGAAAATTACAGACCTATATCACTGATGAATATAGATGCAAAAATCCTCCAAAAAACACTAGCAAACAGAATCCTACAATGTATTAAAATGATCATAAACCATGATCAAGTGGGATTTATTCCAGGGATGCAAGGATTATTCAATAACCACAAATCAGTCAATGTGATACACCACATTAACAAACTGAAGAATAAAAACGATATGATCATCTCAATAGATGTAGAAAAAGCATTTGATAAAATCCAACACCCATTTCTGATAAAACTCTCCAGAAAGTGGGAATAGTGGGAACCTACTTCAATATAATAAAGGCCATATATGACAGACCCGCAGCTAACACCGTTCTCAATGATAACAAGCTGAAAACATTTGTTAAGATCAGGAATAAAACAAGGATGTACACTCTCACCACTTCTATTCAACATAGTTTTGGAAGTCCCAACCATGGCAATCAGAGAAAAAAAAAAGAAATAAAAGGAATCCAAATTGGCAAAAAAGGAGTAAAACTCTGATTGTTTGTAGATGACATGATACTATACATAGAAAATCCTGCAGATGATATCAGAGGACTATTCGAGCTCATCGAAGAATTCAGTCAAGTTGCAGTATACAAAATTAATACATAAAAATCTCTTGCATTGCTATATACTAACAATGAAATATCAGAAAGAGAAATTAGGGAAACAATCCTATTTACCATAGCTCAAAGAGAATAAATACCTAGGAATAAACCTACCTAAAGAGGCAAAAGATCTGTATTCTGAAAATTATAAAACACTGATGAAGTCAAGGATGATACAAAGAGCTGGAAAGATATACCCTGCTCTTCAGTTGGAAGAATCAATATTGTTAAAATGACTATACTACCCAAGGCAATCTACTGATTCAGGGCAATTCCTATTAAATTACCAATGGCATTTTGCACAGAATTGGAACAAAAAACTTTAAAACTTGTATGGAAACACAAAAGACCCTGAAGAGCCAAAGCAAACTTGAGAAAGAAAAACAGAGCTGGAGGAATCAGGCTCCCTGACTTGAGACTATACTACAGAGTTACAGGCATCAAAAGAGTATGGTACTGGTGCGAGTGCACATGCATGCGCATGCATGCACACAAAACAGAAATATTAATCATTTTAACAGGATAGAAAGCCCAGAAATAAATCCATGCATGGAAGCAACCTAAATGTCCATCAACAGAGGAAGGATAAAGAAGATGTGGTATATATATATACAACAGAATATTACTCAGTCATAAAAATGAACGCAAAAATGCCATTTGTGGCAAAATGTATGGACCTAGATATTATCATATTATGTGAAGTAAGTCAGAGAAAGACAAATATCATAAAATCATTAATATGTGTAATCTAATAAAAATGATGTTAAAGAACTTATTCGCAAAATAGAAACAGGCTCAAAGATTTCAAAACCAAACTTTTGTTTACCAAAGGGGAAACACTGGAGGGAGGGATAAATTAGGAGGCCAAGATTTACATATACCCACTACTATATATTAAACAGATAAGTACGAAGGACCTACTGTATAGCACAGGGAAATCTGTTCAATACTGTGTAATAACCTATATGGTAAAAGAATATGAAAAGGAATCAGTTGGATATATGTGTGTGCGTGTGTGTGTGTGTGTGTGTGTGTGTGTATATATGTGTATATATATATATATATATGTATGTATATATATCTGTACACCTGAAACTAACATTGCAAGTCACCTACATTCCAATAATTTTTTTAAAAAAATCCTGCTGCATCAGTATTATCAGTGTTTTATAGATAAATAATCAGAGATGTAGGCTGAAGTCTAGAAAGGTTAAGTAAGTTTCCAAGGTCTCACTAGTTTCAAGAAAAGGACAATATTTTAAATCTGAGTTTCTTACTCCTGAGACTGTGATAATTATATGCTATATGTTGTCTTACAATGATCATTTATTCTCTATACTTGACCAAGCTGAACTCAGTATATGCTCATTCCCTCTTCCCCATGCACACTTGGTCTCTGATTAAAGCTGCATTCTCAAGAACTCTGTCCACATAATTCATGGTCACCTTCTGCTATCATCCTATTATCTACCTTTTCACATAATTTAGTTTCTCTCTTGTTTCTACACCCTGCCTTGTGGCCATTGCTAAATTACTATTCTCAATTATACTAGAAACACACTTTAATAATATAAATTCCTATCCATTAATTTCAATTGCCTCATATATCTTAATATGCAATAGTAGTTTTGTTCTCTGATTACTTTGTTTTATCCGTTTTTATCTCTTCTTTAGTAATAACTATTATTTGTCCATTGAACCTTTATAATCTATCTTCTGTGCCCATTATCTTTTCACCCTTTCCTTTCCTTTATTATTGTCTTCTGTATTCTTACATTGGTTCAAAATTTTGTCCTTTGCATCACTGATTCAGTTTTCTCCAATGTCAAGTCTGCTATTTATTGCTATCAAAGCAGATTTCCTGTAGTGTGCATAGATTGTTGGCAGACAGCAGTGATTCAGCAAATGCTAAATTCTCTCTCCAGGTGTAAAACCAAGCAACTCAAAGGCACATTTGGGTATGGCCCATTGGAAGCATCCTTGATAAGTAAGAATCTAATTTTAACTAAAAAAGGGAATGCTTGTTAGTGGCTCAAACACATTGCCTGAAAAATTCTGAGATGAAGCAGGCTTCAGTGTCCTAAAAGTATTTTAATGACTCTTTGATGACCACTGAAGTACTGTTGCCATAAACAAGGAAGTAGCCCAGGGTAGCAACCTGAATTACTTTAGGACCTGGGGAAAATTACTATGTTGGCTCCAAAAAATAATCAAATCCAACCTATCAGGAAAAAAAATTGTATCGATTTCTTCGAGGATCAGAAATAAGTTTCTAATTTTTCAACCCAAAGGACTACACAGAAATTTTTTTCACATCAATTATACAGGGAACTCACAGAGGAGATTCTTGGACCTATAAACATTCTACCATCTTTCCAGAAGAGTATATAATCAATAAAGTTAGAAAGTATTTAAATACACTTAACTCCACAACTAGACTAAATACAAATTAAACTTCTGTGATTCACAAGTCACTTCATAGTCTTGCAGGGCCTCATAGTACTTATTATAATCTTAAATTCTGACTGCACTCTGCATGTGGAAGTTATAAGTAGTTTAACCTGAATAAGTACTGATTTTACAGTCACCTAAGTGGCCCTGAAAGTTGGCATTAGATATTAGGATGCATGCAGCTTGTGTACTGAGCATTTATTTTTCTCATTCTTGTAACAAAATCCATTTGTTTCAATTTTTCATAAACTGGAACTTTCTCTAATACCATTTTAATTAAACTTCACATTTTATACATGGAAATGACAGGCAAAGAAAATATGAATAATCCTAATGAAATTTTTAATGAATTTTAAATGTTTTAATTTTTATTATTATTATTTTGTCTTTTTAGGCACATAGATGTTCCCAGGCTAGGGGTTAAAATCAGAGTTACAGCTGCTGGCCTACAGCAGAGCCACAGCAACACCAGATCTCAGCTGTGTCTGTGACCTATAATACAGCTCATGGCAATGCTGGATCCTTAACCCACTGCGCAAGGCCAGGGATCAAACCGGCTTCCTCATGGGTACTAGTTGGTTTCTCAACCTGCTGAGCCACAGTGGGAACTCTTTAAATGTTTATTTTTTAACAGTCTAGTTTGTTAATAAAGCAGAGAAGACTATGAGCATATTTTATCTTTAATCATTAAAACAAAAAAGGATATTTCTCCATAAAATTATTATGGCATATTGTACATTTTCTTAATTTGAAAAAAATCTAAATTTTATATAACAATTCATTCTCCATTAATTTCCATGTAAAAAATTAAAACTCATTTTTCTAGGAACTCTGATGTAGAAGCATAGCATAAGTACCAACTTACATAATACAAAATCTACACAAAAATTTACAAAAACTCCAATTCTTACAGGAGGTCACATGTTCACAAATATCACCTGCATTTAATCATTACTGAGCAGTCAAAAGTTAAGAGTATTACTGATAGTACACTAGAACTAGTTTAATATAGAACAAATAAACCTAGTTTAATGTAGAAACTATATTAAACTACATTATTTGTCATTTATTTGTAACTAGTTTAATGTAGAATAAATAAAATAAAACTAGAAAAGTACAGCACATTTTGTTTGATCTAGTGTGTGTAAGAGTACAAAATATATTTCCTCTAGCCAATAGCATTTTTGTTTCACATTTCCTCCTTTCAGATGTGCATTTTATTCGTTGAGTTGTTATTTTCCTATTACAGTGTAGTTCTATTTCACACTGGAAGAAGCCCAGGATAACCCAGTAGATGGAATTTGGAACACCGTGGTTTAGGGAGGAGATCACTCAGGAGGATTCGATGGGTTTGGAATGCCAACTAATTAAACACCCGAAGATGAAAACCACTTTCCCTGGCTGATTCTGGTAAATGTGTCATTTCAATATTCATAGAATCATAGCCAGGTCACAGGTATATAGCTTTGGAGAAATAGTAATCCTGCCAACGTTGAGAATCTTTTCCTCAAAATGTAGAAAATACAGAAAGTTTTATTATTGAATAAGCATATTCAGATTACAATGCCTCAGAGGTAAGCCAAAGAAATTCCACCCAATTTATACAGCCAATTTATACAAACCACTATGTACATATATTCTCAAGTCCTCTCCAAAAGGACTTAATGCCATCATTTGCTACAAATTCTTTCATAACGTTCATTGTAAGTTTACTTGGGAATTAAGGTAACCATTTGTTTTAGTTAATTGCATTTCTCCAAAGGTATATTAAAACTTCTTATCTCTATGACAAGCAGATGGTTACACTTCAGAGTAAGGTGCCTAGTTTAAACTCCCACTGTGACAGGGAGCTAGAGGTAACATCTTTATAAATGTTTACATTTCAAAGGGATGACTCCCAGACTCAAAAAATGTCATCCCTACGCTTTAAACCTGGCAATAGTGTTACTAAGCCTCTAAAAAGATGCACATGCATATTGAAAAGTGAGCTTAGAGGAAGAATTCACAACCACCAGGTTTCTTATAGAAAAGCTATAAGGAAAGAAAAAAGAGTGGGGGAAAGTTTCTTTTCATTTTGACAACATTGAAAATTAAGTTTTTAATTATCCTTATAATGGATAAAATAGCAGAATGCAGGCACAGGGAAGCACCTTGTGTACTGATACAAACACTAGCAGGGACTGAGTGGGAGTCCCAGTGGTTTTGGATGAACAATGCAGACCAGATTACATTGAAAGAGTTCAGAAAACTAAATTATTATTGGAACTAAAGTCCAGAAAAGTGGACAAAATCTACTGGCTAAACCGAAACAGGATCAATGCCTGCTAAAACATAAGTTTTAAATAAGATCAAAAGTCTAATATAATAATCAGGATACAATTAAAAATCACTCATTACACCAAGAACCCAAAAACTAATAATATGCATGAGAAAAAAAACAATTAACTGATAATAACACTGAGATGAATCACGTTGTAATTATCTGAAAAGCATTTTAAAGCAGCAGTCATAAAAATGCCTCAACAATTATTTACACTCTCCTAAAACAGAAGAAAAATTGATAATTCTAGCAAAGAAATAGAAGCTATAAAAAAAAATCCAAATGGAAATTATAGAGCTAAAAAATGCAATGACCAAAATTAAAAAAAAAAAAAAACTCTACTCAATAATAGACTAAAGATGACAGAGAACAGAATCAGTGAACAGTGAACTTGAAGACGGATCAATAGAATTTATTCAATCTCAACAAAACAGAAAATAGACTGAAAAAATGAGCAAAATGATTTGTAAAACAGTAAAAAAGAATCTAATATTTTGTCCGAATGAGAGGAGAAACAGAGTGGGACTGTGAGTATTTAAAGAAACAATGGCAGAAAACCTCCCAAATTCAGCACAAAGATACAGATTTGAGAACTTCCAAAAAGAATGCACTGAAACAAAATCATGTAGAGACCCATTATAGTTAAACTTCTGAAAAATAAAGATAAAAAAAATTTGAGAATGTTGTCAGCAAACATGGCAGAATAGGTAGCTCTAAGAGTCCATCTCTCCACAGAAACCAAACGAAACAGAATCGACTTTGCTAGAATTTTGTAAAGCAGTCAAAGGTTTATAGCAAACAAGAAAATGAAGAATAAAGGAAAAACCAACTTTAAAATGGTGGGAAAGTTTTGTGATATTTTACTTGCTCCTACCCCCCTCTCCTTCCAGCATAGGAACAGTCTTAAGACAGTTGCCCAAGTATCCAAGATGGGACCCAGAGCCTTGATTCCAGAGGCAACACAGTATACTTTATTGGCTAATCATTGTGTTTGTGTTTTCTAACCTGTCTGAGGGCTACCTGAAAGACTTGATTTATTTTGCCTAAGAATTTTCTTATAGCAGAAAAGTGGGCATCCAGAGGGCATCCCTCAAAAAAAGTAAAAGCCAAATGAATAACCCACTACCACCTAAGGCAATGTATTATGAGGCAAACATAAATATATCAAAAACCAGGGAAGAAAGACTAGGCAAAGAGATCCTTTGGAATATTGGAGTATTGAAAACATACCTAATACACCAGGAAATTTGGAAAGCCATGTACATGCCCAGGTTAGGATGCACGCTCAGAAAGAGCATGAGAAGAAACTAACATTTCAACAGTGACTGACTCAGTACAAGCAGGAAATGAAAGGTAAGATAAAATTGTAAATAATCTAGCAAGACATAAAAGAACGCTCTAGCACAAAACCAATCTGCAAAGAGTAGGAGCCTTTAAAATATTCTTTCCCCTTTTATTTGGCCATTGGCATTCAAGTAATCTCTGACAAAACACAAAGTGAACATAAACTAAAGTAACAGAGACTTGAGAGACTACACATGACAAATAATACACATTACATAAATGATTTTAAAAATTCACTAAATAATAAACAGCTATAGCAACAAAATCAAAGACTAAGGAAGAATCTTATTTCAGTTACCAAATCATAGTATTCAAAATGTCTGATATGACAAAAAATTCAAAGCATGTAAAGAAACAAGAAATGATGGCCCGTTCAAATAAAACTTTAAGAGAAACTATCGCTGAGGAGAGAAACACATTAGAATTAGTAGAAAATTATTTTAAATTACCTGTTAAAATATACTCAAATAACTAAATGAAAACGTATACAAAGAATTAAAGGAAATCAGGAGAACAAGGCATAAACAAACAGAGAATATCAATAAAGGGATATAAATTACCAAAAAAAGAACCAGATATTCTGAACATGAAAAGTACAATAATTGAAATGAAATCTCTCTAGAAGCTTTCAATAGCATATTTCAGCAGGCAAAAGAAAGAATCAGTGAACTTGAAGATATGCAAATTAAAATTATCTAATGACTTGGAATGTACAATGGATCCTTAATTAAATTAATACCAGATTTCACAGTAGAATTCACTGAGGCAGATGCAGTGGAATGACTTTTTTCAAGGTGCTGAAAGAGGAGTGCCTGTCATGGTGCAGCGGTTAATGAATCCAACTAGGAACCATGAAGTTGCGGGTTCAATCCCTGGCCTTGCTCAGTGGGTTAACGATCTGGCATTGCCATGACCTGTGGTGTAGGTCACAGACGCGGCTCAGATCTGGCATGGCTGTGGCTGTGGTGAAGGCCGGCAGCTGTAGCTCTGATTTGACCCCTAGACTGGGAACCTCCATATGCCGTGTGTGTGGCCCTCAAAACCTAATAAATAAATAAATAAATAAATAAATAAATAAAAATAAAAAAATTAAAAAAATAAAAAAATCTTGACAGAAGATCAGTAAGGAAATAGAGGAACTGAATAACACTTAAAAACCAACAATAATTAACAGACTTAAATAGGACACTCCACCCAACATCAGCAGAATACACATTCTCCTCAAGTACATACAGACCATTTCAAATGACAGACCAATTGTTAGGCCAAAAAGCCTTTATCTCAATAAATATAAAAAGCTAAATCATATGACACCATATCACAATGGAGTGATATTAGAAATAAAAAACAGAATAACAGCAAAACAAGATCCAACTAAATGTTGGCTACAAGAAACCCACTTTACTTATTTAGTGTGTGTATATATGTTTGCGTGTGCATGTGTGTGTGCACACACGTATGTGTATTTCCTAGTTATCATCTCCTCTCTCCCTATCAAGCTCACTACTCTCATTATTTCCCCTAGGCATTTTTTTTTGTTTTTTTGTTTTCATTTTTGCTTTTTATGGCCATACCTGTGGCATATGGAAGTTTCCAGGCTAGGGATCCAATCAGCAACACCGGATCTGAGCACAAGTCATGTCTGTGACCTATGCCACAGCTCACGGCAAACCCAAATCCTTAACCCACGAGCAAGGCCAGGGATCAAACTGGCATACTCATGGATACTAGTTGGATTCTTAACCCACTGATCCACTATGGGAACTCCAGCCCAGGTATGCATTTTAAATGATAAATATAGTTTTGCCCATATGTGATCTTTATATGGATTTTAAATAATGATATTTGTTTTCTTTTGTGACTTGTTTTCCCCTTAGCATCTTAGTTGTTAGATGTTGCTCTAATTCATTCATTAGCATTGTTACATAGTAATCACCTTGTGACTATAGCCATGATGTATTTACTTATTCTGTTGTTGCTCCACCATATTTTATGACAATAATATCTTCCAAATCCTCAGTGTTTACCACTATGCTTACCAACCCCTGCACCCTAAGAGTGAACATCCACCTCTTTAAATGCTTTGGACATACCACATATTATTTTTATCTTTTGTACTAAGTGAATCTGAAATTATTTATACTTCACTCAAAGTTTTGGGAATGCAAAGAGTTACTTGGTTACTAAGGCATAATATTTTTAAACATTTTTTTTCCACCTGCAATCACTGCACTCACCTCAGATGAGGCACATAGTGAGTGGTCAGCAAATCCTTCCAGGTGATAATATTAATGATGCCTGGTCATGAGAAACACTTTAAAGCATTTTGGGGCAAGATATTTTTAAAGCATATCCTTCTTTTCCACAATGAACTGAATTATTAAGGTTAAAAAATTCACCTGATGGTTTTTAACAGCTACAAAATTATGAACGCAGTAGAGTAATGAGAAGCATGAAATCAAAGTCAAGCCCCAGATCCACTTTGGTGGAAAACCAGTCATTTGGTGATCCCTTCATCCTCTGCCACCTCCTCTCACAGTGCCTGATCAAGCTTTCATGATGTTGACTGCTGAAGAGCTGCCAATTCCAAATTCAACATGGAAAATAGAAAGGAGACATCCCAAAGCTGTTTTGCTGGGAGGCTGTGAGGTTTCCAGTAAATCATCAGCTGCATTTTTACAGTTTTGTCTGATTACATAATCTATAGCAGTAAAGTGCTTTTAAACTTTTTAGTTTCCCTTTTAACTCTGAAATATATGATATAAAGAATACCTAAAATATATGTACTGTTAAAAAGAGTAATAGGGAGTTCCTGCTGTGGCTCAGTGGGTTACAAACCCGAATAGTATCCATGAGGATGTGGGTTCAATCCCTGGCCTCGCTCAGTGGGTTAAAGATCTGGTGCTGTCATCAGTTGTGGTGTAGTTTGCAGACATGGCTAGGACCTGGCGTTGCTGTGGCTGTGGCATAGGCCAGCAGCTACAGCTCCTATTGGACCCCTAGCCTGAGAACTTCCATATGCTGTGGGGCCATGGGTGAGGCAAAACAAAAAATGGCCAGCACCATTAAAGGCCCACCCTCATCCCTTCTAGTTCCCAAGAGAGACAATAACCATTTATCTTGACTTTTCTAAGAACCATTTCTTTGCTCTTCTTTGCAGTTTACCATCTATGAAAGCATAGTTTTGCCTGGTTTTGAATTTTATATACCTGAAATTTTATTGTATGTATTCTTTTGGATTTGCTTTTCAAAAAAAATGTAGTAAAATACACACAATAAAAAATTTACTCTCAACCATTTTTATGTGTAAAGTTCAGTCGCATTAGGTAAAGCCACATTATTTTTAAAATTTGGTTTTTTTTTTAATTTTTGTCTTTTTAGGGTTGTACCCATGGCATATGGAGATTCCCAGGCTAGGGGTCAAATTGGAGCTGCAGCTGCCAGCCTACACCACAACCACAGCAACGTGGGATCTGAGCTGCGTCTGTGACCTGCAGCACAGCTCATGGCAATGATGGATCTTTGACCTGCTGAGTAGGGTCTGGGATGGAACCCACATCCTCATGAATATTAGTCAGGTTCGTTACTGCTGAACCACAATGGGAACTCCCATAGTAAAATATTAATTTTAGACAGAGTAGACTTCAGAGCAAGAAAAGTTATCATAGACAAAAAGGAGCATTACATAATGATAAAGGGGGCCAGTTCTTGAAGAAGATATAACAATGCTAAATATGTATGCACTTAATATCAAAAAACACACATTAGCAAATTTTAGAGTATAAAAATTAAACAATGCCTACTCTTAAATACCATGGAATTAAACTAGAAATCAAAAACAGAAAGATAGCTGAAAAATACCGAAATAATTGGTGATTAAATACCATGCTTCCAAATAACATACAGGTTAAAGAAGAAATCTCAAGATAAATGTTAAGATATTTTGAAGTAAATGAAAATAGAAACATAATTTACCAAAATTTGTGGGATGCAGCAAAAGCAGAGCTTAGAGTGAAATTTATAGCACTGAATGCATATATTACAAAAAAATGTAAAATAAATTTTTACCTTAGAAGACTAGAAAAAGAAGAGCAAATTAAATCCAAAGTAAGTAGAAGTAAAGAAAGAAATCAGAGCAAAAATCAATGTAACTGAAACAGAAAATCAATAGAGAAAATCAACAAAGCCAAAAGTCTGCTCCCTAAAAAGCTCAAAAATTGATAAGTGTCTAGAGAGGCTGACTAATAAAACAAGAGAAAAGACAAAAATCGCAAATATCAGAAATGAAAGGATCATTACAGATCCCATGGACATTAAAAAGATAGTAAAGGAATACTACAAATAATTCTACCTGCACAAATAGGGGTAGGGGATCAGGAGGTACAAACTACTAAATAAAATAAGCTGCAAGGATACATTGTAGAGTACAGAGAATATACACAAATTTTATAACTTTTTTTTGTCTTTTTTTTTCTTTAGAGCTGCACCCATGGCATATGGAATTTCCCAGGCTAGGGGTCGAATCAGAGCTGCAGCTGCTGGCCTACACCACAGCCCATAGCAACGCCAGATTCTTAACACACTGAGTGAGGCCAGGGATAGAACCTGCATCCTCATGGATACTAGACGGGTTCGTTACTGCTGAGACACAGCAGGAACTCCTATAACAACTTGAAATGGAATATGATCTATAAAAATATTGAATCACTAAGTTGTATACTTACAACTAATATAATACTGTAAATCAACTACCATTCAATAAAACACTCAATATCATTTGCACCCCCAAAATGAAATACTTTGGTATAAATCTAACAATACATACATATATGGAAAACTATAAAACATTTTTGGAAAACTATAAAACACTGATGAAAGAAATAAAAGATGAACTATGTAAATGCAGAGATACTCCATGTTCCTGGATAAGAAGACGCAGTATTATGAAGATGTCAGTTCTTCCCAACCTGATCTATAGATTCAATACAATCCCAATCAAACTTCCAGCAAGTTGTTTTGTGGATTTCAACAAACTGATTTTAAAGTTTATATGGAGATACTAAGGACTCAGAATAGCAAGCACAATATTGATGTCATATATATATTTAAATATATATTTTATATATTTTTTTCATATATATATAAATACATATATAACATAATACTCACAGAATTCACTAAGAAACTACGTAACGAGATAGACTCAGCAACACTTTAAATCAGAGACTGTCAATGATACTTTTATGGTCAGAAATATAAAGTGGAGAAAGTTTGCTAACTTGATAAAAAAAAGTCAAACACTAATACTAACCAGAAATCGACCAAAGAAGTTACAAAATAAAGAGCAGTGATCAGGAAGGTTTAGGTCAAGTTAGCTGAAGCAGAAATTAAAGCTGGAATACTCTGGTGATTACAATGTGCTTTGAACCCTTGACTTTTTTCCAAAAAATAAGTTTAGGAGGGAAGTCAATACATAATACACTAATTAATAAGTCCATAGACTTTTAGGTTGTTTTCAAGGCATGTATAGAAGAAATCTATTACCATTCATATCATAGGTAGACTTATAGATGAAAATAAACTTCAAGAAAAATCAAAGTTGAGGTTTTGTACTACTAATTCTATATAATCATTCCATGAAGTTACATTAAATCTCATGAGAAGTTGGAAATAATCTCTAATAATCTATTAAACTTTGTACATTTCTGTCTACTTTACAGTTGTAACAAGAATAAAGAAATACATTATAGAGACCAAAAAGGTGTGAGAGAGGAGTGGTTAAATTGATTTTTATCTGGAGATACCATGTTAGAATTATTTCAACTATCTGCCCTATTTTAAACACCAAGTAAACAACTGGTAAGTTTTTTTAAAAGGCCTTGAAAAAGAGTTCTCAGTATTATATTTACAAACTTCCATGATGCAGGGACTGATTTATCTAGTGAATTGTATAAAATAGCACTTCTCAAACTCTAACATACTTACAAATAGCCTGCTAAAATTGTTAAAATGAAATTTCTAATTTTAGCAGGTCTGGAGTGAGCCCAAGAATATGCATGTCTAACGAGTTCCCAGGTGAACAGGTATTTATTTGGACTACACTTTGAGTAGCAAGGGTCTAATAAATTAGGAATATGATATAAATAATGTCAAAGTTTTAAATTCTTTCTGCACATTGGACAGTTACCTTGGGGTGGAATGAAAAAGCATGGAATCTGGAAGGAGTATGAATAGTTTGCAAATCCAGATTTTTCACTTGTTAACTTGGTGATTTATGCAAGAAAGTTAATTTCTCTAAGACAGTTTCCTTGTCTGTAAATTAGGACTAACATTAGTCTCCACTTCTGGGGGATGTTGTTACAGATAAACAAGGTATTGTAAAATCCTTGAAACATATTTGGTGCTAAATAAACACTGGCTCTTCTTCTCCCCTTCCCATTCCAACCACAACAGATTAAATTTCTAACTCTAGGAATTTTCCAAATCATTAGTAAAAAGGTGGCTGAACCTGAGATCATGTAGAATGAGTTCCCAGCAAACTGACACGTGAAAGATTCTCAAATTATAAGTACAATTTCATACACACGTTGTTTAGTATAAATGAAATTTCTACAATTTTGCCTTACTATTTTAATCCACCCCCTTCTCAGACACAGTCTCAGACCATTATTTTTGAGGATTCCTCAACTTTGATCCAAAGTTCTATACGCATCTAGATTACAAAGAATTGATGGTACTGTTTGTAAATATCTATACTTTTAGATGAGGAAAGAATGATATGATTAAAATTATTTCGCTATGAAAATCATCAGGAAAAATGCACTTATTACAAATTATTAGGATACAATGATGAAAAAATCAAATACGTTGATAGTGTTATTTTGATTCAATAGTGATTGTCATTGCCATACTTTGAATGTGGACAAACCCTGACTTTCTTAATTCCATTCCTAAATAGAAATCCAAAAACAATTTTAAATGGTTTATATTCATCATTGTTCTTCCCAAATCAAACTCTCTAGAGTAAAATCAAGTAGAGTTAGTCTTTTTTAGCTAAAAATATACAAATATTTTGTGGAGATACAATAAAGAAAATGAAATATTTCTACTGTATAGACCTCTCTATATTAGGTAAGACGTGTCTCTTCTAACCACTACTAACTGAGAAACCTATTAAAATGAAAATTATTTTTTCATCTATCCAATTTTTTTTCCTGTGCATAGAAATTTGTCTTGCCTAATATTTTATCTAGGAAGCATCTGAAATAAATTTGACTAAACTCCTAAATCAGTTACAGTATAGAATCTGTGACCCCCTGAAATTAAAATTTTCCTTACTTGGCTTCCAAGGTCAGTGATTGATCTTTAGATTTATGGAGAGAAATGCCCCCTAGTGGTTCCAATGGGGGATTTAAAAAAAAAAAAAAATGGACAGTCCTGGCTACTGTCTCTCTTTTGCTGGTAAATTAGTCCTAAGAGAAAACTGATTAATCTTATAGATAAATGCATGACTTATAAGTATCAGAGCTGTAGATGTAGTAAATCCTAATCCATGAGCATGTGAAACTTAATACTCTCATTAAATCTGTCTCTATGTCTCCATTCAAACACTTGTTTATTGGGATATGTATTTGCATGTTTGCCTGTGTGTAAAAGAGAAATGCTGTCTTTCCAAATGAAGGAGAGTGTTGCTGTGCATGGAAATACCATTAGCAAAAATGCTGCAGAAATCGTTTGGTGTTTCTCAAAGGACCCAATCTTCCTAAGGTTGCCAAATTATGTAACACTTACAGTGTGATGCTCACTAGAATGAAAAAACACTAAACTGGATTGAAACCAAACTAAAATAGAATATGCTCTCTTGCACTAAAAGTGTTAAAGTTTAATGAACACTGTCAGGAACATTTAAATGATATTTCTTGCATGGTGCAGGAAGTGAGTCTGGATTTCCTCTAAGTTCAGATACTGGTGTGACTTGCTTAACGTTGAAGTTTTAACACCGAAAAGGAGAATAATAGTACAATATGTTTATTCAGTAAGTGGTATATGTAAATCCTACACTATTATTTCGTAAAGCAGAAACACCGTTCTCTAATGTGCACAGTTAACTCCTAATATTTTATAAACCTGGATTTTTTTTTGAATTGCCTTTTCTTAAAATTGGATCTTGAATATATAATGGCATGTAGTAGTTAAAACCTTTTCTTGGTCATCTGGTGAAAACAGTCTGCTGTATTGTGGTTTCTGATCTTTTTGAAAAATCAAAGAGCATAGTAATTCACCCACATTTTCAGGAAATCCAGTTTTTAGAGTAGCTTTAACAGCAAATATCTTTTACAATAATAGCATTTCATACCAAATTGAATAATTGTGTTAAGATTTGAAAGAAACTTAAGGATTAGCACAGTACAGTGTTTGACAAATACTTGCTGAACACAATAGATAGAGAACACAGTTGATCCTTTAACACACTGTACAGGGCCAGGGATTGAATCTTCACCTCTGCGGTGACCCAAGCCACTGCAGTTGGATTCTTAACCCACCGTGCCGCAGTGGGAACTCACATATAGGGGCCTCATTGTAAACAATCCTACTGATGAAAAGCATTTATAATTGAACCCACTGTTGATGGGAGTAGGAGCTGATAAAATCACGTAGTGACTAGGTGTGTGTTCAAGATCTGTTTTTTATATTAGCTTTCCCTTCTTATAGGTTACCAATATGTAAAATATACTTAATCAGTTTGCCTTGGAGGTTTGTTTGTTTAAAATAACTATCTTTAATATGTTGCTTATATTGTGGTCAATACACTCTAAAGGAAATTATTCTTTATTGTTTGGAGAACAGTAGTAAAGTACACCACCATTAGACGTTGATGCAGCTGAAACAAAACAAAAACAAAATTATACTCCAATATTCTTGAAATCTGTGTTGTTTTGTAGTAAATGTGGATTGTTTCTTTACCTTTGTTTTTTGAACAGATGTGTATTTGCATAATGTGAAGATTTAGTTAGACTTGTGAAAGGAAAAGCGCATCTCTGTTTTACAATGGGACTAATATATGTACAAAGGATTAGATAAAGCAATCCAAAAAACAAGCATATGATTTACATTTTAGTTCTAACTCACTCTTTGTACTTGAGAAGCTATAAGATGTATTATGAATGTATAACACTATGCCCAATTTTCAATAGAGTGCATAAAGGTATGCTTCATCTGTAGAAACTTATTCTCTTCATATCCTTGGGAAATCAACTTGTACTGTTGCAGTTTTTAATTTTTTTTTAAAGATTTGTATGCTTGGGTGCTTCCTTGTGAATGCTAACTCTGAATCTTAGATAATAGCCAAAGCAACCGCAGCTAACCAAAAATTTAATATAGTATAGTATGAAATTTCAAACAGTTGGGCTACTATTGTGCCCTGAATTATAATATCTCATTACTTCGAGTCATTTAGTGACACAAAGACTTCCAAGCACCAATTTATCATCTTTCCTCCCTTTTTTCCCGTAGAATGGAAGGGTTGTGTACACAGCATGCTCATATTACACATTTTTTATGATGAGCACGAAAGGCAAGTTGCTTTGTATTGGTACTATATTTCCTATAATAATAGTGTTTACTGGTTGCAGTAGTAAAGAGAAATAGAAGCTTACTAAGCTATTAGCCGAAGGTAGGCTGATGAGACATATACTAAAAACTATTACAAATCATGTCCAGCACAACCTATTTTAATCCAGAGTAGAACAAAGAATATTGTTCTGACTTTAGACTCAACACATTTGGATTTAGCATAAAAATAAAGATCTAAATTAAGGTCACAAAGGTCTGAATTAAATTGGACATTTTCTCCTTTCCTTGTTCAGTTAAATAAAGACGCTTAGTGCTTAGTAGTGTCTGACCTTCAGCTCTAAAAGTCCCAAATCTTCTCAACTGATATGATGTGATAGAAGCAGAGAGCTTAAAGAAAAAACATTCAACCATATCACAACTGTAAATAAGAATAAACACTTTCAAACACATTACCTTTTTGACCTGATCTAAATGCATCACTGTAACAAAATTCTTATATTTGCGGTTGCAGTAGTCCAAAGGCCAAAAGCACGGACTGACTAACTTTAGGTTATCTCTTGATTTATCTTAAGAGACTTGGGGAAGGGTTTTGCAAAAAAGGAAATAAGGTCATAAAGAAAAAGTCAGATAGCTTCAGGCTTTTAAATAATATATAGAAATCGAAATTCTCCCAAAGAAGGATTCTTCTCATTCCTTTTGCCTTACAATTCTGAACTGACAAATGACTTTACACAGCGTTTACATTTTAAAAATTACAAATAAAAGTCCAAGAAAGCCAATTAACATTACACAAAGTATTATCTTTATTTAATTCAACCCCTTACATAATAAAAGTTTTCAAAATAACATGAGGGTCAAATAACCCCTCTGATATTTTCTACTCAAGAATCTACTGCAGACAAACCCACAAAATAGAGTAGTATTTTATAATATATAAGAAAATATATAACATTAACATAAGGAATTTCATACAATTGTTTCACTCTGATTTAAATGAATTAATTGAATTTTGTGTGTAGCTCTGAAAACCTTAATATGTTTGGTTTATTTTTCTTGCGATCTGGGAGAAATAAAATTCCTTGTATCAATCGGTAAAGAAGTAGAAAAGCTCTGAGGAAATAAATCATCACATGCATGTAATGAGACGTTTTTAGATATTATTTATTTTATAGATTTATTTTGTTTATAGACTTGACCTACCAAGCATCATATTTTTAGATTTTATATTCTACTAGTAAAACAATTAATTTTATATAGCACAATCTCATTAGCACTGACTCAATTTTCTAAGACACATATGGAACATTCAGAATTATTAATGAATATCAGAAACTGTTGATGTACATGTTTTCTTTTTATACTTTCATTTTTTATTAATATGTTTCCCTTCTGAATACTTACTCTGAGCACAAAAGCCTAAATGAAAACTACATTCTTTCTCAAATCTATTCTTTTTTGTGAGAGAAATTTAGTGATATATTTCCAAAATTATGTCAGCATTCGTAAATTATATTTCATAGTAAAGCTATATTTATGTTGCAGTTTCTTATGGTCAGAGCCACATAGTTTCTAAAAGCAAATAATAACTTTACTATGCCTACTCAAGAGCATATTCAGGCTATTGTATTTCTGATAAAGATACAAGCTGAATAACCTTATTTGTTTGACTTCTTAAAAACGAATTTCATTGTCTCCTTTTCACATTTTGTTTTTTTCATGGTAAAAACGCATGAGGAATGATCTTGTTTGAAACTCATTTTTGTTTGTATTCCATTTTGTCTTTCAATGACTGACTGTTCTTCATTTATTCTGGGTTTTTTGTTTGTTTGTATACAAGTATACTGTATACAAGTATACTTTTTTGAAATGATGTTATTTCAGCACCATAGCTAAGCCATTTCATTTCTTTATAATTCAGGTGGCTTTGAGTGGTGTAACTTTTCCAGAATGATATAAAACTAATCAATAAACTAATTTTTATTTGAAATCTTTTTAAATATCATAATGTAGTCAAGATAATATAGGTCAAAAGCAAAATTATTTTATTGGACCTAAAAAAGAAGAACTGTTTCCTTTATTTCATTCTATAATATTGCAGTTAATAGGTATTGTAAGCCACAATACCAATGTAGCATCAACAGCAATAGCTAATTTTCATCAAACACTGGTTTGGAACCAGGTAAAAGTCAAGCTCACCATATGAATATCCCAATCTTAAAACAATCTTATGAAGTTGGTACTATTATTACATTTATTTTGAAGATGAGGAAACTGGTATGGTGGTAAGAGGGAGAGCTCTGGAATCACACTGCCTAGATTTGAGTATCTACCACCTTTGTAACCTGGGGATAAGTAAGCTAATCTCTCTAAATCTCAGTTTCTTCATTTCTTTGGAAATGGCAAGTATTCCAGATTGGCTTCATCAACAGGGGTTATTAAAAGATTGGAGGATCTAAGGTTGGAACAGTGACTCAGAAGTGAATTTTGGAAAACCTTATATATTCAGCCAAAGTTTTTGAATTTTATTTCATAGGCAGTGGAGAATGATATATTTAAAATATTTTTCAACAATTACTATACTAAAAAGATGCATTTTCAGTTCAATTTATGACTCAGTCTTAAATATATAACTGAAATGTTCATGTTTCTACTACTTTTAAGTATATGATGTTGCAGTTATTTTAATATTCTAAACCTATGCTGTCCAATAAATAGCAATTAGCCATGTATGGCTATTTAAATTTAAGTAATTGAAATTATTAAAGTTTAAAATTGGTTCCTGTATCACACCCAGCACATTTCAACTGTTCAATAACCACCGGCATCTTATGGTTAGTATAGTGTATTGGACAGCAGAAAACTAGTACTTTTCCATCATTAGCAAAATTTCTATTGGACAGCGTAGCTTTACACCATACCATTGTACTCATTGGGATTCATCTCAATCCCTTCACCTCCAAGATATTACTCAGTTATTCTTACATGTACTCAGAGAGTGCCTTGTGTTACAATCTATCTATTAGGAGTGCCTGTTAATAGGTATCCTTTCCTGTTCTGATTCCCCTCAGGCAGTATCTCTCTAATTAAAGCCTTCTGGAAGGGATTCTCCATTGCTACTACAGTGTCTATGTCAGAGTGTTGTCTTCCAGTACTCCCAAATCACCATACTTTCCCTAAATATAAACTGTTAAAGCACTGTGCCATTTCTCTGTACCCAGGACATTATTTTTCCCATATCCATCTCCCTTTCAAAAAGCAAGCTATATAATCCTGTACTATCTCAAGCATACACAGCGATTTGTATGACCAAGTTGGAACAATCAAAATCATATTCGGGCTAGCAGGTTGTACAGTCTCTCTAAAGACATTTGAAAGTGCACTTACTTTAATAAAGGGCCCTTCCAAAGCAAAAGAAACCATTTTCCCTGAAGAAGATTTGAACCTGCTGCCACCGCTAGCTGAAAGACACATATAGTAACTTTGAAAATGCCTCCTCCTTTTTTTTCTCATTCATATTTCAAAACCTTTAGATGAGTTATAGTCAGAGTGTGCCAAAATTAACAAAATACTAATCAATATAATTTTATACTGACTTTTAATCTGAGGTTATACTAATCTCAGTATTTCTCAGGCATTATAGATGGTAGATAGATAGCTAAAAGCAGAATATACTTGCATCAGCTATTTCTTTATAAAACATTGAATTAAATAGCAAGTCAAGTACTACAGCTGGATTTATTATATTTTGGTAATCTGCATATAAAACACCTTACTCTGTCCTCATTCCACAAATTAGAGGTAACACAAGCAAGGCAAAGGTAAGTATTTTAAAGAAGTTTGATGTGATATAATTGTTTGCTTAAAATATTAGACAACAGCATTGGGCATAAAATAGAGAAACAAAATAAGGGGATTGAAGCAAAAAATAGTTTAGACTGAAATTATTGGTGATAATCCTCAATCTCTGAAAACAAACTTTTAAAATTTCATAGATTAGTTCCCGTCATGGCATAATGGGTTAAGAATCTAATTGTAGTGCTTGGGTCACTGTGGAGGTGTAGGTTTGGTTCCTGGATGGGTGCAGTGGATTAAAGGATCTAGTGTTGCCACAGCTGAAGCTTGGATTCGATTTCTGGCCCTGGAACTTCCATATGCAGTGAGTGCAGCTATAAAATAAATAAAATAAATAAAATATCAAGTACTTAAAGGTAAATTTCTTTGTTTTCTATTATATTTGTAAAGTGAGTTGGTGATTTTCATTTTTCTTTAGTATTCAAGTTTCATTTTTAATCATATATGTCTAGAATACAAGTTCACCAAATATTACAAAGTGATATTACTATTCTTAAAAGTGAAATCCATAGGTATAATCAGTTGTTATTCATTTGAAAGTCATAGATAAGAATGCAATATCATTTATAATCATGCAGTCAATTTCATTCTTTGTCTCGGCTTTCATTTCTAAAGAGTGTTCCACTTAGTGGGAGTTTTTAGAATAATATAAGAGACCAATCATGTACTATATAGCATTCACATTGTTTTAGTCCTTTTCCAAAGCTTTCCCTTCTGTTTTCCAAATTATATTCCTATAATTCATGAACATACAAGCTCTCAGCAATTTGAATTTCATGTTCAATCTCAGATGCTCTTTCAGTAAATTGTACCATTATTCAGTACTTCCCTCCTTCAAAAAAAAAAAAGATTCCACATTGATGATTCATTCAAATCATTCCATTTTTGCATCAGTAAAACTCTTCACTCTTAAAATAATATCTTTAGGATTTTAGTTTCAAATAAAAAATAGCTACCCCTATCGTGCAGTGAATTACTTGAGAATACAGCATAGAATATGAACATTTCTACACCGCCACACCAAAAGTGCCAGTGACAGACCAAAAATCCCCATAAGCATCTGTTACCATCAAATGCATTTGTCAACAAGCCATCAACTATTTTGCAAATATCAAAGTAATCTCAGCCAGGTTCTATTAATTTCTACTACTCCCCACACGAATAGTCCCAAGGAGATACTTCCCTGGGAATATAATATTAAAAAGCACAGTAATCCAGTCTATAGATTTAGGTATATCCATAAGAATTTATCCAAAATGATATCCCAGATGTCTTGAGTGAAATGAAAAGAAAGTATCAGAAAAAATATTAATGGTCTGACTGTTTTAAAAAACAAACTAAGAAAATGTATGGATATAGATATGCAATTATAGGATAGAATGTACAGGTTATACAAGAAAATGTTATCATTGGTTATCTTGGGGGGATTGTTGGGATAAGAGGAAATCATAAAGATATTCTTTATGTATGGCTGTGCGGTTTTAATTATTAAATAGAGTATGTATTGGTTATGGATTTAAAATAAACTATTTAAAGGGCATGTAATAAATATTATCCTGTTTTAGCATCCATTTGCTTTTATTATCTTCTCAAAATAAAACCACCTTCCTCCTCTGGTATACTACAAATGGACTTCCCATATAAAGCATTTTTTACTAACCTAGAATAATATCTCTTTTTTCATACCAGCCTCCTATGTTTCTTCTTTGTTTTAAAACATTCATTACAGCGAATCTCTTCATGAAGCCTTATAGTCATCCCAATGACAACAATAACCTCTCAGAACTTAAGTGCAAGACAGGGTGGGCAAGGATCCAAGTAGGAAAGACTTATTATCAAATCCATCAATTAGGGCCCTTCTCACATCTTCTCTGTCAACTTAAAATCATTTTCTGTTTGAACATCTCCTTTTATTACAGTTAGCAATGACTTTTAGTGAGTGATAATCTCTTTTAATTTCACAAGTATGTTAGAATTTCACAATTTGCATTTCTTAGCAAAGGCTTGTTATTTTCACAACCCAATATCTGTTATAAATATATGATAGGTCTTGCATAAGCTAGTAAGTGTCATTTCTTAGGAGCAGTATTTTAGCAGAGATTTTATCAGCTGATTAACTGCGGTATTTTCTGGGAATAGTTTAACCTTAACTTAGTTTCATATACAATCCATGTCTGCATCTCTGTAGCCAACATTCCTAGATGTATTTGTGAGTCTTTGTCATTTGAGGTTGTGTGTGTGTGTGTGTGTGTGTGTGTGTGTGTGTGCGCGCGCATGTTCATGTATGCTTGTGTGTATATTTCTTTGTGGCTGTTTTGTGCCTTCCTTATTGGATTGAAAACTTCCCAAGAGATTACACTAGATTCTCTATTGTAACATCTCGTATTTTCAATTAAGTCTTTCCAAAATCTGGTTGACCTCCTTCATAAACGGCATGGAAACAGAACATCAGAAGTAGGAATGTGGCATGTTGAGGTATTAAGGTAGTGTTGCAGGGAAGAAAGAAAATATTTTTCCTACCAAGGGAGGCAAAAAAATGTAGATATTATTAAGTCAAACATATTTTATTTCTTGCGTACAAATGTTAATCATGCTTTGGGTATTAGCTCTTTCTGGGTATATTAAGATAGCTGTTGAATATATGGAATAATAAATCCTAATTCATTCTTCATATTCTTTGCTATGATAAGCCATGAAAAATTTAAAATGGGTACTTTCTGCTTAATTCATTGTGATAAAAGACATGTTCATGTCCTAAAATTGAACCTCTGGCTATTGTATGCAAACAGCTTGACAGATATGTCAGAATGACACTATATCAAGAGGAAAGAAAATTATCTTTCTCTATTTTAACCTCAGGCAGGGATCAACTTAAGGTAGTTAGGATGCTTTTCACAGGAATATTCTCAGAAAAATGTACAAAAGGCCATACTTTATTTTTGTGTTTCTCTAATAAAACTTGAAGTGTCAGAGATATGTAACATCTTAATCAAAAGAACTCTCTCTTCAGGTCTAATGGGTTTAACATGGAAACATGCTTAGCAGAGCCTCTGAATCACTCTTAGGATAGAGACCTAAGGAATTTGTTCAAAACCCCCAGGAAGACCACACAATTAGAACAGGATGAGAATAGAATCAAAGTCGCCCTACCTCCCAGTGTTCCTCCCATGCTATTGAGTTGCAGAAAAACTGGAAATATGAGTTGGCTCCTTAACTTTAGGTCCCTTCATTAGAAAACTGAGGGTATACTCTGAATCACAAAGTATGTTTAATAAACAAGAGGGTAATTTAATTCTTATTAGTTTTCTACATTTGTTGTATGCTATACCATAGAACCACTAGGTTACCAGCTAGCATATGAACAGTTTTCAGTTTGATGATGTTATATCATTCTGTTATCACAAAGAGAAAATTTACCTCCAAGAAGTAACTTATAGAATTTATTTTAAAACAGATGGTTCTCAAGATTGGATTAAGATGGCGGAATAGAAGGACTGGAGCTCAACTTCTCTCCCAAATAACAGCAAAACTACAACCAAATGCCAAGCAGCCTTCAACCAAATGGACTGTAAACTTCTGAAAATGATATTCTACTCCAGAAGACAAAGAGGAGACCACATTAAGAGGTAGGAGGGGCGATTACAGGATAGAAGCAACCCCATAGCTCCCAGGTGGGAAGCCCCATAGACTGGAAAGTAACTGCACCACAGATAATCAACTACAGGACTGAGAGTTCTGAGCCCCACGTCAAAACCCCACGCCTGCGGATCACACACAGGGAGAAAGAACCGCCGGAGCATCTGGCATTGAAGGCCAGTGGGGCTTGTGTGCACGAGCTTTACAGGACCGGGGGAAACAGAGACCCCATTCTTGAAAGGCACACACAGACTTTCACGTGCACTGGGTCTCAGGGCAAAGCAGTTTCCATAGGAATCCAGGTGGAACCTTACTGCAATTCTTGGAGGATCTCCTGGGATAATAGGGGTGACTGTGGCTTGTTGTGGGGGAAGAGCATTGGAGGTGAAGCTCTCGGGAACATTCATCAGCCTGCATTTCTCTGGAGGGGCCATTTCTGGGAAAATCTGGTCCTTCCCATCAGCACTGAGAAGCCCCAGGCCAAACAATAATCCAGGTGGGATCACAGCCCCACCCTTCAGTAAACAGGCTGCCTAAAGACCCCTCAGGCACACAGCCAGCCTCTAATCTCATCCAGAGACAAAGCCCCACCCATCAGAGGGAGAGGAATCAACCCCACCTACCAGTGGGCAGGCATCAGTGCCTCCCAATGGGAAGCCTACAGCAAGCCCTGCCCATACCAACTTTAGTCACAGGGGAGGCAAACACCAGAACTAAGAGAGGCTACGACTCTATTGTTGGCAAAAAGGTCACCACACCAAAAACCTATAAAAATGAAAAGACAGAAAACTATAACACAGATAAGGCAGAAAGAGAAAAGCCCAGAAAAACAGCTCAGTGATGAGGAGATTATCAACCTCTCAGAAAGAGACTTTAGACTGTTGATGCTGAAGATGATGCAAGGCATTGGAAATAAACTGAAGGCAAAGATTGATAATTTACAGGTGACACTGAGCAGAGAAATACAAGATGTAAAAATTAAACAAGAAGAGATGCAAAATACAATAACTGACAAAAAATTCATTAGAAGCAGCCAACAGTAGAATACAGGAGGCAGAAGAATGAATCAGTGAGGTGGAGGACAGTAGTGCAAATCACTAATGCAGAAGAGAAAAGAGATAAAAGATTGAAAGGAAAGGAGCTGAGTTTCAGAGAACTCTGGGATAATGTTAAATGCACCAATATCCGTATTATAGGGGTGCCAGAGGGAGAGGAGAGAGAGAAGGGGACAGAAAAATTATTCGAAGAGATAATAGCTGAAAACTTCCCTAATATGGGAAAGGAACCACTCAGTCAAATTCAGGAAGTGCAACAAGTACCATATAAAATAAACCCAAGGAGGAACACCCCGAGACACATATTAATCAAAATGACCAAAATTAAAGACAAAGAGAAAATTTTGAAATCAGCTAGGGAAACGAAGCAAATGACATACAAGGGAACCCCAATAAGGTTATCAGCAGATTTTTCATCTGAAACTCTGCAGGCCAGAAGGGAGTGGCATGATATACTTCATGTGATGAAAGGGAAAAACTTCCAACCAAGATTGCTTTACCCTGCAAGGTTCACATTCGGATTTGAAGGAGAGATCAAAACCTTTACAGATAAGCAAAAGCTAAGAGATTTCTGCAACACTAAACCAGCTTTACAACAAATCTTAAAGGAACTTCTCTAGTCAGAAAAGAAAAGGCCACAACCAGAAACAAAAACACCACAAATGACAAGGCTCACCAGTAAAGGTATATATACAGTAAAGATACTAAATCATCCATGCACAACTATGCTACCAAAATCAGAAATTGTGAGAAGAAGCACAAATGCAGGTCACTGGAGACACACGTGCAATTAAGAAACCAACAACTTAAAACAATCTCATTTGTATATAGACTCCTATTATCAAAACTTCAGGGTTAAAAAAAAAGAGCAAAAAAAGAGCAAAAAACCCCAAACAGTTAATACAATGGCAATAAGAACATATATATCAGTAATTACCTTAAATGTTAATGGACTGAATGCCCCAACCAAAAGACATAGACTAGCCGAATGGATACAAAAACAAGAAAACAACCAATGGATCACTGAAGAAATCAAAGAGGAACTTAAAAAATATCTAGAAATAAATGACAATGAAGACACGACACTCCAAAACCTCTGGGATGCAGCAAAAGCAGTTCTAAGAGGAAAGTATATAGCAATACAAGCCTACCTCAGGAAACAAGAAAAAGCTCAAATAAACAACCTAAGTTTACATCTAAAGCAGCTAGACAGGGAAG
>PVHT020000015.1:31488912-31501775 GCA_004024745.2 Catagonus wagneri | reverse complement strand
GATCCTGCGTTGCTGTGGCTGCGGCGCAGGCCAGTGGCCACAGCTCCGATTAGACCCCTAGCCTGGGAACCTCCACATGCCGCGGGTGCGGCCATAAAACCCGCGGCCATAAAATGACAAAAGGCAAAAAAAAAAAAAAAAAAAAAAAAAAAAAAAAAAAAAAAAAAAAAAAAAAAAAAAAAAAAAAAAAAAAAAAAAAAACAGTGTCCTGAATTTTAAACCCATACCTTAAACAAAAAATTAACTAACAGTGGACCACAGATGTAACTAAAAATGTAAAAAAATAAACTTTACAAAGGAAATCGTAGAAAGTTTTGTGAGCTTACAGGAGGCAAGTAACTTTATGACATGTCACCAAAAGCACAGTCCATAATAGAAAAAATATAATAGAAAAAATTATGTTTGTAAAAATTAAAAACTTTTGGTCTATGAAATACATTGAATAAGAAAATGAGAAAGCAAGTCACAGGCTGAGAAGAAATATCTGCAAACTGCCTATCTGGCTTTTACCCAAAGTATTTTTAAAAATTCTCAAAACTCAACAATAAGAAAATAGCTCAAAGACATGCACAAAAAAACACACATTTATTCCTTTGAAAAATTTCAAATCCTCATAAACTTTCCCTATTTCCCAAAGAGGAGTTCCCTATGGTTGACAGTGTTGTTGCTATTGTTTCCCGCTGTTTGAGTCCTTTGTTCTATAGGGAAGAGGGATCTTTTTTTTCCCCTCCCTTTCCCCCAGTGGCTATTGTTCTTCTTTCCCAGGCCTTTACAATGAGGAGTGCTTTCTCAGGACTCTTGTTATTCTAACACAGTTAGGTTCATGGAAGAACAGCCTTCAAGTGAATGCACATTCCCTTTACCTGTGTGGCCTAAAAAGCTTATATACTTTTGCTAACCCAGACTTGGCTTTTACCAGTTTGTTAGCAATTTTAGCCAAAGTCTTCTTGTTTTTTGTCTTTTTAGGGCCACACCCATGGCATAGAGAGGTTCCCAGGCTAGGGGTCGAAGAGCTCTAGCTGCCAGCCTACACCACAGCCACAGCAACACAGGATCCTTAACCCACTGAGCGAGGCCAAGGATCAAACCCAGGTCCTCATGGATACGAGTCGCGTTCATTAACCGCTGAGCCACGATGGGGACTCCTAGCTGAAATCTTATAGATGTCTGACTATGTCTGCCCCAAGTGAGAAAAAAAAATAGTGTCCTACCTACTCTTGAAAACATCTTAGTTTTCTTAGATTGTGGATTAATTGGTTGCTCTGTGACTTCAGTTGTGATTTTCTTGTGATACCAAGAAAATTTGTGAATTTCTAATTTCTTCATTTTTTAAATTAGTGTTATAGGGTATAAGTGATGCTCTCCCTATGTTTTTACATGCCAGATGGAGAGCAGAAGTTCCACATCGATTTTAACTGTACTTTTTGTATGTGATAGCTTTGATTTGTTGACTGCCAGGTACTGTGCAAGGTACTTTACACATGTCATGCCTCTTATTCTACATAGCAGTCCATAAATTAGGACCTACCCCAGTTTTACAGATGAGTTTATGAGGCTGAGGTAAATCACATAGTTTGTTCTTGGCAGCAGAGACAGTAAATAGAAGAGTCTAAAATCAAACCTATTTCTGCTTGGTCCACGTCTGCTTTTTATTTATCTTCCTTACCATATTATATTTTTGCTCTTCAGGAGTTCAGAGAATTTAATATCCAATCTCCTCTATTGTTACTTAGTAAGAAATCTAACATTTCTTAAAAATAACAGGAGGCACAGGGGGATGCAGAGAGCTAAGTTAGGACTCAGCTGTGCTAGTAGTGCTGACTTGGGGGTTTGGAGTCAGAGTTTAACTTCTGACAGTTTTCTCTAGGTGAGCTGGCAGGGATAGGTCTTTGCAAAGGAGAACTTTGCAACATAAAACTGATATGACCAGTCACTTACTTCACAGATGACTGGTTTTCCCCAAGAACAAGGCAGTTTGGATTAGCAACAAATCAGAGAGTGACACAGCAAATAATTACAGTGTCTGAGTCCAGATGCTAAACCTGGAGAGGTTAAGATCACATTCAACATCTGCCAAGGAAAGCTTCTATTTGTAAATCTGTATGATGATCTAGTCTTTTCTCTTCCCTTTAAATGAGGGACAGATTTGCCATAGCCAAAACTGAAAATATATTAGCATATGTCACTGATTTAGAAACTCTGCAAAAATGCTGCTTCCCTTAGAGTTAAGTGCAGGTGTGCTTATATTTTAAACAATTTATGTGGCTCATAATTTCCATCTATGGCCCTTGCTTTATTGATGGAATCTTCCATGTGAACAGTCCTTCAATGGGATGTGTGTTCACTTCTGAAGAAATAAGATCAGTGAGGTGGTATGGTGAACAAATGTGATAACTGGTTAAAAGTAATAAAACAGAAAAGTTTGATATATAAAAATAGGAAAATTTATTAGTTGTGAAAGCTTACCAAGTTACTTAACCTCTCTGTTCCTTCAGTTTCTGTAAATTGAGAATAATATTTGTAACTTACTTTGTGGTCATTGAAAATTAATGGAATCAGTACATGTACAGCACTTAAGAGGCCCTGGAACACTGTAAATGTTATGCAAATGTTAGCTGTTGTTTTTGCTATTTTTGTTAAATTTTATGTTCAGAGTAATGAAAATGAGGAGGGATCTAATAAATTTTATTTGCCAAAAATGCTTTTCACAATTATATAACGTACATTAGAGTGAAATGTTGCTAGAGATAACCCTATTTCTATAATATAAAAATTGGATGAGAAGTACCAGAGTTGAAGCATAAATACAGAATGGAAGCACAGAAGCCAAAATATTTTTCAGGGGAGGAAATGGGCAAATCTTGATAGTGTGAAAAGATGAAGGATAGTAGAATTTGGGAAGCTGGGAGACTGGTGGAGCCAATTGTTGTAATGAGAAAATTAGTAAGGGGTTGACTGTTGGCAGGAAGTTGAGGGGTATATTAAATTTGAAGTATCATTTAGATTCCAAAGAGAAATGTCATGTGCATGACTGAGAATGTGGGACAAAAAGAGGAAGAGAGGTTAACACTGGAGATGTATATCTAATAATTATCCATATTTAAGTAGTTCCTGAAATCATGTATGTATTTCAACTTCCTTCTAAAAGCTTCCAAAAGCTGTATTTGTTCCAAAATAGACACTTGGACTTGAAAATGAGAATTTGAGGATGAATAAAGAATGCTGATTTACATAAAATTATTCAAACAACTGAGGAGAAAGTGAGATGCATAACATAGCATAATAAAATCAACAAGAACAACTGCCTGATAGTGCATTCTGATCCCTGCAACAATTGCCCAAATTATACTCCAATCTAGATATTGCCTCTACTTCAAAAAAGTAAACAATAAAAAAGTTCTCATTTTGAAATATTGTCTCATCCAACTAAAGTAAAACTATATTTGAAAAGTTAAGTTGCAATATAGTATAAAATAATATTTCCTCATTCCTTAGAAATCTGGTTATTAGTGCCACCCTCTATAAGTCTTTAAAGATATACTTCAGTTTGTGAAATAGATGAATTCCTGAAAAGTTGTAGGCAAATACATTATATCTTAAATGTATTGGGATAGTTAAAAATGTATAAGAAAATTTTTATGTGATTAATCATAACCTAGTTTCTCTGTATAATTAACTTGGAAATATGCCTATTTGATTTTTTTAAATAAGGCATATAGCCTAAAACAAAGATGATTAAGAACAGTAGACTATTGGATGTCCACTCAGTCCATCTATCTTTCTCCAAGAAAAGTTTACTTCTACTCCCATTACTAATACAAAGGGGTGGGCTCTCAGAAGACATTTATTTTACTTTGTTACTGCATTCTCATGATCATATCTAACTGAAATAGACATGAAAGCCTGATCACAATTACTCAGATAAGAATCTTTCCCCTAGCAATTTGGAGTTAGGGCTTACCATTAGTCAGTCCCTAGCTGCAAAAGCAACATGTACATTAGGAGCTGAGGGGCAACCATAGTTTACTGACTAGAAGGAGAAGCAGAAAAAGCCCAACTGAAGAGAGAAAAGAGAACGAAACAGATAAGCAGTTGTAAGCAGAGGTGAGAACTGGATTTCCTGAAGTCTTTCCAATCTTTGGTTCCAATTTCCTTCTGACACCTGGGTAAATACCTGCCCTTCAGCTCTGTGAGACAATTCCTTATCTCCATACTTTATTCTCCCTATTTTGCCTAATCTAGTTTGGTTTGGTTTTGCTACTTGCAACCAAAGAGTTTTAGTTAATGGCGTAGTCAGTATCAGGCATAAGGATGAAATTGCCATAATATGGAATTAGCTGAGTCAAGATGAGGTAAAGCCTAGGATCCATGCTCCTCCAAATGGGTAGCTGGCCATCCATGTACAGAGCAAGGATTATAAGTTTTTTTTTTTTTTTGAATATTGTCTCTTTCATCTTGGCATAAGATCAATTGTACCTCGTGGCTGACAGTCAATGGAAAATGGTTAAAAATTTCAGAATAAGATTATATCTTAATTACTCCATGTTATGTTTAATAAATTGCAATGAGAAAGAGAACAGTCAAATATAGGGTTGTCAAGCTAGAAGGAGATGGATAAAAGTAAGTAAGATTGTCTAGCTGAAATTTCTAGAGTCTACATTAAAGAACGAAACATTTCACATGGAGAGTACTATACTAATATAGCCCAACTTCTGATTTCCTTCTTTCTCAGAATAAGACTGATGTATTCACTGTGAAACAGAGGAATCTTGGCAATTTGAATCAGAAAGTCTAAAAGGAGTCAGTGACTTTAGAAAGTGCAATTACAATAGATTTCTCCAATATGGTTTCCTCTGTGCTCCTCAGAACTAATTTATTCCACCCAACATTAAAACATGGAGGCATGACAATGATTATGAGATAATTTAGAGACAAAATCCATTAACTACACCACGTATTTATTCTTTCATTTTAAATTGAGTTTAAGAGCACTACTACTCAAACTAAATTGCCTGAATTCTGGTCATGCATTCACTCCTTAGCTGCATGATCTTAGGCAAACCAAGGACTCTCTCTTAGTTTCATTGCCTGTAAAATAGATCTAAACATTGTATCAATTTCATTTCAGTTTTTTATTGATGTATAGTTGATCACTGCATTTTTTAAATAAGCCACAAGATATATTTTACAGCACAGGGAATATAGCCAATACTTTATAATAACCATAAATAGAGTATAATATTTAATAATTGTGAATGACTATGTTGTACACTTGAAACTTATATAATATTGTAAGTCAACTTCAATTAAAAAACAAGTAATCAGGAAAATATGAACATCAATCAGGTGTGAAAACAAATTCATTGTATTTTTGAGGAATAGTACAGATATAGAACTCAATACAATACATATTATGTGGTAAGAACTCAATAAATGATCATTGCTAACCCCATCTAGTTATTATTTCTATGTGCCTCTTTGCCCATCACTATTCTAGGTACTAGGGATATAACAATAAAAAGACACACAAGGTTTCTGTCTTCAAGGAGCTTATAATGTAGTGGAGAACAAGACCCAAAAAATGAAAATAAAAGATAATTCAGAATAGTATTAAATGCTATAAGGAAAATGAAACAGGATACTGGGATAGAGAGGGATGAGAATAGGGGTAGAAAGGCTAGATAAGAGGATCAGGGAAGTCCTCTCTGAGCTAACATTGGGTCATGAGACCAGTATAAGGGAGTTCTTCAAGAGAAAAGAGCAAGTGCAAAACTCTAACATAAAGTTGGAAGAGGCAAGGACTTAGTGTTTGAGGTAAAGAGAAAAAAGCTTTGTATGATGTATGCCTAGAATGTTGTGAGTGAAAAGAATATAGGGAACAGATGAAGTTGGATATAATACAAGGTCTTAAAGGCATGCTGGAAGTCTGGATTTTATTCTAAGTGCAGTGGAAAACTGTTGAAGGGTTTAAAAACAAACATTTTCAGAAACTAATTTGTAACATGAGAAAAATATAAATGAGGTGATTAGGAACACCTATAAATACCCATACTTAAATCAAATTTTGATGTTTTTTTGTTTCCTGAGAAGATATGTAATGTAACAGAGTTAGTAAGCTTTGTCACTTAGTAGTATAGCCTTTGGCAAGTCACTTAACCTCTATGGATATTAGTGGCTTCATGGATTCTAAAGCATTGAGAATAACCACACTAACCTCACACAGTGGTTGAGGATTAAATTTGATACTTTATTTATTCATTCAACAAATAATTATTGAGCTTTTGTTATGTTATGTGTCGGGTACTCTTCTAGGAGCTGAAGATATAGCAGTGACCATAATGAAGTCCTGGTTTTCATGGAGATGACATTCAATTTTGTTTATCTAAGACACATACTGACTGAAGGTGAGGGGAGGAAGAAGGTATTCCATGCAGATGGAAATCAAAAGAAAGCTGGAATACTTATATCAGACAAAGTAGATTTTAAAATAAAGACTGTTACAAGAGACAAAGGACATTACCTAATGTTCAAGGGATCAATTCAAGAGGAAGATATAAGAATTGTAAATATACATGCACCCAACATAGGAGCACCACATTATATAAGGTAACTGCCTACAGCCATGAAAGGAGAAATAAACAGTAATATCATGGTAGTAGGAGATTAAAACACCTCACTTACAACTATAGATAGATCATCCAAACAGAAAAACAATTAAAAAAAACCACAGACTTTAAATGTCACATTAGATCAGGTAGACTTAATTGGTATTTATAGAACATTCCATCCTAAAACAGAAGATACACATTCTTCTCAAGTAAACATGGTACATTCTCCAGGATACACCACATCTTTGGCCATAAATCTAACCTCAGTGAATTTAAGAATATTAAAATTATATCAAGCAGTTTTTCCAACCACAGTGCTATGAGACTAGAAATTGACCAGAAAAAAAAAAAAAGACTGCCAAAAATAAAAATACATGGAGGCTAAACAATCTGCTACTAAACAACCAATGAGTCACTGAAGAAATTAAAAAGTTAACCAATGAATACCTAGAGATGAAGGACAATGAAGACATGATGATCCAAAATCTATGGGACAGAGTAAAATCAGTTCTGAGACAATAAAATTTTATGCCGGAAAACAAGAAAATTCCCAAATAAAAAACCTAACCTGACACCTAAGGCAACTAGAGAAAGAGAAATAAACAAAACCCAAAGTTAGTAGAAGGAAAGAAATCATAAAGATCAGAGGAGAAATTTATAAATGAGAGAGAGAGAGAGACAGAAAAAAAAAACCAGAAAAGGTTGATGAAACAAAAAGCTGGGCCTTTGAAAAGATCAACAAAATTGATAAACCTTTAGCCAGATCCATCGAGAAAAAAGGAAGACTCGAATCAACAAAATTGGAAATGAAAAAGGAGAAATTACAACTGATACCACAGAAACAAAAGATCATAAGAGACTACCACAAGCAATTATATACCAATAAAATGGACAACCTAAAAAGAAATGAACCAATTCTTAGAAAGGTGCAACCTTCCAAGACTGAACCTAGAAGAAATAGAAAATAGGAATAGGCTAGTCACAAGTACTGAAATTAAAAATGTGACTTAAAAATTTCCAAAAAAAACCCAAAAGTCCAAGACCTGATGGCTTCATAGAGAAATTCTATCAGACATTCAGGGAAGAGTTAACACCTACCTTTCTGAAAATCTTCCAAAAAACTGCAGAGGCAGGAACACTCCCAAGCATATTCTATGAGGCCTAACACCAAAACCAGATAAAGACACCACAAAAAAAGAAAATTACAGGCCAATGTCATTGATGAACATAGATGCAAAAATCCTTAACACAATATTAGCAAACCAAATACGATGGTACATTAGAAGGATGATATACCATGATCAAATGGGATTTATCCCAAGGATGGAAATTTTTTCAATATATGAAAATCAGTGTTATATACCACATCAACAAACTGAAGAATAAAAATCATACGGTCATCTCAATAGATGCTTGAAAAGCCTTTGACAAAACTCAATACCCATTTATGATAAAAACTCTACAGATAGTGGGCATAAAGGGAAACTACCTCAATATAATAAAGGCCGGAGTTCCCTTGGTGGCTCAGTGGTTAACAAATCCGACTAAGAACCATGAGGTTGCAGGTTCGATCCCTGGCCGTGATCAGTGGGTTAAGGATCCAGCGTTGCCGTGAGCTGTGGTGTAGGTTGCAGACACGGTTCGGATCCCGCGTTGCTGTGGCTGTGGTGAAGGCCGGCAGCTACAGCTCCTGTTAGACCCCTAGCCTGAGAACCTCCATATGCTGTGGGTGCAGCTCTGCATAAAGGCAAAAAGGCAAAAAAATATATATATATGTAATAAAAGCCATATATGACACACCCATGACTAACATCATTCTCAATGGTAAAAAGATGAAAGAAATACAGACCTGGAGGAATCAGGTTCCCTGGCTTCAGACTACACCACAAAGCTACAGTTATCACAACAGTATGGTACTGGCACCAAAACAGACATAAATCAGTGTAACAGGATAGAAAGCCAGAAATAAACCTATGCACCTATGGTCAATTAATCTACCACAACAGAGGCAAGAATATACAGTGGATAAAAGACTGTCTCTTCAATAACTGGTTCTGGGGTAGCTCCTATTGTGGCTCAGTGGTTGAGAACCTGACATAGTATCCTGAGGATGCGGGTTCAATCCCTGGACTCACTCGGTGGATTAAGGATCCAGCATTTCCACAAAATGAGGCATAGATCACAGATGTGGCTCGGATCTGGCATTGCTGTGACTATGGCATAGGGTAGCAGCTGCAGTTCCAATTCGACCCCTAGCCAGGGAATTTCCATATGCCACAGGTGTAGTCATAAAAAAAGAAGAAAAAAAAATAAGTAGTTCTGGGAAAACACTTTGCAAAGATTTTTCTCCCATTTTGTGGGTTTTCTTCATTTTTTTAATGGCTTCCTTTGGTGTGCAAAGGCTTTTCAGTTGAATTAGGTCTCATTTGTTAATTTTTGTTTTTATTTTATTACTCTAGGAGGTGGATCAAAGATACTGTTTCAATATATGTCAAGAGTGTTCTGCCTATGTTTTCCTCTAGGAGTGATATAGTATCTGACTATAGTTTATTTCTGTGCATAGTGTAAAGAATGTTCTGACTAGAGAAGTTCCTTTAAGATTTGTTGTAAAGCTAGTTTAGTGTTGCAGAAATCTCTTAGCTTTTGCTTATCTGTAAAGGTTTTGATCTCTCCTTCAAATCTGAATGAGAGCCTTGCAGGGTAAAGCAATCTTGGTTGGAAGTTTTTCCCTTTCATCACATTAAGTATATCATGCCACTCCCTTCTGGCCCACAGAGTTTCAGATGAAAAATCTGCTGATAACCTTATTGGGGTTCCCTTGTATGTCATTTGTTTTGTTTCCCTAGCTGCTTTCAAAATTTTCTCTTTGTCTTTAATTTTGGTCATTTTGATTAATATGTGTCTCGGGGTGTTCCTCCTTGGGTTTATTTTACATGGTACTTGGTGCGCTTCCTAAATTTGACTGAGTGGTTCCTTTCCCACATTAGGGAAGTTTTTGGCTATTATCTCCTCAAATATTTTTTCTGTCCCCTTCTCTCTCTCTTCTCCCTCTGGTACCCCTATAATACGGATACTGGTGCATTTAACATTATCCCAGAGTTCTCTGAGACTCAGCTCCTTTCCTTTCAATCTTTTATCTCTTTTCTCTTCCGCATTAGTGATTTCCACTAATCTGTCCTCCACCTCGCTGATTCATTCTTCTGCCTCCTGTATTCTACTGTTGGCTGCTTCTAATGAATTTTTTGTTTCAGTTATTGTATTTTGCATCTCTTCCTGTTTAATTTTTACAGCTTGTATTTATCTGCTCAGTGTCACCTGTAAATTATCAATCTTTGCCTCCAGTTTATTTCCAATGCCTTGCATCATGTTCAGCATCAACAGTCTAAAGTCTCTTCCTGAGAGGCTGAGAGTCTCCTCATCACTGAGCTGTTTTTCTGGGCTTTTCTCTTTCTCCCTTATCTGAGTTAGAGTTTTCTGTCTTTCATTTTTTAGGTTTTTGGTGTGGTGACCTTTTTGCCAACAATAGAGTTGTAGCCTCTAGTAGTTCTGGTGTTTGCCTCCCCTGTGACTAAAGTTGGTATGGGCGGGGCTTGCTGTAGGCTTCCCATTGGGAGGCACTGATGCCTGCCCACTGGTAGGTGGGGTTGATTCCTCTCCCTCTGATGGGTGGGGCTTTGTCTCTGGATGAGATTAGAGGCTGGCTGTGTGCCTGAGGGGTCTTTAGGCAGCCTGTTTACCCATGGGTGGGGCTGTGATCCCACCTGGATTATTGTTTGGCCTGGGGCTTCTCAGTGCTGATGGGAGGGACCGGATTTTCCCAGAAATGGCCCCCTCCAGAGAAATGCAGGCTGATGAATGTTCCCGAGAGCTTCACCTCCAATGTCCTTCTCCCACAACAAGCCACAGTCACCCCTATTTTCCCAGGAGATCCCCCAGGAATTGTAGTCATGTTCCTCCTGGATTCCTATGGAGACTGCTTTGCCCTGAGACCCAGTGCACGTGAAAGTCTGTGTGTGCCTTTGAAGAATGGGGTCCCCCGGTCCTGTAAAGCTCCTGCACACAAGCCCCGCTGGCCTTCAATGCCAGATGCTCCGGGGGTTCTTTCTCCCTGTGCCCGATTCCCAGGTGTGGGGATTTGATGTGGGGATCAGAACTCTCAGTCCTGTAGCTGAGTCTCTGTGGTGCAGTTACTTTCCAGTCTATGGGGCTTCCCACCTGGGAGGTATGGGGTTGCTTCTATCCTGTAATTGCCCCTCCTACCTCTTAATGTGGTCTCCTCTTTGTTTTCTGGAGTAGAATATCTTTTTTGGAAGTTTACAGTCCATTTGGATGAATGCTGCTCGGCATTTGGTTGTAGTTTTGCTGTTTGTCGGGAGAGAAGTTGAGCTCCAGTCCTCCTATTCTGCCATCTTAATCCAATCTCTGTAAAGAATGTTCTAATTTCATTCTTTCACATGCAGCTATCCAGTTTTCCCAGCACCACTTATTGAAGAGACTTTCTTCCATAGATAAGCTTCTGTGCCAGTACCAAAATACCAAAAAAAAAAAAAAAAAGTAACCCAATCAAAACATGGTCAGTAGATCTAAACAGGCATCACTCCAAAGAAGACAGACAGAAGGCCAAAAATACACATGAAAAGATAATTAACATCGGGGAGTTTCCACTGTGGTGCAGTGGAAACTAATCCAACTAGTAACCATGAGGTTGCAGGTTCAATCCCTGGCCTTGCTCAGTGTGTTAATGATCCAGCAGCATTGCCATTAGCTATGGTGTAGGTCACAGATGCAGTTCAGATCTGGTGTGGCTGTGGCTGTGGCATAGGCCAGTGGCTATAGCTCTGACTTGACCCCTAGCCTGGGAATCACCATATGCCACTGGTGCAGCCATAAAAAGACAAAAAAAAAAAGTCTGCTAACAATAAATTCTGGAGAGGGTGTGCAGAAAAGGGAACCCTCCTACACTGTTGGTGGCAAGGTAAGCTGGTGCAACCCCTGTGGAGAAAAGTATAGAAGCTCCTTAAAAAACTAAATAGAGAACTACCATATGATACAGCAATCCCAACACTGAGCATATATCTGGAGAAAACCATAATTGGAAAATATAAACACATCCCAGTGTTCATTGCAGCACTGTTTACAATAGCCAAGAACTTAAATGTCCATCGACAAAGGAATGTATAAAGAAGATGTGGAATATACATATAATGGGACATTACTCATCCATAAAAAGAATGAAATAACATCATTTGCATCAACATGGATGAAACTAGAGATTATGATATTGAGTGTAATAAGTCAGACTGAGAAAGATATTTATGGTATCACTTATATGTGGAATCTAATAAAAATGATACAAATGAACTTATTTATAAAACAGAAATAAACTCACAGATTTCAAAGTCAATCTTATGATTATCATAGGGGAAGCCATTGAGGGGGGATTAGGAGGATGGGAATAAGATATACCCACTACTCTATAAAATAGATAATTAATAAGAACATACTGTATAGCACAGGGAATAGTTTGTAATAACATATATGGGAAAAAAGAATGGATATATGTATAACTGATTCACTTTGCTGTACAGCTGAAACTAACACAACATTGTGAGTTAACTAAACTCCCAATAATTTTTTAAAAATGTGACAACCACTTAAAAAATTAAAAGAAAGAGTGGGGCTTTAAGGGAGAGCTTCAAAATAAACACCTTAAGTTCACTTTACCTTTGTTTTGAAATTTCCAAATAACTGTATTCTAAACAATCTCAAGGTTATAGATATGAGTAAAATTGTAAAACTATTTTCAGAAAACTTTTAGTGTGAAATTTTTTCTCAGAAACACTATAAAAACAGTTACATAAAGAAATAGTGCCCATATATCAAATAGATCCAACTGATGCCTACCTCTCTACTAAAATTTAAAAATTAATTCCTCTCTTATAGTGATTTTAGGGAACAGAGGAAATAAAAATAGATCTTTTACTACTAAACATATTTTTTTATTTTTAAAATTTGTGTTTAGTTTTCACTTAAGGTGCATGAATTTTCTTGACTATCAGACAAAATTCCAGTATAGGAAGTATTTTTAAAATGTACAATACATCCAAGTAGAGTAGTCAATGTCAATGTAGTTTAACGTTAAAACAAGCCATTTGTGAGATGTGATTCCGTTAGTCAAGCCTTTGAGAAAAGACAGAGCCACATGACAAGTACAGGTTATTTTTTGTACCTCATAGTATTTTTTTCTATGTATAC
>PVHT020000015.1:31464186-31488812 GCA_004024745.2 Catagonus wagneri | reverse complement strand
GCTAGGGGTCTAATCGGAGCTGTGGCCACTGGCCTGCGCCGCAGCCACAGCAACGCAGGATCCGAGCCGCGTCTGCAACCTACACCACAGCTCACGGCAACGCCGGATCGTTAACCCACTGAGCAAGGGCAGGGATCGAACCCGCAACCTCCTGGTTCCTAGTCGGATTCGTTAACCACTGCGCCACGACGGGAACTCCTCTATGTATACTTTTTGATCTGCAAGTCAATGTCCTTACATTTTAATATAACAACATAGTTTCATGCAATTTCAGAAAAAAATATCTTAATAACATTAATTGATATATAGGCAAAACAGAATATCAGTGGAATTGTAGGTACAAGGAAAAATTGTCAAAAATGTTGTGAGTTCCCTGGTTGCCTAGCAGTTAAGGATCCAGCATTGTCCTTGCAGTGGTTCAGGTTGCTGATGTGGTGCAGGTTTGCTCCCTGATTTTTTTTTTGGCTGTAGGTGCAGCCAAAAAAAAAAAAAACAAAAATGGTGGAAAAGTGCTTACTAAGTCGATGTTCTAAGCAGTAGAAAATCTTTAAGCAAATCTTCTTTTAAATCTACAATACACTGTCCTGGATGCTGAAGACTCTCACCTGCTTGAAGACAGGTTCTGGATATGATGCTCTCTTGAGAATTTTTTCTAAGTTTGATTTGATCCCATCTTCCTAATATCACATTGATTTTAATATTAGGTCAGAAATTTCTAGAATACATTTCCCTGCTCTTCTTTGCTGGCTGTCCTCTTACATCACTCTGTCCTGTGCCTGCCTGGGGTCATACTGAGTAACATGCCTGGACTATTTCAGTCATCCTCTTCACCTATCTTCTCATTTGTAATTCAAAAGAAAACTCTTTCTGATGACTATAAATTTTTATTTCTTCCTTTTAAATCAAGTCATGTAAAAGCAGCAGTATTTGGGACTCGTGTAACTATTATGATGCTAGGTTATTGAAAGAAGATGAAACGGCATGTTGTTTATAATCCAATGTAACCAATTTATTCAATTGTTTCAACTTTTTTGGGTATAAATGTTAAACGGTTTTGTTTATTTTTCCTCCAATCTCTGCCTGTACTTGTGCTATGTTGCAACTCCCTTTTATTTAAAGACGCCTTGAGTAGATTATGCAACTCCCAGTCATGTGTGGTTAATAAAAGCTCAGTTTAGAGCAGTTTACAACTGATTCAGATCTTCCTCTCCCCCGCTGCTAAACACGATTGTATACTTACAGGAAGCTGAAACAGGGAGGAGTGTGTAGTCTATTTTCCAGCATCGCGAAGATGAACTCTCTCCTCTAGACTCTGGTTCTTCACATGTGTTGGAGGTTAGGAAGATGAGAGAGAGAGAGAGAGAGGGAGGGAGGGAGAGGAAGAGGAAAAACAGAAGAAGCGTCTTAAGTGGCCATTGATTACACTCTTCTTTCTGTTGCCGCTATTCCTCTAGCTAAAGTTAAATGATCCTAAGGACTGGGATTATAGTGAGACAAGTAAGGCATTCTACAGCGTGCAAAATTTAAGGGAACCAGAAGCACCCAGTAATCAAAACTAAATAATGTCTTAATGCAGTTTTTGTTAAAAATCAAAATTAATTAAAAAATCTGCAATGAAGGATATATCAGACTGAAGTGTTGGACATCCTGATAAAGAATTGAATGAAAATGTGAAAATTGAATGAGATAAACTATTCAGGAAAATTCTCAATGTTACTGGAGAGGTAATTTTATTTCACAAAGGATGTGGGATAAAGATTCAAATATGTTTATTTGGAAATTAAGGGGAAGGTTGACCCGAGAAGCCTGGAGCATGTTGAGTCATTTGTACTGCATACATATTGCTCCAAGGAATAACTTTTAGCTTCACGTGAATTATTTATTAATAAATTATTAGTTGAATTTATGGGTTAAAAACTAAGAAAGTTTTATGACCTATTTTAGAAGCACAATCTGGTGGAAAGAACTTAGCCACAGCATTCAGACAGACTTGGGTTTTAATTCCTGCTCCATTTTCATTAAGACTTTTAGCAACTTGTTAATCTTTTTGAGAGTAAGTTTCTTCTTCAATAAAATAAAATCAATGATTCCTGTGTGATGGGATACTAGATGCAATTTGAAAAAACCTGCCCCATAATTCCCTCAAAGGGAATCTACTCTCTCTCTCATACTCTTGCTAAGTAGTCAGTGTGACACATGGTCATGCCCCACAACCATCCCTTTATCAGGTCAAGAGTAAATGCAATACTGTTTATCGATAAGATAACTAATATTGTATGCCTGATAGGGACTGTCTCAAGAAGATGAAATAAGTTTATCAGGATATCTTTTTTGAGAAATTTGAATTAAGGGAAGAAACAATCAATTAGCTATAGAAAGCTGATATTTCTGGTATTTCTTTTAGCAAAAGAAGTAGTCATTTGTAGGGTATTTTATAAACAAGCCAGAGAAGATAGAAACAGAGATATGGAGAGGTGTGTGTGTGTGTGTGGAAAGAAAGAGAGAGAGAAAAGACACTGAAACGGAAAGAGATGCAACCACATAGATAGATACAGAGAGGAGCTCGAAAAAATACTCATATAGAGAGACAGCCAGAGAGAAATCTGGAGAAAAACAGACTCAGAGATCACTTAGAGATACACAAGAGAGGTGGACATACAGATAAGCAGAGACATACAGAGATTTATAGAAATACTGAGACAACAGATACACACAGAATGACAGAAAGAGATACACCATCTGAGAAAGGCAGACAGAGCCTAAAAGACAGAGATAAACAGGAGAAAGACCTAAAGGGAAAACCAACATAAATATACAAATGGAGAGGTACATAGGGTAAAATATAGAAGAATAAAGACCTGGAGAAAAATACAGAGGAAGGGAAACACATCCTCATACAAAAATATACAAAGGAAGTGACTACATATAAATTGATAGACACACAAAAAGAGACATAGACAGAAAAGAGAAGAGATGTAGACACAGGATACAGAGATAATACTGCTGACTCTTGAGACCTGAGATGCCCTCCATGAGACAGAAATGGAAAAGGGCAGACTACCAGCCCTGGAGCTAACTTGATTCCTAGTCTTCCTGTAACCTGGCCAGATCTAGTTTGCTGGATTATCATCGGACCTTTCTAGGTTCTCTTCTCAGCCCTCTCCAGTCTTAATTTGCACCAGGTTGCATTTACTGCTTCTCAAACCCAGAAAGCTATTAACAGCATTATAAGCACAGGGCTTGATTCAATGCCAGTGCCTACTAGCACTGCATCAGTGTTAGTCCCCATGTTTCATGTGACCACATTGCTTCATAAAATGCCCAGCTGTCAGATCAGCCAGCAATGAATGAGTATTGCAAAAATTATTTGAACTAGGACAGCTTTTTTTTAGATGAATGACAGTGCTTTCTTAGAAACCACTGAATACTAAAAACAAACAGAAACAAACCATTTTTATCTCAAGGTGAGTAACTAAAAAAACAAGTATTAGGCATTCTCATTCCCATTTTAATCAGTTTAATCTCAATCTCCAATTACTACATAGGAAGACACTTTTACAGCAACCCTTGCCTTCCTTTGCCTCCACTTCTCCTGGTGTTCCTTGTCACGCCTCAGAACCGCCTCTGCCCCTGCAGTTCTTCTTATCCTCTCCCCTGACCTATATTCAAAGTGACAACGTGGCAGTGGTGGTAAGGGTTCAGGATAAGTGACAGTAAGTGGGATGTGAACACACACACACACACAGAATAACCAGATTTCTCTTGCACTGCAGAGACTGGGTGGTCTTATTAAAGTCTACTGCTTCAGAGAAGTCTTCTCTGATCTTGAGGCTTCCCTCACTTCCACTCTAATTTAAGCATACCCTAGTCTGTGAACTTATTTAATGACACAAAATCTTTCTCTATGTGCCTGTTTCCACTATTAAACTTATAAGTTCCTCCAAAGGGTTTGACAGTAGCTTTTCTCTAATTTATCCCATATTCTATGGCATTATGTCTGAAAAACTGTAAAAATTTAATAAATTACTGAAAAATAAATTTCTCCAAATAAATGAATTTGTACCCCTTTAAACCAAGAAAAAAGTATTTTAATCTATATTTTAAAATAAAATCTTTAAAAATGTATTATATCTCCTCTTCTAAAGCTAAATAAAATACTGAACACAAGAGACAGTATATTCCACTGGTCATATTGGATAAAGAACAGGTGTTGTGAGAGAAATGAAACAGAGCTTGAGTCCCCATTCTGCCACTTACTGTCCACACAACCTCCAGCAAGTTACTTTACTCCTTTAAGGCTCATTTTCCTCATCTGTAAAATGGCAAAAATAGGAGTGCAGATACAATAAGAGGTATTGTGAAGTCAAAATGCATCAATGAGAAAGGCTTAGACAAGTGCTTGGCACAGAGTAAGTATTCAATAAATATGAGCAGTTATTGTCTTCACTTTTTCCTTCATGACTCAGAAACAACAATCTAAGTGTCAGTTTTATGCTGATCTTTAATAAAGTGATGCATTTAGAAGCTATCAGGATATCTAAGAATGTCTGTCTTTCTATTAAATAATCTCAGCCTGCTAGGGTTTTAAAACCTTTATGTCTACCATTTTCCTATTTTCTTCCTTGCTATCAGTTGCCACTTCTTGCTAATATCAGTGTGTCTCTCCATGGCATTCCCACTCTGATTTTTAACATATCACATTTAACATTCTATGGATGAGGAAAACATATCACTAAGCTTCTTAGAATAATGTGTAAAGTTACAGATAAGGGGAGTTCCCTTCGTGGCTCAGTGGTTAACGAACCCGACTAAGAACCACGGGGTTGCGGGTTCGATCCCTGGCCTTGCTCAGTGGGTTAAGGATCCGGCGTTGCCGTGAGCTGTGGTGAAGGTTGCAGATGCGGCTCAGGATCCCGCGTTGCTGTGGCTGTGGTGAAGGCCGGCAGCTACAGCTCCTGTTAGACCCCTAGCCTGGGAACCTCCATATGCCGCTTGTGCGGCTCTAGATAAAAGGCAAAAAGATAAAAAAAATAATAATAAAGTTACAGATAAGGGACAATGACCAAAATCCTATTCATAAGTAATTTTCATGTGAATAAAATAAAAGTTATATTATTTCATGGACATTTTGATTTCCTAGATGAATTTTGTGCTTTCTTCCCAATTGTCAACAGAAAATACTCTATGTTTCTGAGTAATAAATTTCTGGGATAATTAAACTGGTATCTCACTAGCATGCCATCTTTAGAAGAATAATATGGCATAGTGGGAACAGAAAATACAACACAGACTTGAGACCAAATTTTATTCTATTTGCCCATGTGCACTTGAGAAATTGGTTTATCATTTCTGAGTCTTGGTTTCTCACTTTAAGAAAAAAAATCATTCCTGAATTAAAAATACCTATAGGATTAGAAATTGTCTATGCAAATAACCAAAGTGTCAATAAAAAATAGGGTTCTAAACATGATGGTTGTTATTGTCTGTTCAACCATAATTGTTGTTAGATTGCCATCCAAATATTTAAATATTTTAACTTTTCACAGCTTTATATTTTACTCTGAGATACCTTTATTTTGGTTTATAACAAATCTAAATATTTTACTGGCTCAGTAATGCCTTGATAAAATGAATTATCTCAGTCTGCTTTTCTTTTCAAGCTCCATTTTAAAAATAATGTTGAATATTAAAATTTTAATCCAGTATGTCTAAATTATTTACAGATAGTTTTGGTAAAAGAAGAATTAAAACTTTTATCCTTTTTGTTCTCTGCCTTGACTTGAATAATTTGAGTGGTCCTGGCTTGTCAGCTAATACTCATCCACTATGTATTCTGCTGATAGTTTTCTTTGAACAGTTCTGTCTCCATCTGTCTCCAAATCTGTCTTGAATTTTTCAAATAAATATTAATAAATTATAGATGTTTTTGTTAAATAGACTGAATCTCAATAATAAAAGGAAATAAGACAGGAGTAAAGAAGAACTATATAAAATGAATATATCCATGCCAATTAATATAACATCGATAGTTTATCAAATGTTTAGGGGACTGGTGAGCATAGAACCTATATAACATGTTTTGTCTATTGTCTGATCTAGCCATTTTTCAATATTCATGTACAAACGGTGATGTATAATGTATATACTACGTTATAATTCTAATTTAGATTACAACTTCCAATTCTTGGAACAATGAACTACAATATTTACCATCATGTCACTCACATTCAAGACACATTGAACTCCCTTTTTTGATATATTTCTAAATCTAGCCTAAAGTGAGGTAGAATTGTCTCTTTCATTGCCCTAGAAGATATCTGAGAATTTAGAGGTGGGTAAATTGAAGGAACTGATATATTATGACTGGATGGCTATCTCTGTCTGGTTAATTACTCTTTACTTTGAGATGCCTACATTTTAAACTTCTCATTATTTGTCCTCTCAAATGAAATATATCTTTAAGATCTCTGAAACATATTTAGAATTAAATTTTAGTCCTTTAACATTTGAAAGTAGAGTTTCTACTAGCTCGGATTCATTACTAATTTTGCTATGTTGCCTAAAATTTAATTATAAAGATGATACTTTAATCCTAGTGAAACTGGTTGCTTTATTGTAAGTGAGGAACAAAATTGCCAAAAGACAGATCAGAGCTCCAGAAATATTTTTTGATTTTTTTTCCAACAGGATGAGTTACATTAACTTGGAAATGTATGCACAAATAAACCTCAAATGTTATTCTTGTAGCAGTGGACATTCATAAGGGCAATGATACCTGACACTGTGGTTCCTTTTTAGGAATTTAATTACTTGTTGTATCATTAAACATCATTTGCTCCCTGCTTTTCATGCCCCTTTGAGCTAGTCGTTAACTCCATAGTAAGGAATGTGAGCAATGGAATTATTGCCTAATTGTAGTTACAATCTTTCCTCTCCTGTTTAACATGTATCTATATAAGCAATACCAGAAATTTTATTTCTACCACCTCTATAGTGACTGATGCCTTCACTGAATGATTTTTAAATCTACGCGTTTCATAAGAGAAAACTGTTATAGATGTAAATTGGGTACACAGAATTGCATTTTTCAATTTTTTTGAAAGTAAATAGGTGTTATTGATAAAATAATCCATATAAAATGATAATTTAAGGGAGTTCCTGTCGTAGCTCAGTGGTAAACAAACCTGACTAGGATCCATGAGGATGAAGGTTCAGTCCCTGGCCTTGCTCAGTGGGTTAAGGATCCGGCAAGGCTGTGAGCTGTGGTGTAGTTCGCGGATGCAGCTTGAATCTGACATTGCTATGGCTGTGGTGTAGGCCAGTGACTACAGCTCTGATTTGACCCCTAGCCTGGGAACTTACATATGCCATGGGTGTGACCCTAAAAAGCAAAAAAAAAAAAAAAAGATAATTTAAAACTGAAAATTCAACAGTACTGAAAAATAATTCAAGTAGAAAGTTATACTTTAAAAATATAAGCTACATTAATGGGGTCACCACATGGTGCAGTTGGAAAATATGACAGAAATCTGTAAACCAGCCATAATGCAAAAATAAAAAAATAAAAAAATATATAAGCTACATTTATAACAATAAGTTTTTTTCTTTCTGATCAGTAGTTAGCTTAGTTTAATCATATTGACTGATTTTGAATATATCTCTTCCAATGGATAAATCAGTCGTACAGAAGTGCATATTCTATGATTTTAATGTTGAAATATTTTAAAGTCTATTTTAAAAGTAAAACTATGTACTCTTTAAAAAGTACTTGTCTTTCATGTCATTATTTAATTGCCAGAGGATAGAGTGTTTTTTTTTTTTTTACTTTTGATGGTTTCCAGGTTAGACTATAGATTAGAAGTCACAAAATGCAGCCCACAAGACACATTCAGCTCACAGATATATATATTTTTATAAAAATTCAATTAATTCAAAATACTTAAAATTGACTTCTAAAAGAAAATTTATAAAAAAAAATTTTGACTTTGGCTTATGCAAATATTTCTCAAATATAACACCAAAGCTCAATTCTTAAAAAAAAAATAATAAATCAGACTTCACCAAGATTAGAAATGAGTGCTCTTTGAAAAGAGACTGGAGAATGAAAAGACAAGACAACAGACTAAGAGAAAATACTTTTCAGATTATAAATCTGATAAAAGACTTGTAGCCAGAATTTATAAAGACCCCTCAAAATTGAATAAAATAATAATCAACAATCCAATTTAGAAAGGGAAAGGAATTTGCGAAAACACTACCACAAAAGATATATGGATGGGAAATAAACACATGAAATTATGCTCAGCATCATCAACCATTAAGGAAATGTAAATGAAATCCACAATGAGATTTTACTACTATACTCATATGATAATGGCTTTAAAAAACTGACAATATCAAGTGCAAGGATGTGGAACAACTAGAACTCATTGGAAGGACTGCAAATATTTTTCCAAGAGGAAACTTTGCATAGTTAAACATAAACTTACCACATAACCCATAAACTTTACTTCTAAGTGCTCACACAAAAATGAAATAAAAATTTAAACTTACACAAAAATCTTCACATGAATGTTTATAAGTAATCAACAAAATATGAAAACAGCACAAATATTGCTCAACCAGGAAATGGATAAACAAATTGTGGTTCATTTGCACAATGGAATGGAACAGTACTCAGCAATAAAAAGTAACAAATTACTAATAAACACAATAACCTAGATGTATCTCAAATTCATTATGCTAAAGAAGCCAGAGTCTAAAAGCTACAAGCTACCTGATTCTATTTATATTACATTGCTGGAAGGACAAAATTATATATACAATACAAAACCAAAAACACTAGTCGCCAGGTCCTGCAATGTGGAAGAATAGACTGCAAAAAGACACAGGAAATTTGAGGATGATGCAACTGTTGTATATTTATTTTAGTGGTGGTTACACAACAGTACACGTTGTTGCATTATCAGAACTTTAAAATTCAAAGGGCAACTTTCACTATATGTAAATTATACTCTTTAAAGAAGATACAGGGAAAAATAGTACAATTAATTCAGAAACTTGACATGCTATTACTGATTATTTCATCTTGGAAAAAAAAAAGAAGACAATCAGGCAACATTAGGACAATATTTACTTATTCAACAAATATTTATAGTACACCAATGGTAAGTCAAGTACTATTCTAAACAATGAAAACGCAGTCAGAAATAAAGCAAACAGGAGTTCCTGTCGTGGCTCAGCAGAAATGAATCTGACTAGGAACCATGAGGTTGCGGGTTCGATCCTGGCCTTGCTCAGTGGGTTAAGGATCCAGCGCTGCCATGAGCTGTGGTGTAGCCTGCAGACATGGCTCAGATCCCACATTGCCGAGGCTATGGCATAGGCCAGCAGCTGTAGCTCTGTTTAGACCCCTAGCCTGGGAACCTCCACATGCCGTGGGTGTGGCCCTAAAATGACAAAAGACAAAAAAAAAGGAAAGAAAGCAAACAAAAACCTTCAAGTTTATGAACCTATATTCTGGAAGGAGAAGACATAATTACCACATGTATATTTAAAATACATAGGAATTCAGAAGTTATTGAGTGTTACAGAGAATAATAAAGCAAAGAGTTGGACAGTCAAGTGTCCAAGGTTGAAATCTAAAATAATATAGATAAAAATGCTTCACTAAGAAGGTGCAATTGCACAAATGCCAAAGGAAATAAGATAGCTAGATATGCATTTTTTTCCGTGTGCAAGAAGAGGGAAAGAGCAAAGTTCTTGCGCCAGGAGTGTACCAGGTATGTTCAAGGAGAAATACATTGGCCAATGTCCCTTCATTAGAGTGAGGAGAGAGGAAGAATAATAGGAGACAATGTCAGAAAATTAAAAGGAGTCATAGTGGGCATAAGCTTGTTTTAATTGCTGTGGAAAACCATTAAGTGTTTTCAGAACAGAAATGACGCAATTTGGCTATCATGATGACAAGACTATGATGGAAAAGGTAGAAGCTATAAGACTAAGATGCTGTTAAAACAATCAAGATAAGAAATGATGATTTGGGTAAGAGTGGGCACGGTACACACAGTGAGATGTTGTTTCATCATAATATTTTTGGAAGGCAAAACCAATAGGATGTACAAATATTTGTAAGATATGGAATGAACAAGATAGTGAGGAATCAAAGATGACTAAAACATTTTTTTTAACTTAAGCAATTATAGAAGTGAAGTTATCATTTACTGAGAAGAAGCAGGTTTGGTGACGGGAGATATTTAGATTTAGGTTTTAAATATATTGCATTTGCAATGCCTAAAGGATATCCACCAGAGAGTTCAGCTGGGCAGTTGCGTATATGACCCTGGAGATCAAAGTATGGGGTAGAAATATAGATAGCATTTAAATCCTGAGAGTGGATGAGATCACCAACAGAATGAGGATGGATAGAAAAGTGAAGGGTTTCAAAGATTAACCTAAGATCACTCCAAAGTTTAGAGGCCAAAGAGTAGAGAAGGAATCGGCAAAGGAAACTGTAATGAGTGACTGCTAAGGTAGGAGGAAAAACAAAAGAATGTTCCTCAGAAGCCAAGTGAAAAAAATGTGTTTCAAGGGGAAGGGGATAATCAATTGGGTCAAATATTTTTGATATGTCAAGACAGATATAAATAATGAATAAAGAAATGTATTTAATAAAATGGATATAATAGAGGACTTTGATAAGAGACATAATAGTGGAGTGACAGGAGTATATACATCTTTGGATCAGGATTCAGAATGAACTGAAAGAAACTGAAGACAGTAAATAAATAATATTCTTTTAAAGAGTTTTATTGTCAAGAGAGGTAGCAAAATGTGGTGGCAGCTGAAGGGATGTCAAAGTATGTGATGTCAAAAGAGGTTTTGGTTTTTGTTTTTTCCCCAAGATGAAAGGATATATATAGTTTGAAGCAGATGATACAAATGGGAAATCAATAATGTGGGAAAACTAGGAAAAATTGCTGAAAGATTGTCTTTAAACATGATAGAGGGAACATAATCTGGTGGACAAGTAGAGGGTTTAGTCCTTTCTAGAAATGGTTCATCTTCCCAACTGAAGGCATCTTGGTACAGATGCTAGTACAGGTAAACTGATAGATGTGGTGTTGGAAGCTTGTGGAAATTTATTTGTGATTGTTTCTTTTTTCTGTAAGATTGGAAGGAAGAGGGTGAGAACGGGAGAGAAGATGATAGAAGTTTGTAAAAGATAGAAGTGGTGTGAAATAGTCATTTTGGTGAATGAGATAGTGTCCCTACAAATCAAAACAATTCGGATAATTTTGCCCCCCAGTGACACCTAACAATTTGATTTTCAATTGCACCTTTTCATGTGGGGAGCCACCTGAATAAGAAGGAACTAAGTCTCAAGAGATGTTGATGATGACGGTGATGTGAGCAATTATTAGTGAGCACCTACTGTATGCAAAATATTGTATATAAACTTTAATTCTCACAATAACCATGCAAAATACACAAATATGATCATCATGCATTCTCAGAAAAGAAAAACCAACTGTAGACAAGTTAATATAGTTGAGACTCCACATCTAAGAGCAACATAGTTATCACTTAAAGCTAGACGGGTTTCTTTCCAAAGGACATTTGAAAGAGATCATCCTTTTTCAGTGGCTTTTAAGTTTTTTTTTGTTGTTTTTTCTGTTCCAACACACTTGAGAAAAAATTTCTGTAATTAACAGTAGAATGGTGTTCCTGTCGGTAATAAGGGGAGAAGTATATATCAGACTCTCCAAGGGAAGCAGAGTTGAAAAATGAAGAAGATAATTTCAAAATGATTGGGGACCTCTCTTAGGATAAGGGAAACATACTGCCTAGCTTCAGCCACCTTTGTTGAGACTCACTCTTTTTAATGGTCAAAATTAATACAAATCTACCATATTTCAAGTTGGATATACTTCCAACTTGAAAAACCATCTCATTTAATTATACCAGTATTTTTGTTAGAGTTTCCATATGTAAATATGTCAGAAATAGCAAAGACTGAATAACCTTCAATCAGTGATTGTTGAGGACTTGAGGAAAATGGAAATGGATACTTTAAGACTAGGAATGACACTTTACCCAAAATTTAAGAATGTCTGGAGAGACTGACATCAATCTTCAGCAATATCCTATATTATTAACATGAGGATTCATGATCACTTGGGGGGAAATGGAGACCCCTAGAAGCCAATACTGGTTCACTAAAAGTCTGTCAGATTATATTTTTCTGACTGGTTACTCAAACAGAGTACATTTCTTCAAAAGGAATTTGACTAGGACTAGGCTTTGCAGGTTATATTTTTAGACAAGATTGATAAGTATAGACTTATGGTAGTGCAAATAGAGAAAAATATTTAAATTATTACTGCTCAAATGATGGAAATTAATTTGAGCAGTTGGCCAGGGATAGGGGCCAAGCACACTCTGTCTTATGGAGTGGGGAGTGGCTACATAGGTTATTTTGGAATAATCCTGTGAGAAAATTTGTCATTTCACCTTCATTTATTTATTTACTCAATAATTTATTTGATTGGTGCTAACCTAAATTACAAAGGGCAGCTCAGAATTGTAGGTGTTCCTGGATATAGAAGAGGAGCTACAAGTAAAAATGATGTTATTGTCACTCTTTATCCTGCATTATAAGTAAATAATCATTTTTCTGTCACCACAATCCCTAAATCAAGATGCTGACTGTATACTGAAAGTTTATTTCTACCTTATATTTCTGCTATGTAAACATTATTTTGTACCTTATAAATATTGTAACAGCATTCATTTTTCATTTTAACTAAACATTTATAAAGCAAAAAATATTGGATCCAACAAGAGCAGAAGACACGTTACCATAAAATATACATGGGATATTAATCAAAACAGAAAATGTGGTGTGTGTGTGTTTTGTGTGTGTGTGTGTTGGTGTGTGTGTATACATATATATTGCAATGGAATACTACTCAGCCATTAAAAAAGAATGAAATTTTGCCATCTGCAGCAACATGGATGGATTTGGAAGGTATTATGCTAAGTGAATTGAGTCAGACAGAGAAAGATAAATATTGTATGATGATATTTATAAATGAAATCTAAAAAATGCAACAAACTAGTGAATATAATAAAAAAAGCAGACTCACAGATATAGAGAACAAATTAGTAGTTACCAGTGGGGCGGGGGGAAGAGGGGAGGAAAAATGTAAGGAAAGAGGATTAAGATTATAAGGATTATAAGGATTAAGATTATAAGAATTAACTATTAGGTATAAAATAAGGTACAGAGATATATTGTATGACACAGAAAATAAAGCAAGTATTTTATAGTAACTATAAATGGAATATAAACTTTAAAAACTGTGAATAACTATATTGTATACCTGTAACATATAATATACAGTAGTATATCAACTATACCTCAATATATTTTTTTAAAAAAAATACTATATGCTAAACCAGCAAATCTCATCAAATCTAAATACAAGTTATAGGATATATGCTTTTTTTATAAAGATTATTTTATTTATTTTTATTTTTTTCCATTGCTTAATGAATTTTATTACAATTATAGGTGTACAAAAATCATCACAACTCAATTTGATAGCATTTGTGTCCTAAACCCTCAGTGCATCACCCCACCACCCCCAGATTGTCTTATTTGAAAAACCAAAGGTTTTCCAAAGTCTGTGAGTCATTGTCTGTTCTGCAAAGAAGTTCATTGTGTCTTTTTAGTTTCCACATGTAAGCGGTAGCACTGGGTGCTGCTGTCTAAATTTCTGACTGGTTTCACTTTGCACGATAATTTCTAGGTCCATCCATGTTGCTACAAATGTTGTTATTTCATTCCTTTTAATGGCTGAGTAATATTCCATTGTGTGTATGTACCATATCTTCCCTATCCACTCCTCGTCGATGGGCATTTAGGTTGTTTCCATGACTTGGCTATTGTATAGAATGCTGCAATGAACACTGGAGTATATGTGTCTTTTCGAGTCATGGTTTCCTCTGGATAGATGACTAGGAGTGGGATTGCTGGATCAAACAGTAATTCTATTTTTAGTTTTCTGAGGAATCTCCACCCTGTTTTCCATAGTGGTTGCACCAATTTGCATTCCCGCCAACAGTGTAATAGGGATCCTTTTTTCTCCACACCCTCTCCAGCACTTATTGTTTGTAGACTTTTTGATGATGGTTCTTTAAGACACTATTGTTAAAAATTATGAAAATAAACTTGACAACTCAGATGAAATAAACACACCTCTTGAAAGGTGTATACCACTAAAACAAAAATTAGAAAATATGACTAGTCTTATATTTATCAATGAAATTGAATTCACAATTTACAACATTCTTAAAAAGAAAACTCCGTGACCAAATTGTTTCACAGGCGATTTATTCAAAGTACTTAACAAAGAATTAATACCAAGCTTTCATTTCTTTTTTCCCAGCAAGTAATGGACGAGAGAACAGTTTTCAACTCATTCTAGGAATTCAATATTACCTTTATACCAAAACCAGAAACAAGATTATAAGAAAACTATATACCAATATATCTCATAAGCACAGATTTAAAGATCACTGACAAAATTTCAGCAAATCAATTACAGAAAATAATATTAAATAGACAATGCATCCAGACCAAGTGGGTTTATCCTACAGATGAAAGTCTGATTAATATTTGAATATTAAGCAATGCAGTTCTCCATAGTAACATACTAAAGGAAAAAACCCAGAGGGTCATTTCAATTTAACAAAAGATGTGCAGATTCAAGATCGTTGGTACCCTGAAAACTATAAGATATTCCAAGGATAAATTAAAGAAAGCCTACACAAGTGTAGAGATATACAATGCTCATGGATTCGAAAACTAAATGATAAGATGTCAGTGCTTCCTAAATTCATGTGTAGTTCAATGCAATTCTAATCAATATACCAACAATCTTTTCCACAGAAATTGACAAATTGATCCAAAAATGTATATAGAAATCCAAAAGAAAAAAGAGACAAAATAATTCTGAAAACAAAGGGGAAAAATGGAGAAATTATTCTACCTTATTATTTTTCTACAGAAATCAAAAGAGTGAAGTTTTGATGCAAAGACAGATGTAAAAATCTACTGAACAGAATAAACTGTCTGGAAATAAACCCTCACATTTATGGTCCATGGCTTTTCAACAAAAAATGCTAAGGTAATTCAATGTAATGAGCATATAGACTTTTCAAAAACTATTGCTAGAACAACTGGATGTCCATGTGGGAAAAAGTGAATCTTCACCATTACCTTCTTCTTCTTTTTTTTAATCCTCTTATGGCCACACCCAGGGCATATGGAGGTTCCCAGGCGAGGGGTCTAATCAGAGCTGTAGTGGCCAGCCTACGTCACAGCCACAGCAACACAGGATCCAAGCTGCGTCTGCAACCTACACCACAGCTCACGGCAACGCCGGATCCTTAACCCACTGAGCAAGGCCAGGGATCGAAACCGCAACCTCATGGTTCCTAGTCAGATTCGTTTCCACTGCCCCACGACGGGAACTCCACCATCACCTTCTATATCCGAAAATGAATTTGAAATGGGTGACAAACCTAAATTTCTAAGTAAATATACAAAACATCCAAAAGAAATGGGGAGAAAATTTTTGTGAACCTATATCAGGCAGAGGTTTATTAGATAGCACACAAATGTCACAAACTATAAAGGAAAAATAGTAAACTGGGTTTCAACAAAATTTTAAATGTCTGCTTTTAGAAAGACAATTTGGAAAATTAAAAAGTAGGTCGGGGCTTTTAAAATATTCACAAAGCACATATCAGATAAATGAATTGTATCAAGAGTATAAAAATAACTTTTATAATATAATAAATAGATGAATGACAACTCCCATTAAAAAAAATGATTAGAACAGACACTGCACAGTAAAAGAGAAATATCTCACATATATGCAACTATATGAAAAAACAGTTCAATATCATTAGTTACCAGAGAAATGTACATTAAAGTCACAATATAACAGGAATTCCCTGGTGGCTTAAAGGGTTAAGGATATGGCATTGTCACTGAAGCAGCCTGGGTCACTGCTGTGGTAAGGGTTTAAATCCGGGCTCTGGAACCTCACATGCCACAGGCATGGCCAAAAGAAATCACAATGCGATATCATTATACACTAACTAAAATTTACACCGTTAAAAGGCTGACAAAATCAAAGTATTCACAATGATGTGGAGCACCTTCAGCTCTCATACTCCTGATGGGAGTGTAAAATGGTACTTCCATTTTGGCAGTTTATTGTGATACAAAGTATATGACCCCAAAATTCTGCTACTAGCCATAAGCCTCAAAGAGGAAACAAAAACAAAGCAAATTCAAAGACTTGCACATAAATGTTCATAGCAGTTTTAAATATAATACTTCCAAGTCTAGAAATAACCCAAATATTCATCATCAGGTGTTTGGATAAACCAATTGCGGTATTTCCATAATTAGAACTAACAAAGTAATGTACTACTGAAAAACACAAAAACTTGGATGAATCTATAAAAAATTATGCTCGTTATTGCCTGAATGTTTGTGTCCACCTAAAACTCATATGTTGAGTCTCTAACCTCCAATGGGATTGCACCTAGAGACAGGGCCTCTAAGGAAGTAATTAAGGATATGTAAGGTAATAAGGGTGGGACTAAGAAGAGATATCAAAGAGCTCTCTCTCTCTCTCTGTCTGCACACATCCACTGAGGAAAGTCCACGTGAGGACACAAGAAGGTGGCCATCTGAAAGCCAAGAAGAGAAACCAACCCTGCCAACACCTTGATTTTAGACTTCACAGAACTGTGAGAAAATAAACTTCTACTGTTTAAGATACCCAGTCTGTGGCATTTCATTATCTGCAGCTGGAGGAGACTAAATAAAATACATCTAATAATCCATACACAGGAGAATAAATAATGTATGATCCCATTTATATAATGTTATAGAATAGGGGAAAAAAACCTTAACAGCACAAATCAGATCAAGAATTGCCTGAATCTAGGGGTAGGAGAAGGACTTAATAGGAAGGGGTATAGGTAACTTTGGGGCATGATGGAAATGTGCCATATCTTTATTATGGTAGTAGTTACATGGGTTTATAAATTTGGCAAAATTCATAGAGATGTACTCCTAAAATGGGTACATCCTGCTATGTTTAAATAATGCCTCAAAAAAAGTCCATATGGAAAAAAATGTAATTCAACCTGAGGATGCAAAGAAATAGATTATATAGATCAAAAAATAATTGCATCAACATTTCTAATTTTCATACCACATCTAGGGTACGAAGAGGGTGTTATGGATCTCTTTGGGGAAGAAAAAAAAAAGACCACAAAATAGCCATAGGAATGCAATCAAGATTCTTAGAAGCTTGAAAAACATGCTATGATGAACAATTGAGAGAAATTTGGCTGCTATGCCTGGAACAGGAAAAACACAAAGCTGAGATAAGGCTAAGATAGATTATCTTCAAATATTTGATAAGTGCTATGTGGGAAGTTGAGTCAGAGTCTGTACAACTAGAGAAAGTAGATATGCATGATTAGATGAAAGTTACAATGGAAACTTTAAGGCTCAATTTGACAAAGTACCTTCAAATAATTAGAGTTGTCTGACAATATTCTCCACTCTAGAAATAAATGATTTGGTCAGGGGAAGCTTTGCCAATTACTGTCATTTTCCATAATATTTTTGAATAATTATCATGCAGGCATTAATAATTCTGCATATCATTAAACATGTGTCAATTTAACCTTGTTGTAAGTTTCATTACTATACTAAACAACCTGAACTTGAAATCTCAGTTTTTAAAATTCTTATTACAAACATCTCCACTCATAAGTTAAAACAATTAGAGAGAATATTGCTCAGCAATACTATGTTCTCTTGCTAAATGCTGTGGAAGAAGTGAAAATTTCAGTGGATGTTTCTTGATGGACTAATTTCTAGTACGTTTTAAATCAAATAGATATAACTTTTAATGTAAATACTTGAAAAAGCCATCTTTTTATAGTGCCATGTAAACGCTGGCACTATTATAGTGCTAAGACAAATGAGAAGAAAGGGTAAACCAATTGAGGGCTTCAAGTTATTTATTGTAACATTTTGTGTTACATTTTAAAATGTGAGTATACTCAGTTCAGATTTCAGGAAAAATAAGAATCCTTTTTTATTATGAATGGCAATAAGTCATACATCAACTGTACAACTAATTTTTTTTACCTTTGTTTTGAAATCAGAGAGAATTAATCAATGCACGTACATGAATCATAAATATGCAATTACATGAATCACAAATTTAACCCCACACATGTAGATTTCTACTTTACTTTTTAAATTAGTAACGCAAACTTTTTTGTTGTTGTTATTGGTCTATTCAGACTTTCTATTTCTTCTTGATTCAGTCTTGGTAGGTCATATGTTTCTACAAATTTACCCACTTCTTCTACACTGTCAAATACACATTTGTGTACAATTGTTCAAACTCATTTCTTATAAACTTTTTATTTCTGTGGAATTAACTGTGATATCTTCCCTTTTATTTCTGGTTTTATTTATTTGAGCTTCACTCTCTTATTTTTGGTACAACTAAAAATTGACAAATTTTGTTTATCTTTTCAGGAAACCAACTCTTGGTTTGTCAAATTATTTAAGAACATTTCTACCACTTAGTGCATTTATTTCTGCTCTACTCTTTATTATTTCCTTTTTTCTCTTGACTGTAGGCTTAGGTTGTTCTTCTTTTGCTAGTTCCTTGACATAAAAGTTAGATTGTTTGAGATCTTTATTCCTTATTTAATATAGTCATTTTCTTTCTTTCTTTCTCTCTTTCTCTCTCTCTCTTTTTCTTTCTTTCTTTCTTTCTTTTTCTTTCTTTCTATCAGGCCACACCTGCAGCATATGGAAGTTCAGAGGGTAGGGGTCGAATTGGAGCTGCAGCTGCTGGACTACGCTACAGCCACAGCAATGTGGGATCCAAGCTTCATCTGCGACCTACAGCACAGCTCACGACAATAGCAGATCCTTAACCCACTGAGTGGGGCCAGGAATCAAAACTGCATCCTCATGGATACTAGCTGGGTTCATAACCACTGAGCCACGATGAGAACTCCCAGGCATTTTAAATATAAACATCCCTTTAAGGAATGATTTTGTTATATCCCATAAGTTTTGGTATGTTGTGTTTTCATTTTTGTCTTGAGAAGTTACCTAATTTCACTTCGATTTTTGTACTGGACCCAATGGTTAAGACTGTACTATTTAATTTCCATGCATTTGTTTTTCCAAATTCATTTTGTTATTAATTTCTAGTTTTATTCCATGTATAATAAAACCAAATGTCTATAAACAGATAACTGGATAAATAACTTGATATATAGTCATACAATGGTTTGCTATATAACAATGAAAATGAATAAGTAATAATTATGTGCAACATGGATGAATATTTCAATCATAATGCTGAGTGAAAAAAGAAACCATGACAGTTCATACTGAATGATTTAAGTCACATACATTTCAGGGAAAAACTAATCTATGATGTTAGAAGATCGGTGATTGCTTTTGGGAATAGGGTGGAGGTGGTAACTAGGAGAGAGCTAAGAATGACTCTGGTATGCTGGGAATGCTCTATTTCCTAATCTGGGAAGTGGCCAAATAAATGTATCAACTTTTAAATAATTAATTGAGTTCTGATATGTGCACTTATTTGTACAATTCAATAAAAAATTAAACACAGTAGACAAGTATTACCATCAGGTTTACTGGAAGTGAATCATTTTCTGGATTTCAGATTTAGATGGAGGAGAATTGTACAAATGGCCATAACTGATAGGGTTCTTTTGAATTTTGGTGCAGTGGGCCATAGAGAGAGAGAAAGAAGGAGAGAAGAGAGAGGGAGAAATGTGGGTTTTCTTGAAGTTTAGACTTGGAATTTGCCTTTGTTGGTGCCATTCAAACTTCTCAAACTGGGAGGGATTTTTATAGTAGTATAAACAGAAATAACGGTTAAAATTTTTGATGGAAAATGCCTTGTAACTGAATCAAAAGCCCATCTATGCTGCCATTAGCAATTCTTAAAATCAGACACTTTAAATATTGCAATCTCTATCTTATTGGTTTAGTATTGTATACTCAGGTAGTCAGTTTCAGGGCTGTATACCTTCTATTTTAGAGCAATCATCCATAACTTTAAGATAGGATGTATATGGTACCCATTTTTCAATAGTGATATTCAGGATATAGTGTAAGATTTTTTTTCAATAAGAGTAACAAATGAACTTGATGTTTTGGACATTACTTTTGACTTGTAAATATTTTAATTCTGTCCTTCCCCATCTCAGTGTTTTTCCCATAGGCAGCAGAGGGTTTCAAGAAATTTTCCACTGTCATTCTTTTTTTTTCTTATTTTGAGAAATAGTATTTGTTTTGTCATTTATAACTTGCTCCTATTTCAAGCACAGTTTCTGTTACAAACATACTCATGAAACTTCTTTTCTAATATCATAATTACTATGGAAGCATATAGGACTTTTATTTTCAGTATATTAATGTTCTTATGAAAATCATTTAGGTTAATTCTGTTGTACCTAGTGGTCAGGAGATCCTGCTTTGCTGACCAATATCTGATTTTCAAAACTCACAGGAAAAAACTCATGATTAAATATATATAGTAAAGGGGAGAGGAAGTAGTATATAAGCTTTAAAAATCAATTGAGAGCAATTATTAGTGTGCACTATTACTGCAAGGCCCAAGCTAATCTAAATTTGTGAAAAATCTGAGTCAGAATTTCCTAATTTACATTTTATGATATTCTACCAACTAAAACAAAATTAGTGTTTTCCAGCACAGTTAATGTAAAATGTTGGTCTATTCTAAGTAACTAAAAATGTGACAATATGACCTCAAATCTGGAAAAGATCTTAAATCTGCGTTTCTCAAAATCTCCTCAGACAGATGCTAAACACAAAGACAGGTCTCTACCTCCAGAAATGCTGAATAAAATCTTTTTATTTTAACAGGTTTACCTAAGAATCCTGATGTACACTAAATCTTGACAACTACTATCTTAGAGAACCAGAGTCTAGAATGGTTTTACAATTTTCTAGATGGAGAACTGAGGCTCTCACATAGCTAGTTAAAAGAAAGACAGGTTGCTAACTGAGCCTTTCCAAGCATTTAATCTTTTCACATTGCCATGATACTCTCTATAGCAATTTATCATTCACAAATACTTTTATAAATAATTTCATATCTTACTCCTTCAATATCCCAAAAGGTAGGAAGGTCAGGTTATTATTTATCCCCACAGCACAGATAATATACCTATGCACATATGCACGTTCATGCAATCATTATTTTAAATAAGCTGGCTCTTGGGGTGATTTTTGGTCTTTGTTTTGTTTTTTAAACAGCAATTTATTATTGTTGCTTATAGTTCTGTGGGGTGCCGCGGCCAGCTGGCTGGTTTTGTTTGTCTGATTTGCAGCATGCAACAGTTGATGTGGGATCTCAGGAATAAAACCTGGGCCACAACAGCGAAGGTGCTGAGCCCTCACTACTAGGTCACCAAGCAACACCGTGGAGTGATTTTTTGAATAGTCTTTTAATCTAGACACCTTGTGAAGGATATTATGGTCCACCATCCATTTCTCCTTTCTTGATGGAAGCACTCATTCTTTTAGCTGCCAGGAATGTAAGCTGCTCATAGATACAGAGAACAGGTTGATGGTTGCCAGAGGTAGGGGTTGAGGGGATCGGAGGTGAGTGGACAAAATGGGTCAAGGTGGTCAGAAGGTATAAGCTTCTGATCACCTTGACAAATAAGTCCTAAGTACAGCATGATGACTATGGTTAATGGTACTGTATTATATATTTGAAAGTTGCTAAGAGTAGATGTTAAAAGTTGTCATCACAAGAAAAAAAAAACTATCTGGTGATTGATATTAATCAAACTTCTTGTGGTAATCATTTTGTAATATATACAAAGATGAAGTCATTATGTTGTTCACTTTAATACACTGTTTTATGTCAATTCTAATGCAATAAATAAATGAAGGTAGAAAAGAAAGGGAATAAGTCTTAGTCTTAAATATCTGGAATGTTTGCTATCTGGCAAACCCTATGGGTGGCAAATATATTGCTGATTTGTATTACAGGACATTTAAAGTATTTTTTATTTATCTCAAACAGACAAAAATAAAATATTAAAATGAAACCTCATACACACTTCCTACTTTGACAATTATAATTTTTGAATACTGTTTCATCAAAATCCTTCAACTCTTACTATTTATTTATTTATGTGTGTATTTGTATATTTGTTTTGTTTGCTTGCTTGCTTGCTTGCTTCCTTTTTTTTCTGGTATATTGTAAAGCAATCCCTGACTTATCACTTCATTCCTGAATATTTCACTCTTTATTATCAAGAGATAATATATTTTAAAAACAATAATACAATTATAAACTGTATAATACAATTATAAATTCATCTAAGAAAATGCATCATAATTTCTCAACACCATCCAATAGCAGGTCATATTCACATTTCCTTAATTAACTCAAACATTTTATTTAATTTTTTTAAAAAGAATCTAAACAAGGTTTTGAAATTGGTTGGTACATCTCTTGTTGTTTCATTCTTCCGCCCAATATCTTTTTCTCTTGTTAAAGAAACAGGGTCATTTTGTCCTACAGACTTTCAGTACTCTGGATTTGGTTGAGTACAAATGTGTACTTTAAAGTTTTACTATCTCTTATATTTTTTCCTAAACATTAGGAGTTATATCTAAAGACTGACTAAATGTAGTTTCAGTTTTTTTGGCAAGAATACTTCATAGGTGGCACTATAAGTTTCTTATTGCATCACTCCAGGACATATAGGTAGTTGGCCCACTTTTAGTGATGACAAGATGGTATGATAAACTGCTTAGGTAATGTCAACAGGATAGAGGGGCCAATCTGAAAGACTCCCATTGACCAAAGCTGGGCAAATTTGAACATCATTACCGATAATACCTGCCAAGCAATGAAACATGTCAAATTACATATATAATGAGGTCATAATGATACCTTTAACATAATGACAATAATTACAAAAACCTCACTTATTGCTGTAGGTTTAACTGTGTTCCCTCCAACAGACATACTGAGGTCTCAACCACTAGTACTCCTGAATATGAGCTTACTTGGAATAGGGTCTTTGTTTTTATATTATTTCAATTTAATTACGTCATTTTAATTATGTGAAACATTTACATGTGCCATTGAAAACTGTTTCTCTACTCAGAACACTTCTAATGTCAAATAAATGTCCCACAATTTAATTCAATTCTAACACTATCTTTCCTGAGATGGCATCAGATCCCACAGGTTAAGGGCTCATTCCCACAAGACTGCCCCCCACATTTCAGAAACCACTTGCAAGCAGTGGGTCCCTGGCAGTACCCATACTTCTGTACTATATGCCTACAAATCAGGGTTTCTCAAAACCCCTTCCTCAGCTTTGATGATTTGCTATAATGGTTCACAGAATTTAGAGAGACGCTTTACTTACTATTACTGGTTTATTATAAGGGGTGTCATAAAGGATACAAATGAAAAGTCAGATGAAGAGGTGCATAGGACAAGATCCAGGACTGTAATCACAGGAGCTTCTCTCCCCATGGAGGGGCGTACCACCCTGCTGGCAAGCTCTCCAAATCCTTTCATTTAAGGTTTTAATGAAAGTTCCATTACATAAGTATGATTAAGTCATTCATCATTGGCAATTAATTCAAGGCATAACCACCCTTCCCTCCATGGAGGTGGGGGCGGAACTGGGAATGGGGTAAGGGGCTGAAAGTTCTAATCCTATAGTCCCTGGGGTTGGCAATCAGCCTCCACCCCAAAGCTATCTAGGGGCTTCCAGCTACCAGTCTTTTCATTACCTTATATTCAGATAAGTCTGAAAGGGGCTTGTGCTAATATAACAAAAGATGTTTCTAACACCTCTATCACCCAGAAAATTCTAAAGGTTTTTAGAAGCTCATGCCAGGAACTAGAAACAAAGATCAAATATATATATATTTATTATTATATCACAACATCACATGTGCCAAAATTTTTTTAAAAAAGTAATTTCAGAAAAGTCTGCTTCTAGGTATTTTCACCTTAAGAATCTTTGCCACAACCTGAATAGACATTTCTCCAAAGAAGATAAACAGATGGCCAACAAGCACATGAAAAAATGCTCAACATCTTTGATAACTAGAGAAATGCAAATCAAAACTACCATGAGATACCACCTCACACCAATCAGAATGGCCATCATTAACCAGTCCACCAACAACAAATGCTGGAGGGGGTGTGGAGAAAAGGGAACCCTCCTGCACTGTTGGTGGGAATGTAGGCTGGTACAGCCACTATGGAAGACAGTGTGGAGGTACCTTAGAAAACTCTACATAGAATTACCATATGACCCAGCAATCCCACTCTTGGGCATATATCCAGACAAAAATTTCCTGGAGAAAGACACTTGCACACGCGTGTTCACTGCAGCACTATTCACAATAGCCAAGACATGGAAACAACCCAAATGTCCATCGACAGATGACT
>PVHT020000015.1:31386845-31463186 GCA_004024745.2 Catagonus wagneri | reverse complement strand
TCTAAAACACTGCACAAATGAACCTCTCAACAGAAAAGAAAATCACGAACTTGGGGAACAGACTTGTGGTTGCCAAGAGGGCGGGGGAGGGGGGGAGGGGTGGGAGGGAATGGGGATAACTAGTGCTTTAATGATGGAATAGCAAGGAGCTCCAACTGTAATGCACGGGGAACTATATCTAATCACATGTGATGAATCCATATATGTATATGTAATCGGGTCACCACATGGTGCAGTTGGAAAATCTGACAGAAATCTGTAAACCAGCTATAATGCAAAAAAAAAAAAAAAAAAAAAAAGAATCTTTGCCACAAGCAGTTTCTCCACACAATTAATTGGCCATAACGCAATTTGGCCCTAAAAGATACAGTAACTGGTTGACAGATTTCATTTCTCCATTGATGCATTAGTCCCATTCTTATATTCTATAGATCTTAGGCCTTATAATGGAATATACAGTGATGAACAGACATGGTGGTATTAAACTAGTGAATGATAACTATATTTTTTGACTTAATAGAAAATATGGTAATAAGAAAACTTACTGAAAGTGTAAAATAAGAGAGTATAAAGCCAGATTCCATACTATACTAGAAAATGATGAGGTATTGGTTTGCACAAATTTCAGTGAGCAGTCGTCCCTCCCACCTATAAAAACCAAAACTTTTACAAGCTATAAAATGAAAAAAGGTGGCTATTAATTCACAAGTCTTCAAGAGGATTAATTATTGATTCTTATTCTTACATACACCAGCTTGCTACCTTTACCAAATTTATCATACAATATTAGAAGTTGGAGGCCAAAGAATAATCAAGCTCCTCCTCTCCCCCCAAAAATAAATGGTAAAGTGATTCCTAATCACTCTAAGCTTCTTGAAAGTGGTGAAATATTTTTTGCTATTCGATAGTTGAGAACATGATGCAGACAAGATTTTTGTTAGTTGTCACAGAATCTGGCTTAGATGATTTGGTGAAATATAAGGACTGGGCATGGGATAGAATACTTAAATGTAGTTCAGATATGTACTAATACATATACATGCTTCATATATTGATAAGAAATAGCAGCAGCAAATAGCAGCAGCCCTTGGATGTTCATTTTATTACCAGGAAAATTTAAAGAGACTTATAACACATATTTTTATATCTTAAGAAACTTAAATTCTGAATCCTTAATGATTGACAAAGGAAGTATCATCACTTTATGTAAGATACAATGAAATACATCTATAACCATGAATCTACACACATTTTAAATGATTTAAATATTTTTATATTTTCATTATTCACAATAAAATCTCTAAAAATTTGCTATTAATTTTTTATGTTTCACGTTCTTTTAATGTCCTTTTATTTTTTCTTTTATCCAGTTGTATTGAAATATAGTTGACATATAGCATAAGTTTAAGGTATACAGCATAAAGATTTGACTTATAAACATCATGAAATAATTACCACAGTAAGTTTAGGGAATATCCATAATGTCCTATAGACATAAAAATAAATATTAAAAATTTTCCTTGTGATGAGAACTGTGTTTATTCTCAACAGTTTTTACACATAACATACAGCAGTGTTGATTATATTTATCATGTTGTACATTACATTCCTAGTACTTACTCATAACTGTAACTTTGTATCTTCTGACCACCTTCATCCAATTCCCCTTCCTCCCAACCCCCATCACTGGTAATCACAAATCTCGTGTTTTTCTATGACTTTATTGGTTTGTTTGTTGTTGAAATACAATTGACCTAAAATACTATGTTAGTTCCTGGTATACAACATAATGATTTGATATTTCTATACATTTCAAAATGATCATCATGATAACTCTAGTAACCATCTGTTGCCACACAAAGAAATTACATAATTACCATGATAAATATAGTTACCATCTGTCACCATACAAAGATAGTAATTATTGACTATATTCCCCACCCTGTAAATTTCACACATGTGACATCTATTTTGTAATTGAAACTTTGCACCTCTTAATTTCTCTTACCTATTTCTCTCCTCTCCCCACACATCTCCCCTCTGTCACCCAACTGTTTATTCTCTGTATCTATTACTGTTTCTGTTTAGCTACGTTTGTTCGTTTTGTTTTTTACATTTTACATATAAGTGAAATCATACAGTATTTGTCTTCTCTGTCTGACTTATTTCACTTAGCATAATACTATCTAGGTCCATCCGAATCATTACAAATAGCAAGATTACATTCTTTTCTATGGCTTAGTAATATCTTATTATGCACTATATATATATATATATACACATATATATATAGACATACACACACATACACACACACACACACACACACACACACAAACATCTTTATCCATTAATCTATTGATGGTTGGTTCCATACCTTGGCTATTATAAATAATGCTGCAATGAACATACAGGTGCACCTATCTTTTTGAGTTAGTGTTTTTGTTTTTCCGATAAATACCTAGTAGTGGGACTGATGGACCATATAGTAATTCTATTTTTAAGTTTTTGAAAAATTTCCACGTTGTTTTCCATAGTGGATGCATTACTTTACAATCCCACGAACAGTGCATAAGAGTTCCCTTTCTTCACATTCTCAACCACACTTCTTTTCTTTTTGATAATAGACATTCTGACAAGTGTGAAGTTAAATATCATTGTGGTTTTGATTTACATTTAACTGAAGATAAGTGATGCAGAGCATCTGTCCATGTGCCTGTTGGTTATCTATATGTCTACCTTAGAAAAATGTCTATTCAGGTCCTCTTAATGGGGTAGTTTGGTTTTTTGATACTGAGTTGTATGAGTTATTTGTATAGTTTGGCTATTAACCCTTTATTGGATATATCATTTGCAAATATCTCCCATTCAGAAGGTTATATTTTTGCTTTGTTCATAGTGTCCTTCACTGTGCAAAAGCTTTTAGTTTTCTGTAGCTACATTTATTTTAGTTTTGTTACCCTTTCCTGAGAAGATATACCAGAAAATATTGCCAAGAACAAGAACGATGTCAAAGAGCATAGTGCATATTTTTCTACTAGAAATTTTATGGCTTAAGGTCTGATATTTAAGCCTTTAATCTATTTTCATATATATATATATATAGTGTAAAAAGTAATCCAGTTTGATCCTTTTGCTGTCCAGTTTTGTCAAAATCATTTATTGAAACGACTGTTCCCCCCCCACTTCCTTCCTTTGTCATAGACCAATTGCCCATTTAAGTGTGGGTTCATTTTTGGACTCTCTATTCCATTCCATTGATCCATGTTTATTTTTTGTGCCAGTACCTTGCTGTGTTGACTACTGTACCTTTTCAGTATAGTTGAAAATCACTTATGTTCTTTCTCAAAATTATTTTGCCTATTTGTGGTCTTTTGAATTTCCATACAAATTTTTTAAATTTTTTATATTATTTTATTTTGCTTTTTAGGGCCACACCTGCGGCACATGGACGTTCCCAGGCTAGTGGTTGAATTGGAGCTGCAGCTGCCGGCCTACACCAGAGCCACGGCAATTCTGGATCCAAGCCATGTCTGTGACCTACACCACAGCTCATGGCAACACTGGATCCCTGACCCACTGAGTGAGGCCAGGGCTCGAACCAGTATCCTCATGTATGCTAGTCAGATTCGTTTCTGCTGTGCCACAATGGGAACTCCCATACAAATTATAGAATTGTTTGCTCTAGTTCTGTGAAAAATGTCATTGGTATTTTTTTTCTTTTTCTTTAGGGTTACACCTGTGGCATATGGAGGTTACCAGAGCTACAGTTGCTGGTCTATGCCACAGCCATGGCAATGCCAGATCCGAGCTGCATCTGTGACCTACACCACAGCTCATGGCAACACCAGATCCTTAACCCACTGAGTGAGGCCAGGGATAGAACCTGTAACCTCATGGTTCCTAGTCAGATTTGTTTCTTTTGCACCAAGACGGGAATTCTGCCATTGGTATTTTGATATGCTTTACTTTGAATCTGTAGATTGTCCTGGTAGTATAATCACTTTAACAATAGTAATTCTTTCAATCCATGAACATGGTATAACTTTCCATCTGTTTGTGTTGTCTTCAGTTTCTTTCATCAGTGTTTTACAGTTTTCTGAGTACAAATCTTTTACCTCTTAGTTAGATTTATTCCTAGGTATTTTATTCTTTTTAATGCAATTGGAAATGGGATTTCCCCCCTTAATTTCTATTTCTGAAAGCTTATTGTTAACGTATAGAACTGTAACAGAATTCTGTGCACTCCTTTTGTTTCCCACAACTTTACCAAATTCATTGGTGAGTTCTAGACCTGTTTGACTACTGTGGCTAGAATTTCCAAAACTATGTTGAAATAAAAGTAGTGAGAATGTGCATCCTTGTCTTGCTCCTGATCTTAAAGGAAGCGCTTTCAATTTTTTACTATTGAGTATAATGTTACCTGTGGAAGTGTGGCCTATATGGTCTTTATTATGTTAAGGCATGTTCCCCCTATATCCACCTTGTTAAAAGTTTTTATCACAGTTATTGAATTTTGTTAAAAAACTTTTTCTGCATCTATTGAAATGATCATATAATATTCATTCTTCAAATTGTTAGTGGTGTTTCACACTGACTCACTTGTGGATATTGGATCAGCCTTGCATACCTAGGATAAATCCTACTTGATCATGGTATCTATTCCTTTTAAAGTACTGTTGAATGCAGTTTGCTAATATTTTGATAATGGTTTTTGCATCTAGGTCTGTAATTTCTTCTATTGTGATATCTTTGATTCAAGTATGATGGTGATGCTGGCCTCATAGAATAACTTTGGAAGAGTTCCTTTCTCTGCAATTTTTTGTAATAATTTAAGAATAATAGGTGTTAAATTCTCTAAATGTTCTGTAGAATTCACCTGTGAAGCCACTTGCTCCTGAACTTTTGTTAGTTGGGAGTTTAATTCAACTTGATTACTGGTAATTAGTCTGTTCATATTTTTATTTCTTCCTAGTTCAGTCTTGAGAGATTGTACATTTCTAGGAATTTGTCCATTACTTCTAGGTTGTGCTTTCTGGACCTGGATGTCTGTTTCCTCTCCTGGGTTAGGGAAGTTTTAACTATTATATCATCAAATATGTTCTATGCTTCTTTCTCTCTCCCTTCTCCTTCTGGGACCCCTATAACGTAAATGTTAGTTCATCTGATATTGCCCCATGTGTGTCAAACTGTCCTCAGTTTTTTAAATTCTTTTTTCTATTCAGCTTGAGTGATATCCACTACTCTGTCTTCTACTTTACTGATTTGCTCCTCTCTGTCATCAAATCTACTGTTAATTCATTACAGTGTTTTTTAATTTCAGTCATTGTATTTTTCAACTCTGACTACTTCTTTGTATTTTCTAAATTTTTGTTAAAATTCTCATTGTGTTCATCCATTTTTCTAGTGAGTTCTTTGAGCATTTTTATGATCATTACTTTGAACTCTTTCCCAGGTAAATGCCTTATATACATATCACTCAGTCCTGGGATTTTATCTTGTTCCTTCGTTTGGAATAGATTTCTCTGCTACCTCATTTTGTCTAGTTTGCAATTTTTATTTCTATATATTTGGTCTAATATTTCCTAATCTTAGAGAAGTGCCTTAGGTAGGAAACATGGGGTAAGTGGCCTTATGTAGGAAATGTCTTATGGGGTCCAGCACCACAATCCCCACTGGTCACCAGAGCTGTATGTTATAGGGATGTCCCCTATGTGGGTCCTTCTGATGAAGCAGGTTTAGTATTGTTAGAGCTCTGTCAGGTGTGGCTGACTCCTAGTCCAGTTAATTGCCTTGTTCAGATGCAGGATGCTGGTAGGTGGGGCAGGGTTCTGGCATAGTTGGCTGCAGGGCCATGGGAGTCCTGGTCCTGATTCCAGCCCACTAGTGGGTGGGGCAATGTCACAAAGTGACTTGCTGCAGAACCCCTGACTATCCTGGAACTAGTCCTGGCCCACGGGTGTGTAGAGCCAGGTCCCAAGGTGGCTGACTGCAGGGCCAGTTTCCTATTGCCAGCATGAGCTAGAGCTAGTGTTAGTTGGATGCTGTGTGGAGCTAGATCACGGGGTGGATAGCTGAGGGACCCAAAGTGTCCATGAGCTTATGTACCCCTACTGGTGGGGAGGTCCAGGGCCCAGGACATCTGAGTTCAGTGCAGGCCTGCTGGTGGGTGAAGCTAGGTTCTGAAGCTATTTCTGGCCTCCTGGTTGGTGGACCCATGTCTTGGGATATTTGACTGGGTTTTGGGGTCCCAGACTTGTTGTTGGCTCATAGGAGGGTGGGCCCAGGAGACTCCAGGGGTGATGGGTGAAGCTGGATCCAGAGCTAATGCTGGCTCACTGGTAAGCAAAGCCAGATATGGGGGGGTCACTGGCTATGGAATCTGAGTGACCTAGAGCTGTTTTTGGCCTAATAGTAGGGGGATCCAGTGTGGTGGCTGGCTGGGGGCTCTGCTAGTCCAGGGCTAATGCCAGCACACTGGTGGTTAGGGTTGGGTCCTGGATCATCTGGTGGGTAGGACTGGGTCTTGGTACTAATAAGTTAGAGGGAGGATTCCAAAATGGCACTTTCCAGTGCCAGTGTCATGATAATGAGATCCCCAAATTAGTTGCTGCCAGTATCAATGTCTCCTGGGTGAGCTCCAGTTCCCTCCTGATTCTCTTGGAATCTCTCCAAGATCAGCTAGTTGGTCTGACCCAGAATCCTTTCAAATTACCATTTCCACTATAAACAAAACAAAAAGACAACCCACAGAATGGAAGAAAATACTTGCAAAGCAAGAGACCAACAAGGAATTACTCTCCAAAATACATAAACAACTTGTACAGCTCAATAAAAAAAATCAAAAAAAATAGGCAGAAGGTCTAAATAGACATTTCTTCAAAGAGGACACATAGATGGCCAAAAGGCACATGAAAAGATGCTCAATATTGCTAATTATTAGGGAAATGTAAATCAAAACTACAATGAGGTATCACCTCACACAAGTCAGAATGGCCATCATCAAAAGGTCTATAAACATAAATGCTGGAGAGGGTTTGGAGAAAAGGGAACCCTCTTACATTGTTGGTGGGAATGTAAATTGACATAACCACTATGGAAAACCATTGGATATTCCTCAAAAAACTAAGAAAAAATAATTACCATATCATCTAGCAATCCCACTCCTGGGCATGTATCCAGAGAAAACCATAATTTGAAAAGATACATGCACCCTAATGTTCATTGCAGCACTATTTACAATAGCCAAGACATGGAAGCAACCTCAATATCTATCAACAGAGGAATGTGTGGTACATATACACAATGGAATAGTACTCAACCACAAAAAAGAATGAAATAAGGCCATTTGCAGCAACATGGATGGATGTAGAGATTATCATACTAAGCACAGTAAGTCAGAGAAAAGCAAATATACAATACCACTTATATGTGAAATATTTTTAAAAATGATACAAATTAACTTATTTACAGAACAGAAACAGACTCATAGACTTCAAAAACAAACTTATGGTTACCAAAGGGGAAAGGTTAGGAGGGAGGGATGGACTGGAAGTTTGGGATTGGCATATGCACACTATTATACATGGAATGGATTGCCCTAGGGGCCTGCTGTATAGCATGGGGAATTCTACTTAATTTTCTGTGATAATATCTATGGGAAAATAATTTTTAAAATGATAGATATGTGTATATGTATGATGACTCACTTTATCAGAAATTATCACAACATTGTAAACCAACTATACTTCAATGAAATTTTTTAAAATGGAAAAAATAAAACATTACTGTTTCTGTCCTGAGTCTTGAGGCATGTGAGATTTTGTGTGTACCCTTTAAGAGCTGAGTCTTTTTTTTTCCTACAACCCTCTCACTTGTCCAAAAGCAAGCCACCCTGGCCTCAAAGCCAAACCTTCTGAGGATTTCTCCTCCTGGTGCAGAAGCCTTACGCTGGGGAGCCAGATGCGGGGCTCAGACCCCTTGGTCCTTGGGGAGAACCACTGCACTTGTAATTATTTTTCCATTTTTAGGTCACCTACTCAGGGTATGGGTCTCGAGTATACTGAGACTCTGCCCCTCCAATCCATATCATTGTGGTTCCTTTGTTATATCCTTAGTTGTAGAAGATCCTTTCTGCTGGTCTCCAGATCATTCTCATTAATAGTTGCTCTGTAAGTAGTTTTAATTTTGGTGTGCCCATGAGTGTAGGAGAGCTCAGAATCTTTCTACTCCACCATCTTCGTCACACCTCTTTCTGTCCCTGTTTTATTTTATTTTTGTTATTTTATATTTATAGTAAAATTGCCTAATGGACACTTAGTTGTGCAGTGAAACTGCTTGCAAGGAAACTGCTTGTGTCAAAGATGTGTACATAAAAATACCAGATACATTTCTAAGTCTTATCTATATCTATATGTATGTATATGTATATCTATATCTTTCTAGCATCATATTACCCTCTTCTTCATAAAAAGTAGTATATACAATAAAAACATTGCTCTACATTTGGCCTTTTTTCACTTTTTAATGTGTCCTAGAGATTATTCCATAGTATTATATAGAGAACTCCTTCAGCCATTTTTACACCTGCAATAGAGTCTGTAAGTGGGGCACTTTTAAATATTTCTTGGATCTCCTCTATTAAGGACCTACCTCTGAGGCCCTTCTCACATAGCCAATGCCTGTCCTCATGGCCATTTGTGATCCCTTTTCAGTCTATATGATGCAAGCTCTTCAATTTTGCACATTATCCTTTTTCCTGGAGAGAGTGCCGTGTTGGAAAATATATGGCTTGTTCCAGATGCATCTTTTAGTTTCATCGTTTATGACTGTCCTAGTCTCAGTCATTTAAATTTTGGCCCTTCTTAGGTCCAACACCAGGCCCTGCACACTTGTGACACCTAGAGACTCAGGGCCACCTCTGAGAGGTTCTCATAACGCTCCTTGTCTTGATTGGCTTAAAGTGAGGAATAAACAAGGCTTTCTCTTTTTCTACAAACACTAACAATCCACTCCAACTGAATTCTATTCCCCCAACCTTAAAGGCTTATGAGGCATTTTAGCATGCCTTGCCTAACACCTTGCTTTGAGAGGCAAGACTTCTTGTCTCTCTTAATGCTGGTCTCAGCTTTTGGGGTTTCTAACAAAAATCTGAGACTAGAGGAGGAAGATCCTTATTTAATATCCTCATCTTACTGATAAGAATAAGAAGTTGTATTGGATGGTTTGAACAGTAATCTTTTAATCTTTAGTAGAGTGCATAGTGGTTAAGAGCATCAATTCTAGAGTAAGGTTTAAATCCAGGCTCCTCCACTTATTAGGTGTATGACATTTGTGCAATTTTTTTACAACCTTTGCACCTACAGAGGGCAATACCTATATCAGAGGGTTATTATGAAAACTAATTGGGTTAATATTTGCAAAGAAATTAAAATAGTGTCTGGCATATAATTGCTCTATGGAGGGCAAGTTTAAAATATTAATTAAATAAGTGAACAAAGAACTATGGTGCTTTTTATTAAAGTATACTTGATTTACAATATTGTGCCAATTTCTGCTGTATAGCAAAGTGGCCCAGTCATATGTATAAATGAATTCAATGTATAAATAAAGCTATGCCATAACACACACACACACACACACACACACACACACATATTCCCTTCTTTATATTATCTTCCATCATAGTCTATCCCAAGAGACAGGATATAGATCCCTGTGCTAAAGAGTAGGACTTCATGTATGATACTCTTGTCTTTGACATTTTGGCTGTTCCAAACACCTGAAAATTAATTATTTATTGCTCCTTGGGCATGAACACTGAACTTTTGACTCCTTATCTAATTTTCATATCTGATGCTTTTATGACACTTAGCCAACAATTCAGCTTAGGCCCTACCGATGACATGACATCCAATGTTTATCATCTCTTCAACTCATGACATGGCAAGTTATGCTGTATTTTTAAAAATTTATTAATTATTTCTATTTTATTTTCTTTAAATCAAGACAATACTCAGGATTATACTCCAAAATGAGTAGAATGTTTTCAAAATAAGATTCTTCGGAATATGTAAAATTTTGGTTTAAGATTATTTATTGAGATAGGCAGAAAATTGAAAGTCAAAGAGACACAAAGTAAGGATATAATGAAATATTCTAATGTATATTATACTTTCTTCTTTAGAGTTTTATTTTATTTATTTATTTTTGTTTTTTGTCTTTTTAGGGCAACACCCACGGCATATGGAGGTTCCCAAGCTAGGGGTCTAATCGGAGCTACAGCTGCTGGCCTATGCCACAGCCACAGCAACGCCAGATCCGAGTCGCATCTTCAACCTACACCACAGTTCATGCAATGCCATATCCTTAACCTGATGAACGAGGCCAGGGATCGAACCCGCAACCTCATGGTTCCTAGTCGGATTCATTTTCACTGCACCATGACGGCAACTCCCTTCTTTAGAGTTTTAAAATCTGAATGTATAAACCAGGTACAACTGAAATATAAACTCTAGTCTGAGTGCATTTAAGTTGTAGATACACAGCAAATGTTTACAATATCATTCAATAAAACTCGAGCTCTTCTAAAGTGCCAGAACCTCTCTATAACCAGTTTCTGAGCACGTCTTTTCAACATATTTATCATTAGATATAACTTCATTCTAAAGTTAAAATTAACTAGTTAATGTTGACAGGAAAACTTAGAACACTGAATTCAATGTATAAATAAAGCTATGCCATAATGTTTCTGAGGTGACATTGCATTGGACCATCAGTTATATGCGTGTGAGGGTTGTGCAAAAGGTCAAAAAATGTAAAGGCAGTGAATATAAGGAAAAATCCTCAAGAAATAACAGAATAACAGTAATCTTCAGTGTCTTTAAATGTTTACACTTTGAAGGAAAAAACATTAGAATACTGTATCACTGGAGTAGACCATGAAGACCAGCATAAGTCAAAAATGATCTCTGTGATGTGACATTATAACTTTTCTAAGAACATTTGTAGTCTGAATTTAGGACTGATATACCAAATTCTCTAAGGCTACAAATTCACAGCTGGAGCCAACCTGCCTAATCACATTCCTTTTCAGATAAATCTCCTTTCAGCAGCTATTCCATAACTTCATGGTAGTGTAAATACACTTGCTTCAAATGTTCTGAAAGCAGAAGGGTATCTTATTTCTATGACACCCCCCCCCACAGACTACAATAAACAGTAAACTAGGTAATTTTGAAATTCGATTACTCTGTTTTATTTGAAATCCTGCATGTCAGAACACACAGCTATCTTTATTTAAAAATATAAGAAAATTCTCGTGATCTAGCTGGTGGCAAAAGAACACCCTTAACATGTCGTGTTGGCCACCAGTCATTTCACTAATCACATATAGCTCACACAGAAAGAGTGTAATTACCTTTTTCTGCTAATCTCAGTAATTTATTTAGATTTGTTCTTGAACTAATTCCCTGGTGTTCATGAAAATTACTGTTTGACTTTATTGTTTTCTTAGGTCTTTGTGCTGGCACTAAAGAATTTCAAATTTTTTGTCTGGTGTTTTGGTTAACGCTGCTCTTCTGTCTTTGAGAAATTATGGAACACAGGAAGTCCAAGACCTACAGAGGTTAAAAGTTTTATACTATTATATGGAAGAAGTCAAAAGCCCCTAAGCTAAGTGAGTTTAGTTGTAAAGATTTTTATATTTAAGGCACAAGTGCTATCATACAGTGCAGGGAAGACTTGAAGACATGAAGCTCATGGGTGACTTAACTCGTGTATGTGTACAGGGCTTAGCACATAGCTTAAAATGTATTTGTTGAATGAGTTAATTACTATCTATTTAAAAAAGAATTGCAGTTAACATACATGAATAGATATAACCTTGACTAATTATCTACATAGTATTTAATTTTACCTTCTGAAATTTTCATGCAAGATGTGCCAGATTATCTAAAAGTGAAAGTGGAATGATATAAACAGTATTTTCAATATTTTGAAAGCCTTCACACTTTTAATGAATGTAAATTTTTATCTCTGCTTGAAAATTCATTCCTTTTATTTACACAATCATTGCTATTTTTTAATATTCCCAGTAGCCAAGAAAGTTGTGTCAAGCTTTGTTTTCTATAGCATTTATGAAAACAATGATTTTTATTCATTCTCCAAAGAAAAAACTGTATCATAGTTTTTAGTATGTATTTTGAAATGTCACCACAGAAGCTCGTATAATACAAACTTCCCCACACACACCTTGAGAACTCTAGTAATTGGATCTGTAATCAAGAAATGTGCACAGCTTAAAGGCTATCATGCCAAACTCCATGACATTTCCCTTCAAAAACATGGGAAGGTTAACTGAGGACAGTTAATCGCAGGCTAATGGAAAAGCACTGGACTAGAGTCAGACAGTCCTGACTTTTTTCTTTCTTTTTTTTTATGGCCACAACCATGGTATATGGAAGTTCCCAGACCAGGGTCGAATCAGAGCTACAGCTGCCAGCCTATGTCACAGCCACAGCAACACGGGATTCAAGCCACGTCTGGAACCTACACCACAGCTCACGGCAATGCCAGATGCTCAACCCACTGAGCAAGGCCAGTGATCGAGCCCACAGCCTCATGGATCCTAGTCAGGTTCGTTAACTGCTGAGCCATGAAGGGAACTCCCAGACAGTCCTGACTTTAAATCCCAACTCTACAACTTACTAGTTGTTTGATTCTGATTACCAGTTGTTTGACCTATGACTTATTGTTTGATTAAATTGCTTAATCTTTATAAATACGTTTCTTTGCCAATAAAATATGGATAATGATATTAATTTCTGTATAAATTACCAGAAGTTTAAAGGGCACTCAGTGATAATTATTTGAAATTGAATATAAAAACAGTTTCTCATCAGCTCTTACCCTAGCTCAGCTCTTTAACAAATCATGTAATTTTTACCATCTAAGTTCACTTCTGGAGGTTCAGATTTCTCAGGTCCTTGTTAGTTCAGTAGTTGTGTGTCAGTCTTATAATTTGAAGGTTTAGATTTCTCATAAAAGTAACATTTTCCCCTACTGCCTCACAGTGTTGTAGGAACTACATGGAATAATTACACACAACACATTAGATCTTTTCTCCTGTGTTTCCTGTTTAAATGGAAGGAGCATGTCATTTTATCTCTCATGATTTATAATTATTCCAATTCCTTGTTACAGGCTGACTGTCTGAGGAGCAGATTATAAAACAGCGAGGAACATAAACGAAGTCTTAGGGAGTACTCTTAAGATCAAAGAAATAGGAGTTGGCAGTAGAAGGACTGAACCGTAATGCAGCCTCAGTGGAAGTCTCAGCTGACTCTAAAGAGTATTTTCAAGATGGAATGACCCTTCAGAGCTGATAAAAGTTAGGACAAGAAGACCAGGACTTTATACCCCTGCATCAATGAGGCATTGGATGTGAGCTGCTCAGGAAGGAGATGTGACCTAAAGGAAGGCAACTCACTTCAGCTAAGACAATCCTAAAAGGAGGATGACAACTGACTAGTAGCTGTCACTGGAAGCACTCCCAGCAGCTAAGGTAACAATATCTTCATTTTGGAAGGGGAAACCGGATGGTGAATCACAATGTCCACCACAGGCTATTCCCAGAACACCTCAGATCTTTTTCTTTGTCAAGCACATAGTTTATAGTTCAATGGGGCTCTCCGTTGTGTCCCCTAGAAGAAACATTCTCCTTTAGGGAACCTAGACCTCTAAACCCACAGATCCCAGGGTTTCAAGGGTTGGAAGCATACATTTCCCAAAGTATTCTATGGGTGTAATGGTAATTGTAGCCAATTCTACTTCCTCACCTTGGTTCCATGACCCGAGTAGTCTTCCAATTACAACACAGCATCATATAACGGCATTTCTGCTACAATTCCTTTCCTATGAAATTGATCATCTGGTCTGATGCAGTGTTATCTAGTATCTCATGTTGGTGCATCAAACATTCTGTAAGCCCTTGAATAACAATGTTAGCTGAGGCCTTGCAGGTGGGAGAGGCAAATTTATACATGAAATATGTGTTTATTCCAATCCCCTTTCTCTTTTACTAGGTCTATCACACTCCTAGCTAGTTTAAGTTGAAACACTATCCAAGTCATAGACTTAGTGGCCAGGATAAAAAGTGGGAGAAGACAAAAGGAACACACACTGTCTTCTAAGGAGAAGGGGGGCTTTGGCACTGTCTCCAAACAAGAAGGAAGGAGCAGCTCTGGAAGGAGTAGCTCTCTTCAACACAATCAGAGGATTCCGAGGAATCTGCAGATTCAATATCTCAGGAGCATCAATCCAGATATTTCCATCCCATGTATCAATGTCCCATTCTTACTCCATCAGAGCCCTTACTTTGTTAAAGCCAACCTGCCTCGTTGATTGTAACTTTAACTTATTTTAAACTCTGTTATTCTTACAATTAAATCCTAAGCCTGGTTCTCAGCTTTGTCTGCCCTTTTGTGTAAGAAGAGAGTCTCTTTAAATGTTATCAAGGAGGCCTTTTGGGATTCACACTTAGTCTATAATGTCCAATTAATCATGCTCACTTTTCCTTGTATTTTTTCCCAAAGTAACAATTGAGCTTATCAAGATAAATTGTAATACCTTTACAGTTACTATCTTTTCCCTCAATTCTCAAAAACCTGATATATTCGCCCTAAATCATATTATCTCTATTTATCATATGTATAAGTTTTTGCCAGGAATCTTCTGAGCTCCATCTAAGATCAATGATAGATGTCTTATTACCAGCCAGACAACAAATGATAAAAACCTAAAATCCCATCCCAGAATCTGCTTTCTAAGACCATTCTTGGCCTCAGTTGCAGTAGGCTAGTTCTACAGGAACCAGGTAATTGAAAGACTAGAGTATAGCAGGCTTATTAGGGAATGCAACTGGGGACAAAAACTGTAAAAGTGAAGGTAAAGAATAAGAACTTGCAAAGGAAAAAGTATGAGCTGCTAAGCAACCTCAGTGGTTACCCAACTAATCTTATTGGGTGTTGTGAAAATGAAACAGTTTCATTTTGACTTGGGGCAGGATGACTAAGTCATGATATCCATCCGTAATTGGATATAGGCCACTTAGGAAAGAGGGCGTGCTCCTGAAGTGGGGGGAGAGGGGAGCAGGAGGCATAACTCTCCCAGACTGCAGACAACATCACAAAGCTAAAGTAATCAAGCAACGTGGTACTGTTATAAAAAAAAGACACACAGACCAATGTAACAGAATAGAGAACCTAGAAAAAAACCCAGATACCTATGGTCAATTAATCTTTCACAAAGGAGGCAAGAATATAAAATGGGAAAAAGTCTTTTCAGTAAGTGGTGCTGGGAAAACTGGACAGCTGCATGTAAACCAATGAAACTAAAACACACCCTCACAATATGTACAAAAATAAACTCAAAATTGCTTAAAGACTCAAACATAAGACAAGACACCATAAAACTCCTAGAAGAGAACATAGACAAAACATTCTCTGACATCACCCATACAGATGTTTTCTTAGGTTGGTCTCCCAAGGCAATAGAAATAAAAACAAAAATAAAATCAGTAGGACCTAATCAAACTCACAGGCTTTCACACAGCAAAGGAAAACATTAAAAAAAGACAACCTATGGAATGGGAGAAAATAGTTGCAAATGATGCAACCAACAAGGGCTTCATCTCCAAAATATACAAATATCTCATACAACTCAGCAGCCAAAAAAACAAACAACCCAATCAAAAAATGGGCAGAAGACTTGAATAGACATTTTTCCAAAGAAGACATGGCCAACAGGCAAATGAAAAAAATGCTCGGCATCACTAATTATCAAAGAAACGCAAATCGAAACTACAATGAGGTACCACCTCACACCAGAATGGCTATCAACAACTCTACAAATAACAAATGCTGGAGAGGATGTGGAGAAAAGGGAACCCTCCCACACTGTTGGTGGGAATGTAAATTGGTACAACCACTAGGGAAAACAGTATAGAGGTACCTTAGAAAACTGAATATAGAACTACCACATAATCCAGCAATCCCACTACTGGGCATATATCTGGAAAAATCTTTCATTCAAAAAGATACACGCACCCCTACATTCACTGAAGCACTGTTCACAATAGACAAGACATGGAAACAACCTAAGTGTCCACCAACAGATGAATGGATTAAGAAGATGTGGTACAGATACACAATGAAATTCTACTCAGCCATGAAAAAGAAAAGAATAATGCCATTTGCAGCAACATGGATGGGACTAGAGACTCTCATACTAAATGAAGTAGGTCAGAAAGAGAAAGACACGTACTATATGATTTTACTTATATCTGGAATCTAATATACACCACAAATGAACCTTTCCACAGGAAAGAAACTCTTGGACTTGGAAAAAATACTTGTGGTTGCCAAGGGAGAGGGGGAGGGAGTGAGATGGACTGGGATTTTAGAGTTAATAGATTCAAACTATTGCATTTGGAGTGAATAAGCAATGAGATCCTGCTGTATAGCACAGGGAACCATATCTAATCACTTGATGGAGGATAATGTAAGATCACAGGGAATTATACCTAATCACATGATGGAGGATAATGTAAGAATAATAATGTATATATGTATATATATGTATAACTGGGTCATTTTGCTATACAACAGAAATTGACAGAACACTGTAAATCAACTATAACACATTGAAAAAAAAAAGAAAGGGGACATGGTCTTGGGAAAGGTAGCTCTCTCTTGAGCTAGGGAAGTTCCCAAAGAGAGCTGAAAGCTAAGGGCCATCATTACCAAAGGAAGGTTCTAGGAAATACTTCACAGTATTTTCTACACATCCTCATCCCTATCTTTGGAGATTTTTTAAAAATTAATATCAAATTTTCTTTATTATCTATTTCAGTGCCTACTAATTGTAGTCTAAACCTAGTAAAAATCTCTATTTCTAGATAAGTACATTCCTTTGTCTGGAGTGAAATCTTCTAGCCATAGTTCACAGAAATTTCTCCTTGTGTGTTTATCTTTAGAGAAAATCTCAGACTAGAGCTAAGGGCAAAAAGGAAGCTCAGAAAAGTAGTAAATGAGTTGAGGCAGACAAAAGTCCATTTTTTTACAAATAAATGAGGATAGAGAGGAAATCGGGGAACAAGAAAACTAAGACTGCAGCTATTTTTTTGCTTCTGAACTGATTGGAGGAGCTTCCCTCTGAGCATTTGACAGGGAGTCAAGCCTGTCTGCTACATAAACCAAATGGAAGTAATACTATCTGCCTTGCTTAGGTGCACAGGCTTATTGTGGAAATCAAATAAGCAAATGAGATAATGTATGTAAAAGAACTTCAGAAAGAATAAAGCACAGGGAATTCTGGGTTGTATTATTTAAAGTTCACTGCCTTAAAGTAAGTTTAAATCCAAGTGCCTTTTCAGTTCTCCATCAGGAAGCCTCCTTTTTGTTCCCTTCCTATTGCATTGCAGAATTCTCTTTTTTGAGACATTATATGTGTTAGTTTGAATGACTGATGCCGACATGAATTATATGAGTCTATGAATTTGAAACATCCATATCATTACTGACAGCCCAGAATCTGACCATTCAATTCTATATCCCCTTGTCACAAAAAGATGTGCCATCCAATCACATATTACTGGAGATGAGTGGTAGCTTCAATGATTGTTACCCTAGTAGGTATGCAGTAAGTATTAACTGAATGAATGAATTTTTTAAACTATAACCAATATTCAAGATGTATGTTAGGACTTCCACATTGCATGGATTGGCCAGTGACAATGTAAAATCACTAAGTTTTGTGGTCTAGGCTAAATTTTATTAATTTATTGGGGATAAATCTCACAACACTTTGTTAATTCAATAAAACAGAAATACTTATATGGATAATCTCACATGATTTTGAATATGATTTCAAGAAAGGTTACAGACCTCTCAAAGCACATTCATGTGTCCTAAATTAAAAATTCAGCGTCTAGTCTAATCTGGCTGTAATTTTCTATCCCAGTACTATCCAAGAGAGATATAATTTGATTCACAGAGTAGCACAATGTGCTTATTTATTGATATATTAAATAGTAATTAATATCAAGTATACTGAATAGTAAAATTTAGCATTAGGTATGATAAATGACAATTTCAATTTAATGATGAGTATAAAAATATTTCAAGATATTTACAATATCTATGAGTTTGACTGTTTTAGATACCATGTGTAGGTAGAATCATACAGTGTCTGTCCTACGACTGGCTTATTTCACTTAGCATAATGTCCTCCAGGTTTTTTCATGTTGTTACAACTGTCAGGATTTCCTTCTATTATGAGGCTGAATAATATTCTACTGTACATATACAGTACATTTTCGTTATCCATTCCTCTGTTGATGGACACTTGGGTTCTTTCCATATCTTGCCACCTAGCCACATTTTAGGTGTTCAGTAGAGAGCATAATTGGAGACAGAACCTCAAATTATGACAGTTAAATAAATGACTTCAGTATTTAAAACATATTATTTAATGACCTAAAGAAAATATGCTAGGGAGTTCCCACTGTGGGAAACAAATTGCTAGCATCTATGAGGATGCAGGTTCGATCCCTGGCCTTGTTCAGTGGGTTAAGGATCTGGTGTTGCCATGAGCTGTGGTGTAGGTCGCAGACACAGCTCAGATCCTGCATTGCTGTGGCTGTGGCGTAGGCCAGTGGCTATAGCTCCGATTCAACTCCTAGCCAGGGAACTTCCATATGCCACAGATGTGGCCCTAAAAAAGACCAGAAAACTACGCTAATATTTCATATATTTCAAGTAGAACATCCCTGAACACAACTTAGACTCACAACTCAGAGCGCTGTCATAAAAATTTTTTTGATCTCTATTTGCACTGTAGGTTATAGGAAGTAGTAGGCAAGGGGTGGAACATGGGGGGAGCAGAGCACATATGAAATCCATGGGCTAGCTCAGGAATGTAATAAAGGTTTTAATTGGTGATGGATTTCTATTTTGAAAAGTTTCTTACACTGCTTTCAACCTTAAAGAAACAAGTAACATAACAGATTTAAAACATCTGCTATGGACATATGATTTAAATAAAAATAGCTTATTTAGAGCATCACTAAAGTCAAAAGTCTAGTCTCTTGGGTTAGAATATGATGGAAGACAGTATAAAAAAAAGAATATATATATATATATTTGGCTGAGTCATTTTGCTATATAGCAGAAATTGAAGGAACATTGCAAATTGATTATACTTTGATATAAAATTATTTTTAAAAGTCTAGCAAGAACACCTGCTTCTGGCAAAATGCCAGTTAAAATATTCTAAAAATTACATTTGTATACTAGATAAATTTAAAAAAACACATTATTTAAATATATTTTTGAGCCTGCACTAAATGAAATCACCATGGGCCAAAACAAGCAAACTATAAAAGAAAGAGGAGCTAAATTTTGAGAGGTGAAAAATAACAGAACATGAAATCTCAGGATGTCCCAGGTGCAAATGCTTATGCCAGAAGCTAAATTTTGGAGGATGACAAGGGTAATAGCAAAGTGAGTTACACTAGGAAATACTATCCAAAAGAAAGCTAGGATAGCTATATTAATATCAAAAAATACAAAGGTGAAAGACAACACTATTATTAGGGCAAAGGAATATTCATAATGATAAAAGGTTTTGCCCATCAAGGAAATATAACAAATCTGTATTTGTAATGCCTAATAATACAACCTTGAATGTAAAAACCAATACATGATAAATTAAAAAAAAACCCTGATAATTGTTTTTATCATAGTAAGAAATATTGAAAGGTCTAGAGACAAAATTAAAATAGTAAAGATATAGAAGGTTGAAATGAAACAATGAATGCGCTTAAGATACACACACACACACACACACACACACACACACACACACACAGATTTTGCTCCCAACAGTTTCAAACACACAGTCTTCTAAATACACATGAACTATTTGCAAAACCGATCACATTGGTGGTCACACAGCACGTCTCAAAACATTTTAAGAACATTTATCATACAGATCATGTTTTATAACCACTATGAAATGGTCAAATCCTATACTCCTAGAAATTTAAAAATACAAGATTAAAACTCTATTAGTCAAAGAATAATTCATAAGAATCTTGAAGCTGTGTAATAAAAATTCTTCATAGGAAAACTTGGGGAATACATCTAAATTGATACTTTAAAAAAACGCTTTATTTTCACATGATTGACATGTGAAAATCTGTACATAATTAATGTATACAATTCAATGAATTTATAGATTATTATACACCTATGAAACCATTAGCACAATCACAACCAGCCATAAACATATCCATAACTTCTAAAAGTTTCCTTCCACCCACTTTTTACTATTTTTCTCTGTACTAAGAGCACGTAACATAAAATCTGCCTTCAGAGCAAAATTTTAAGTAAATAGTACAGTATTGCTAACTACAGGCACTTTTATTCAGTGATAAGAGAAAGCATGTTTCTGGGCTGTATTCGGTATTATTTCATTTGATAAGGAACTAAGGCTTAGAGAGATGAAAGAACAATTAAGATTAACTGTAAATATACAATTAGAAAAGGTAAGACTTTTTTCATTGAATCTGTAAAATGTTGGTGAGAACCCATAACTTATCCAAGGCCAAATAACTATTAAATTGGAGAGGATTTGGACTGCAGCAATGCAGCTTTAGAATCTATACCTTTAAAGAGAATATCATGCTACTTTCTTTTTCCTTCCATTGTTTCTTTTCTTTCTTATCTCAAAGAGATTTACATGGAAACTATCTCAATGCACCTGTCTACCAACATCTTTACTTGCAGCAGAAAGACGTCAGGACAGTTGAAACTGTAGGGTTGAAACTAGCAGGTATAGAACTATATCAGAGCTGCCATAAATGTTCTGATAGGTCAAGAACTACAATTGAGCTAATTTGTTATCGTTCTATTTAAAAATTAAAGGAAAACAATGTCTTTAAAAGTGTTAAATGTGTCAATCCATTGAATGTTCTGTTTATTTTAAAGGATATTCTAGAGATTAAAGGAGCCTTCTTTTAAATAGATAATCCTCTGTTACAAATCAAATGGTTTGGGATCAAATGTTCACATGCATGTCACTAGGATTTCTGCTTCTTTGCACATATTAAGTTCACATTTTCGCATAGCTAAAAATCAGTATTCCAAATATAGAACGGTGAAGACTAATTCACACCTTCAAAACAAACTATATAAATTGCAACTCCTTTGTTAAACTATCGCTAAAAATCAACATACAATGACCATACAACCATTTCCACTCAAGTCAAAAAAATGTTTTAATTAATACTGCCAAACATCAAGTTGAGACACTAAGTTGAAGATGAAAATATTTTCACTGATAATTAGAAATTATTATATCTTCATTGCGTTATTTCTAATGTTCATTGGTAAGACTTACATCAAAAAAATATATGTTAGAGACTATGTTATTCTTCTGTTTAAAGTATTTATTTTAAAAACCTAAACACTGGTGTTTCGAGTTTTTATATCATGAAGTTCCTATCGTGGCTCAGCAGAAATGAATCTAACTAGTATCCATGAGGATGCAGGTTTGATCCCTGGCCTTGCTCAGTGGGTTAAGGATCTGGTGTTACCGTGAGCTGTGGTGTAGGTCACAGATGTGGTTCAGATATGACATTGCTGTGGTTGTGGCTAGGCCAGCAGCTGTAGCTCCGATTCAACCCCCTAGCCTGGGAACCTCCATGTGCTGTGGGTCCAGCCCTAAAAAGACCAAAAAAAAAAAAAGTTTTATATCTTGATCAGGTATGATAATGTATATAATTACATACGATGTACAACTCCTAAGTGTAAAATTCAAGATGCTAAATACTTGCTAAATCCATATCCATACTTTCGAATTTTATGTATATCTTTATTGTCCTCTAAAAATGATATCCTCTATTTTACTTAATACTGTCTCATACATTTCCCATGTTGTTACATATTTGCAATTATAATTTAATGTGTACTTTCTATACTGTAATTTACTTAACTCATTCAACTATTTTTGGACAGGTATCAGGGTTCCAATTCTTTGTTATTATAGATAATTCACTAACAAATATTTCCTTAGACTCAGTTCCTGAGAGGATAAGCGCTTAAAAATTTATTGCTCTCTCTATATATAGCCAAATTGCTTTATATGTTATACTAGTTTACACTGTCATCAGCAAGGCTAGAATCCACTAATTTAACAACAAGTTTGCCTGGTTTGAGTAGATTCAATTTTTCCAATTTAATAGGTGCTAAATGGCACTTGATTGTTTCCAACTGTATCACTTTACTTACCAGTAAGGCTGTACAGTTTTCCCTATGTTCCCTCTTTGTTTTTTCTTTTCTATTTTAATGACTGTTGATTCCCTTCACTCACTGGCATTTTAATTATCTTCTTACGAATTAGAATCTTCTTTTTGGGAATTCCCATCGTGGCACAGCGGAAACGAATCTTACTAGGAACCATGAGGTTCTGGGTTTGATCCCTGGCCTTGCTCAGTGGGTTAATGATCTGGCGTTGCGGTCAGCTGTGGTGTAGGTTGCAGACATGGCTCGAATCTGGCGTTGCTGTGACTGTTGTGTAGGCTGGCGGCTACAGCTCTGATTCAACCCCTAGCCTGGGAACCTCCATATGCAATGGGTGCGGCCCTAAAAATGACAGAAAGACAAAAAAAAAAGAATTTTTTTGTTCATTACGGATATTAATTAGGTTTAATCATCACCTTAAGTCTTTGTTTTATTTGTACCACCTTGACTATTTTTAAATATATTTTTGTGTCTTCTTTTGTGTCAATATTTTTATTATTAGCTTGGTATTCATATATTCATTTACTATTATTTTGGTGTTTACTCCAAAGATACCAAAATGTATCCTTCACTTATTGGAGTATGATATAAATCAGTAGTTTTACCACCTCTCAACAATAGAAGGTCCTTTCCCCCTCTCCCATCTCTTACTTTATCATAGCCTTGTACTTTACACTATCATATATTTCCAATGTCACATTTTCATTTTTATTTCATATAGTCATTATTTTTAAATATTTACCCCCAGTTTATAAAAAAAATTATTATTCAATAAAACTAGTCTCTCTTTTGCCTCATTCAGAATAATTTTCACATGGATCTCAGATTTCACTAGCAACAAACATCTGTGGACCCAAAACCATTTACAATCACAAGTAGACTAAAGATGAGTAGCCTTTGCTTTATTATCATTAGGTCATATGTGCTTGCTTGTGCATATCCACTATAAAACATTAAGAAACAAAACACTTAGAACAACTAGCGTAAAACATGAAGTCCATTTTAATCTATATGATATCACCTGGACATTATATGACGGAAAGTGAATCATGTGGATATACCTGATCTCCTTTGATTATGTTGATCACCTGATTTCTTCCAGCCTGTTTTGACATATATGATTCTTCCTTCTGTTTTTGCATTAATTGATTCAATTATGCTTCCTATTTATTTCCCTATGGCACTTCACGTTACCTAGACATTACATCTGGACTTCTTTTAGTCTGTCATAGATGATCCCTCCTACACCTTAGCTGGGGGAATGGTGCTTAAGGGAAAGATATAGAGGTGAGACTCTAAAAATATATTTTTCATACATAATTTATTTTAGAACTATATAAATATTGTATACATTCAAAGATATAATTAAACAAAAGTGAAAACAGTGAACTCTAAAACTGAAAATAGAAGTTCCTGTCGTGGCACAGTGGCTAATGAATCCGACTAGGAACTGTGAGGTGGTGGGTTCGATCACTGTCCTTGCTCAGTGGGTTAATGATCCAGCGTTGCCATGAGCTGTGGTATAGGTTGCAGATGCGGCTCAGATCCCACGTTGCTGTGGCTGTGGCATAGGCCGGCAGCTGTAGATCCGATTTGACCCCTAGCCTGGGAACTTCCATATGCCATGGGTGTGGCCATAAAAAGCAAAAACAAACAAACAAAAAACTGAAAATAAGCCAAGATAAACAAACCCAACTATACATCAAATTGGTAAAATAATCACACATAAAAATAATTCTTTCAAAGTGACTTTTCAATACAGTGTTGAGACTGTTTGTCCTTAGTAGGATATATTTTAAGGATAAAGGAAAAAAGGCAGAGAAAATTAAAAACCACTTAGGAATTTCACTCTTAGTAGCAATACTGGCATTGTAATTTTGCAGCTATTATGTATATTGTGGGGTAAATCGACCTTCCTTAGAATCAAAGAGAAACAACACAGATATAAAAAAAAACATTTTAAGAAAAATTGATTAATATTTAATTTTAATTGAGCATATATACATGAGAACTTATGAGTTTCTTTATTTTTCTCACTAATATACTTCCTAGCTTGCTACATTGCAGGCCTAGAGGCAATGACACAGTAACAATGAGCACACCTGGTCCCCAGATCTTGGTTTCTAAGTACTACTACCAATTAAAAAGGACCATGGATTCTTTTTGAAATGGTTTATTCCAGGGCTAAAATAGAGAAGTACAAGATTAGCCACGGACATCACGTGAGGGCAGAACGCAAGGAAGAAGATCAATAATTTACAAATAACAAGAATTGGCAGTTTTAAAATTGAGCTATAATTTGATAACAAAATGAAGACTTCACACTTGCAACGCCAAATTAAAAGTAGAGGCAAAACATAACACGTTTAACTTCTTTACGAGTTTTTTTTCTATACTGATAGTTTATTGTGAATCAACTTTTATTATGTTCTTAATGTTTCTCATAACTCCACCATGGTGATTATCTGATCCATCAATGGATTATCTGATCCATTCATTGAACAGTATTTTTTATCTAAGTTCTATATTTCCACGTTATCTTTACAGTAACTGTTTATTTGAAGTCAGGATCTTAAAAATATATTACTAATGTTTTAATTAATGTTTTGAATGTTTCTGAATAATCATATGGTATGTGTTACATCCCTCAATTATCCCCTGAATAGTATAATGCAAAAACTGTTGATTCCTAATTGCAGAGTACAATATGTTTCAATGTATGTGAAAATATGTATTTTAAATGAATAATGCTGCAATCCATTTTTCTAAAAGCTATTGATACTTTACGCTATTTATTTGCCAGTGAATATCCTGTGCATAAACGAAGTCCTTCTTAGTGTAATTTGGTACTACACTAGTAATTCATAAAATTATCTCACCTCTGAGAGATTGATTTGGTTGAAACTGCATTATTAATTTGTTTAAACATTAACCTTAAAAGAAAATTACAGAAAGCCCTTTCCTTACTTTTACTAATGCCTGCATATATATAATCCGTGTTGATAAACACATTGAATATTCACTTCATTATTTTATAATGTCTTTATTGAAATATAACTTATATAACATAAAGTTCAGCATTTTAAAGTGTTCAGTCCATTAGTTTTGAGTATATTTAGAGTTGTATAGCCTCACCACGACCTAAATTTAGAACATTTTCATCATTCATAAAGAAACCCCATACCAAATATAGTCACTCCTATTTCCCCTGTCTCAAGACCCTGGCGTGTACTAATCTGCTTTCTGTCTCTATATATCCCTATTCTGGACATTTCATATAAAAGGAATTATACAATACACAGTCTTTTTTGATTGGCTTCTTCCTCTTACCATAATGTTTTCAAGGTTTATCCATGTTGTGGTATCATTATTTCATTTCTTTTTAAGACTGAACAATATTCCATTGTGTGTATATACCACATTATATTCATCCATTTGTCAATTGATGGACATTTGGGTAGTTTCCACTTTTTGGCTAGGATGAATAATGCTGTTGTAAATATTTTTGTACAAGGATTTATGTTTGCATATGTAATCAATTATATTGGGTAGAATACCTTCTTGTTTTAACATTAAGAGATATTGTCACATGGTTTTCCAAAATGGTTGCACTATTCTATAATCTCACCAGTAAAGCATGAGATTTCCATTTTCTTATAATCATCACCAACACTTGCTATTGTGCGTCTTTTCAATTATAGCCATTCTAATGGATACGCAGTGGTATCTCATTGTGGATATGACTTGCATTTCCTTAATGACTAATGTTGAGCATCTTTTCATGTCCTCATTGGCCATATGTACAGGTTATTTGAAGAGACGTCTGTTCAGATTCTTTCCATGTTTTTAAATGGGCTATTCATTTTCCTATTGTATAGTTACGAGAGCTCTTTACATATACAAGTTCCTCATCAGATATTGTATTAGCATTTATTTAGGTCTTTCCATTTATTTAGGTCTTCTTTCCATTTATTTAGGTCTTCTTTAATTTCATTAAATAATATTTTATAGCTTTTAGTTTGTAAGTATTGTACTGCTTATGCTAAATTTATTCCTGAATTTTTTGATCTTTTTGTAAAATATAGTTGTATTTTTAAATTTCATTTTTGATTGTTCATTGTAAGGACAAAGAAATGCAAATGATTGTTTAAAATATTGATCTTTATACAGTAACCTGTTGAAATTGTTTACCAGTTTTAAGAGCTCTTTTGTGAATCCCTTTGAATTTTCTATACTAATGATCATGTCTTCAGTAAATACAGATTATATTTACTTATTCCATTCCAATCTGAATGATTTTATTTCCTTTTCTTGCCTAATTACCTTGGCTAGAACCTCCAATATATGTTGAGTAGAGGTGGTTAGAGCAAACAGTTTTGTCTTCTCAATTTTTAGTAATAAACTTTTAGTAAATACTTTGTCAAGATTAAAAATTATTAGCTATTAGAGTTGGATGTTACAATACATCTACATTGTCTATCCTTGTAATGTTTTACTGACAGCTATGATAAGGAAAATACCTGTTTCTTCTTTTAGAAAATTGCCCTCTTTGAGAAACAGAAAATGATAGTTATATAATATATTCATAAGCTCCCTGTGTTAGTGTTTTCTGTATTTATAGCTGTTAGCGAATGGAAAATATTTAAATTTCTCTGTGTATTGGGTCTCTTTTTACATATATGGCTAAGTTTGAGGTGAGGGTGGAGAAACAGAGTACTCACAATATACTAATTTTTGGAACAAAATTTATAGATTTTTATACCAATATAAAAAGCACTTAGTATCATTTTCTAATAGGTATTTTTGCAGAAAATCTTATGTGGTGGTACATTTCCTTTCAAGGCTTACTTTTCTTTTGCTCTTTCCGTAGTTTATATGACTATGAAAATTCATAATTCAGTTTTAATCCAGCTGCAAATGACTCTTCTCAGTAACAATACTATGGCAGGGATTTCACAGGTCAACCATACCTATTGCAAAGAGTCAGCTTCTTACATTCAAAATGCGTATTTAAACCAAATAGTATGTTTGAATCCAATAATAGAGGATAATTTATTATGAAAACAATCCTAGGCTCAACTCCTCTCTAGAGGGAACCATTCTTAAGTATTTCAATACTTTATAGTTGTCAATTCCATGTCTCTAAATAACATGTTTACATTGTTAAGTCTTGACTCATCAATCATACACATTATCTTTTGGCTTCCTAACATAATAGATTAGGACTAAGATTACTTATATCATATGAAACAAATACCATGCAAATATAATTACTTCTCTATTTTTCAGTACCTCTATGTAATTATTTTTAAAATGATATACTTACATCTTAATGTCTTGTTTCATCAAATACAAACAAGGTCTCTCAGTCTGCATTTTGATACTATCACCTGTATTTTCACTTCAGTTATCCTGCCTCTTTCCATTACCTTACATTTGCTGTCCATACCTATACTATTTCATAGCAAATGAAAACATTTACATAATTTTTAGTAACAGAATTTAAATTGTCCAGACTTTGACTAGATTATTCTAAAAGTTTAAAATAAGAGAATAGTGTTTACGATAGTATGAGAACATAAAGAACATGAACAAAGTTGTATACTATGATTGCATTTCTTATTTTGTTACTTTTTTTTGCTGAGGTTTCTTGTTAATATTTATTGAGATACAAATCATATGCCATAAAATTTACCCCTTTAAAGTGTACAATATACAATTTTAGTACACTCACAATTTTACTGCCCGTCACCACAATCTAAGATTAGGAGACTTTTATAACTCCAAAAAGAAGTCTTGTATATATCAATACTTGCTCCCTATACTTGACTCCAAGTCCTAAGCAACCACAAATCTATTTCCCTTCTATCCTGACATTTCATGTTGGTCAATGGGTACAAACTTACAGTTAGAAAATGAATAAGCTATGGAGATCTAATACACAGCATTGTGATTATAGTCAACAATACTATATTATATACTTCAAAGTTGCTAAGAAACTAGATCTTGAATGTTCTCACCACAAAATGAAATGATAATTATGTGACATGCTGAAGTTGTTAGCTAACACTAAGGCTGTAGTCGCTTTGAAATATATAAATGTATCAAATCAACATTCTGTATACCATAAACTTACAACATGTTATATATTGATTATACCTCAAACAAAGTAATCATACAAAATGTGACCTCTGTGACAGGCTTCTTTCATTTAGCATAGTGTTTTCAAGGTCTATCAATATTGTAACATGTTTCAGTACTTCATTTCTGTATATGGCCAAAGAATAATATTGCACTGCATAGATAAATCACATTTTAGTTATTCATTCATTAACTGATGCATATATAAGTTGTTTATGGATTTTGGTTATTGTGAATAGCCCTGCAGGAAACATTTATGTACATGTTTCTATGTGAGCATTTGTTTTCACTTCTCTCAGATATACAACTAGTAGCAAAATTGCTGGGTAACATGGAAACTCTGTTTAATTTTACTACTAGCTATATATCCAAGAAAAATGAAAACAAATGTCCACACAAACATTTGCACACACGTATTTATTGCAGTGTTATTCATAAGAGCCAAAATATAAAAACTTATACGTGTGTTTATATATATATATATATATATATATATATATACACACACACACACACACATATGTATGTACATATATGTATATAAGTATATAAACTCAAGATGGATTATAGACCTAAAAGTAAGAATGGGAAGTCTAAAACTCCTAGAATAAAACACAGACAGAACATTCTTTGACATAAAATGTAGCAATTTTTCTTTTGCATCTATCTCAAGGAAAAGGAAACAAAAGCAAAAATAAACAAATGAGACTTAAGCTTTAAAAGCTTTTGCAGGGTGAAGGAAACCACTGACAAAACAAAAAAGAAAACGCTCTGAATGGGAAAAAAGTATTTTCAAATGATATGACCAGTAAGTGGTTAATATCCAAAATATATATACAGCTCATACAATTCAATATCAAAAACAAGCAACTCAATTAAAATGGGCAGAAGATCTGAATACACATTTTTCCCAAGAAGGTATACAGATGGCACTTGAAAAGATGCTCAATATAGCTAATCCTCGGAGAAATGCAAATTAAAAACACGAGATATCACCTCACATCTGTCAGAATGGCCATCAACAACAACAACAAAAAAGAAAACTCAAAAAGCAACAGTTGCCAATGATGTGAATAAAAGGGAACCCTAGGACACTGATGTTGGGAATGTCAGCTGATGCAGCCACAATGGAAACACTATAGAGGTTCTCTAAAAAACTAAAAATAGAACTACCATATGATCCAGGAATTCTGCTCTTGGATATACATACAAAGAAAATGAAAACAGTAATTCAAAAAGATACATGTACCCCAATGATTACGGCAGCATTATTTAGAATAGCCAAGATACAGAAACAACCTAAGTGTCCATCAACAGATAAATGGATAAAGAAGATGTGGTTATGTATGTGTATACATACATATATATATATACACACACACACACACACACACACAATGTAATATTACTCAGCCATAAAGAAGAATGAAATTCTTCCATTTGCAACAACATAGATGGACTCAGAATGTATTATTCTCAGTGAAATAAGTCAGAAGAAAAAGACAAATATTGCATGCTAACACATGTGGAATCTAAAAAATAAAATGGATGAATATAACAAAAGAGAAGTAGACTAACAGATTATGAGAACAAAATAGTGGTTATCAGTGGGGAGAGAGAAGTGAGGAGGAGTATGATAGGGACAGAGGATTAAAAGGCACCAACTACTATGTATAAAATAAATAAACACCAAGAATATATTATATAACACAGGGAATATAGCCAATATTTTATAACTTTAAAGGCATTATAATTTTTTTAAAATATTGAATCACTATATTGTATACCTGAAACTATTATAATATTGTAAATCAACTATACTTTGGTGATAAAATTTTTTTTGACAAATTGCCAGGTTGTTTTCCAAAGAAGATAATATACTATTTTACATTCTCATCAGCAGCGTAGGAGAGTTCTAATGTCACCATATTTTCCTCAATACTTGTTGCTATTTATTTTTTATAGTCACTCTAGTAGATGTGAAGTTATATATCTCATGAAGGTGTTGATTTCCATTTCCCTGATAACCAGTAATGTTGGGCAACATTTCATATACTTACTTTCCATTTGTATATCTTCTTTAGAGAACTGTCTAAGTAAATCATTTGCCCATCTTTAATTGGGCTATTTGTCTCTCTATTGTTGAGTTATAACAGTTTTTGAAGTGGTCTGTATATAGGGCCATTACCAAACATATGATTTGCAAACATTTTCACCCATCCCAGAGGCTATCTTCTCACTCTTTTGAAGGTATCATTTGCAGCATAAAAGCTTTTAATTTTGATTAAGTACAATCTATCTATTTTTGTTTCACTGATTTTGCTTTTGGTATATAAAATAAACCATTGTTTAGTAAATCTCAAGTATCAGTTATGCATAAATCACCTTCATTTTCAATTGCTGAAAGGACTCATAGATTTATACTGTTTATACTCATCAAATAGCTTCATAACAGGCAAAGGTTATGATGCAGCATTAGAAAGAGAAGGATATGCATTAACAAATGTCCAAAAATATCAAGTACTGGCTTCTTTTCTTCCAACTGTTCAATCATGCAAGGATGCACTTTGGCCCCAGATCTCAAACAAAACCAGGGTGGATGCAAAGTGTTCGGGTACCAGACACTATATTTTATAGTGCTATATATTATAGTAAGCTGATCATGTAAGTACATAGTAGCTATGTGACTAGCCTTATTGAAATTCCCCAAGCTGCACAAAAACACATTGCAAATCATCAATCTAGTTAGTAGTAGTAGTAGTAGTAGTAGTAGTAGTAGTAGTAGTAGTAGTATAGAAGTAGTAGTAGCATTACACAGTACTACACAGTATTAAGAGCTGACACAATGTTAAACTCTGCCCCTGAAACAATTCATGGACCCATGATTATAGAGCATCATTGACCTTTACTTAATACAGTTGATAGCACTGACCATTGGTCAATACCTTGAGATAATCAAAAAAAATCAATTTAGACTAGATGAGATTAATCCATGTGATACATGTTTCTCTGTTTGCTTTTTTGTCTCGTATACTATTCTCCAGAAGCTTTGTTTTAATTTTTACAGTTTCAAATTTTCAAAGAGATGCACATAGGTACAGATATTTCACATAGGTATAGAGTTTCAAATTTTCAAAGAGATGCACATAGGTACAGATACCTCATTTATTGTGCTGGGTACATAATAAGCCCTTAATTCACATTTTTTAGCTTCAGAAAATTTTGTTATAACTTAAATAGTTCCCTCTCTTCTATATCATATATTCTCTGTTTTTGGATTCCCATTAGATACTGTGCCACCTGAACTGATGTTCTGATCTTCCTAATGTTTTTCATTCATATTTTCTTCTGGAGTTTGTTTCAGTAGTGTGTGTCCTTCTAGAAATTTGTCTATCTCATCTAGTTAACTGACTATTGACATACAATTGTTCATAGTACTCTCTTATAATCCTTTTTATTTTGTAAAGGCATCATTCCATTGTAAGCACAGAACATCTTTTTGATATGATTTAAGTCATTTAAAATTTATTGGATTTATTTCATGGCTTAACGCATCATCTATCCTAGAGAATATTCTATCTTCACTTCAAAAGAATGTTTATTCTGCTGTTATTGGATGGAGTGTTTTACAGATATCTATTAGGTTTAGTCAGTTTACATTTTTTGCTCAAGTCTCCTATCTCCTTGTTTCTAGCTGTCAAAATGAGTTATTTATTTACCCTACTATTATTACTAAATTATCTATTTCTCCCTTAAATTACTTCAGTTTCTACTATTTTGGATTTATGTAGTTAGGTAAATTTATGTTTATAGTTGTTATGTGTGTTAGAAGAATTGCTCTTCTTATTATAAAATTGCCCTTTTTGTCTTTAGAAACATTTTTGCCTTCAAATCTATTGCATCACATTAAAGTATGCCCACTCCACTCTCTTTTGGATACTCCTTGCATGATATATCTCTTTACATGCTATTAGATTAAAAAAATTTCTGTCTTTAAATCTAAAATGTATCTCCTGTAGACCACATACATTTGGATCACTATTTTACCCAGTGATGCAAAAATTCTAAACAAAAACCTAGTAATTGAATCCTGATATATGCAAAAACATAATACATCATAATCAACTGAAGTTCTTCCCAGGAGTGCAAGATTGTTTTAAAATTTAAAAATTAATAATTATTAAATAAAACAATCGATAATTATAATCTCATATTAACAGGAAAATGAAAAATAATACTATAATGATCTCAATAGAAGCAGAACAACTATTTGATAAAATTCGACCCTTATTGAGGATGAAAATTATCAAGATAGGGACTGAAAAAATTTTTCTTAAACCTAAAAAAAACTATGATAAAAGCTACAGGAAACATTAAATTTATTAATGAATAACTGAACTCAATTCCTCTAAGAACAGGAACATTGTATGGATTCCAGCTGTTACCACTTCTATTAAATATTGCATTGGAGATGCTAGTCAGTGTTACAAAGCAAAAAGAAAAAAAAGTCACAAGAATTGGAAGGAGATAAATAAAGCTTTCCTTATTTGTAGAATTAATTTTACATGATTGGGTATGTAAACGATCCAAAATAATTTACAATTAGTATTAATAAGTTAACTGAGCAATGTTGCGTGATATAAGGTCAGCACTTTAAAAACTCGTATTTATATAACATCTACAAGTAGAAAATGAAGTATAATAAAAATCACTTTTAATAATATAAGTAGCATCAACTCCCTAGGGTAAATAAAATAAATATGTGCAAGGCCTTTAAAATCAAAATTAGAAAACATTTTTGAGAGAAATTAAAGACCTAAATAAGTAGAGGGAATTTATCATGTTCATATATAGAAAGATACAATACTATAGTCACTTTTGTCACAGTGATCTATTCAATAAATCATAATAATCCAGAAGTTTTTTTTTTGTAGAAATTAACGATCTGGTTATAAGTCTACATGGAAATATGCAGGGACAAGAATAGCCAACACAATCTTAAAGAAAAAGGAAAAAGCTGGAAGACATATTATTAGATATAAAAATTATTACAAGGTTATAATAATTAAGGCAGTATGCTATCAGTAAAATAGAACAGTGGAACAATAGCAAGTCCACAGACAGAACCACATATATATGGATGATTGTAGTAAAATGTAAAAAAGATAAAATTTTCAGCAAATGAGCTAATATGGAAAAAATTTTAATCTTGCCTCCCACCTGTCACATACAAAAATCAATTACATACGGACTGTGTTACTGAATGTAGAACATAAATAGAATTAGAAAAAATTTTCAAGGGAACAAAAAATATTAATAAAGGGAAATTTTTTCAAATTTCTGTATATCAAAAGGGACCTTTAAAAGAGTACAGAGTCAAGCGACAGACTGGAAAATAGTTTTCCAATCCATGTATCTGAAAAAGAACTTGTATCCAGAATGTGTAAATAACTCCAACAAATCATTGAGAAAGGCAAACAACCCAAGAGAAAAAAGTGTAAAATACTTGGACAATCACAAAAAAACACAACCAAGTAGCTAATTAACATATGAAAAGATGCTCTTTTACATTAATCGTTAGAAAAATGAAACTCGATACCATGGTGCAATATCATTATATACTCACCAAAATGTTTGAAATAAAACGGATGAAAACTTCTGGCACAGATGTGGAACAACTTGAACTTTGATGTATTGATAGTAAAAGTGTACACTGGTACAATCACTCTGGAACACCAATAGGATCCAGTAAAGGCATATATATATATATATATATATATATATATATATATATATGTATATATGTATGTGTGTGTGTATATATATATATATATATATATATATGTTACATGTCCCCTTGTACTACAATGTATGCTAAAGTAAAATACAGATTTATGAGCATTTTTTGTTGTTGTTGACCACTGTATGTGTACTTAAATATAAAAGTACAAGTGCATTTAAATGAATTAATGTATGATTGCTTTAAATTAAGTTAGTTAAATCAGGTTTAAATTAATGCACAAATTTTTCAGTGCTTTTCTCATTCCACTCTCTTAGCAACTCCATCACAGATGTAGAGTACATATTATATAACTATCCCAATTTATGAATGAGGAATTAGACACAGAACTCACTTAGTAGTACATCCAAGATAAAACTGCTAATACATAATCAGATCAGAGCCAAGAATTTGATTCTTCTGACTCTAAGCCCTGTGCTCTTCTTACTACATTAATACAGGTATATATCTAGACTTTTAAAACACAACATCCGACAAATTTTCGGGTACCTTTTAGAGAAAAAAAAATTACTAGTCTTGCAAAATTAGAAGCACCCTTTATTTTCTCAGTTTCCTTTGTTTAATGTCCTGGTTTTGTCATTCAAGAGGAAAAAAATGGTAGGTTACATTATGTCTTGAAATAATTGAGTTAGACTTAAGTGCCTATTATTTACATATTTTCCATATTCTAATACAATTTCTTTTCAAAGACATTACAAGCATTAGTAAAAAGAACATCCAGTTTTCTCCTTTCACTGGAATCCTGGTCTTTGCATTAAAAATAGAGAAATAGCAGGTGTCAGAGATTAAATTATACATTTTTAAAAATCTTACAAATCTAAGATATTGACCCCTATTGCGACAGAACTCTTTCAGTGACTCAGTTGAAAATTTAAGATTCTACAATGCAAAATGCAATAATAAATTCATTTATTATTAAATACAACAATATGTAAAGACTATCATTTAAGACACAGAGTATGAAAGGCCTAATTTAGAAGTAGGGAGAAAACCTTTTGTGGCTCTGAAATGATTCTATTAACTGGATGTGTAAACATTTCACAGAAAGGAAATGCTGAATGTCTTCTTGAGAGTCAGGACTTTCAGAACTGAATATATGTACACCTCTCTCAAATACGTCAAGCAAATATGTACATGGGTGCATGTGCATATATTTCTATAGTTTTAAAAAATTTCTTTGAATATTTCCTCTGATCTTTTCTGTAATTATGGAACTTATTTTTTAAAGTATTCCATGTCAGAACATTTCACTCATACTTTTCATCTCTGTATCCTTTGTACTATCGTCTTGAAAAATCTCCTGACTTGGTTCTCTAGGTCATTAGTATCTGTAGCTGTGTTAATTTTATTTATTATCACGTTTCCAACCATTTTTAAGAACTATGATTTATTTGGGTGGGGAGTGGTACAGAAGTTTACTTCCAAATTTCCCCTTCCTTTGTAAGAATTACTCCGTCACATTAAATTAATTTGCATTCTCTAAAACTTCATATAAATGGAATTATAAAGTATATAGTCGTTTTGTGTGTGATTATAATCAGCTGTTTTTTTTTGAGATTCATCCATTTTGTTAAGGATATCATTAGTTCATTCCTTTTTATCACCAAGTAGTATTCCATTGTATGAATATACTATTTTTCCTTTGAATTTTTTATAGAAATTTGAGTTGTTTCCCAAATTCGTAAATAGAGATAATACAAATAAAGCTTCTATGAAGAGTAGTGTACAAGCTTTTGTATGAATATATACTTTTATTTTTATTTTATAAATATTTAGAAAGGGAATAAATGGTAGTTTTATGGAGTTTTTTTGTTTGATTTTTTAGGGTCGTACCCGTGGCACATGGAGGTTCCCAGGCTAGGGGTAGAATTGGAGCTGTAGCCACCGGCCTACACCACAGATCCGGGCCGTGTCTGCGACCTACACCACAGCTCCTTAACCCACTGAGTGAGGCCAGGGATCAAGCCTCCATCCTCATAGATACTAGTCAGATTAGTTTCCACTGAGCCACAATTGGAACTCCAGTTTTATGTATTTTTAACCTTAAACTGCACATAGTTAAAATGTACAATTTGATAAGTTTTGACATATGTCTACTCTTAAGTAAACATCACCACTATTAAAAACAATGAATGTCCGTCATCCTCAAAATCTTTGTAACTAATCTCTTTCTTCTGTCTTTACCCATATTTCTATCTGGAATGATTTTTCTTCTGCCTGAGGAACTTCCTTTAATTCTTACAGTTCAAGTTTGCTGATGATAAATTATTACAGCTTATCTATGCGATTTTTTTTCCTCCAATATTTTAAAGTTGTTGCTCCACTGACTTTTCACTTGCATTGTTTCTGATGAGAAATCTACCAACCTTGTTTCATTGCTTCCCCCCATCTGGTTGCTTTTAGGATTTTCCCTTTATTGCTGATTTTGAGTAATTAATTTTGGTGTATGTTGGTATGATCACCTTCATGTTTCTTGCACTTGATTGTCACTGAACTTCCTTGGTATTTGGGGTTAGAATTCTCATCAAATTTGGAAAAATTTTAGCCATTTTTCCTCACTTTTTTCTGTTCTTTCCTCCATTTTTGAGGACTCTAAATACACATACATTAGGCTACCTTACATTATCCCACAGTTCAACAATACTTTGTGAAATTTTAAAAATTAAATTATTTTTTCTGAGTTCCTTTGAAAAAGTTTCTATTGCTGTTTCCTCAGGTTCACTAATCTTCTGCTATGCTTTCTTTTTTTTTTTTTTTTTTTTTTTGCCTTTTTGTCATTTTATGGCCACGGGTTTATGGCCGCACCCGCGGCATGTGGAGGTTCCCAGGCTAGGGGTCTAATCGGAGCTGTGGCCACTGGCCTGCGCCGCAGCCACAGCAACGCAGGATCCGAGCCGCGTCTGCAACCTACACCACAGCTCATGGCAACGCCGTATCGTTAACCCACTGAGCAAGGGCAGGGATCGAACCCGCAACCTCATGGTTCCTAGTCGGATTCGTTAACCACTGCGCCACGACGGGAACTCCTGCTATGCTTAATCCACCATTAATCTCATTCAGTGTATTTTTCATGTCACATATAGTTTTCATTTCTATAATTTCAATCTGGTATTTTCTCTTCAATGCAACAGCTTCATTTTTTGCATTCTTTTAAAATAAACTTTTATTTTAGAATAATTTTAGATTAACAGATTTTTTAGGGCCACACCCAAGGCATATGGAAGTTCCTGTGCCAGGGGTCGAATCAGACATATAGCTGCCGGCCTATGCCACAGCCACAGCAATGTGGGATCTGAGCCACATCTGCAACCTAAACCACAGCTCACAACACCACCAATTCTTAACCCACTGAGCAAGGCTGGGGACTGAACCCACGTCCTCATGGATACTAATCGGGTTTGTAACGCACTGAGCCACAACGGGAACTCTGATTTACTGAAAAATTGTGAAGGTGATACAGAGATCTATGAGACCCTCACAGCCAGTTTCCTGTATAACTAACATCTTATATTAGTATGACACAACTGTCACAATAAGAACCAATATTAATGCATTATTATTAACTAAAGTACATACTTTATTAATATGCCCTTATTTTTTACCTAATATCCTTTTTACATTCTCAGATCTTATATGGTATATTACATTACATTTAGTAATTATATTTCTTTAGTTTCCTATAAGTTGTGACAATTTTTCAAACTTTCCTGGTTTTCAATGACCATGACAGTTCCTAGAAGTACCGGTCAGGTATTTGGTAGACTAATCCTTCAACTGGGATTTGCCTTATGTTTCCTCATGCATCAGATGATAAGATTGGGGTTACAGATTTTTAGTAAGAAGATTACAGATATGAATTTCCGTTCTCATTTCATCTCATCAAGGTTACATGGCTTATTTCTGTTGATGTTAATCTTGTTCACCTGGATGAGGTAGTATTTGTTAGGTTTCCGCCTTTAACACCACACTCTTTGGAAGGAGGTCACTGTATGTAGCCCATAACTCTGCTGGGGAGTTGCACTCTATTTCCTTGAAGTTAAAATAACTACCTAAATTATTCTAAATTCTTTAGAATGGAATATTTATCTATCTCCCATTTATTTAATATCATGTCATTTATTTATATCAGTATAGACTTGAGGATATTAATATATATTCTGGGTTATAAGCTAATATAAAAAAAAATTCTAACTTTGGCCACTGGGAGCACTTTCAATTGGCCCTTGTGTTCTTTTGATATACTCCTATCTTTTATTTCCCTTTAAACCTTATTTTCTGTGACTAAAAAATCACCAGGCTCATCTTATATATTCCTAGCCCCAGGCCCAGTATCATCTACTTTTCCAAAGAGCCCCAGTTCTTTTTATTGTATAATGGTATTAGAAACCAAGATCTGGGTTGTAAGAGTGCTTCTATTACTGGGCTTCCAATTGCATCTAGGCCCTTTCAGCTGACACAGCAAAGAAATACATGTGCATATACTAAACCATGGATACACACATACCCTTAAGCCACGTACACACAAATACAATATATATACATGTTGGCAAAAAACAGAATTGTACCATATTCTGGGTTATAATTTGTCTCCTGAAAGTTGTAGAATGATGATATCTGTATCACATTAATGTTTTCATACTGCTGTATTCAATTCTAATCTATTATCACATGAATCATAACTTCCACTCCTTAATTATCTGTAACCTCAAATTCCAACAGTAAGAATTCTGGCTCCCAGTATCCACCATCAACTAACTTAATTGTTCAGGCCTTATATACCTATAGGATGGCTTCAGAATTATTAATCCATACTCCCTTGGGAATCATCTTCATCAACTTGAATGCAGTACTTACGTATTTAACTTTAGTCTTACAGACTCCACTCATTTCCCAAGTTACTCAGGTCACTGCCTTATTCTCTCGTCCTCTTTGGTGAGACTGTTTCATACATTTGTGGTTCAGTTAGATTCTTTTGCCACAGTCAGAATTCTTTCCTGGGAATCCTCGATCTCCTAAATGATTTTTAAAACATTTTAATGTATTATAAGCTATAATATAATATAAACTATAATATATGTTATAATATATATTATAGTTTACTCATATTATAAAATCCTATAGATTTTGACAAATTCACATTGTCATATATTCACCATTACAGTGTCATATAGAATAGTTTTTCCACTGCCCTAATGCTTACCATTTTTAAGAAAATAGAAGAAAATATATAATGTTTATATTCCTCTCAAATAATGTTTGTGAAATAACAACTTATGTTTTGTTATAGCATTTCTATAATTTCCTTAATTTTTTGTCCTAATAGCAAAAATGACATTAATCCAATAAAATGCTTCAAATCCTCCATAATACTTTTTCAAGTTTTCGCTGGAATGACCTTCCGCATTCTTAAGCATGTTTGCTATCATATCTGGAGACCTTTTTTATGTGAGCATATATCATATTTTGTCATATATGTTAGTGTGGAAATGGTCTAAAGTATGGGGATTTTCTTACAACTCTTCAATAAAGTGAGACAATTAAATCATCACCTTTGCCTCTAAAGGCATCAATTTACAAAATGGCAGTGGTGATAGTTAAGGAGACTATGGGTCTGAGCAGGAAGCCCAAATAAACAGGTAATGTGTCAAACAAAAGTTGATTAAACACTTGAGGGAGTCAGATATAGGCTATTAGACAGAACATGCTAAAATGACTCAGTTAGCATTATATACTCTAAAAGACTACAACATTACTAGAAAAATGATCAAATAGTTTTGAATAAAGTTCAAAAGAGGAAGATGTTTTTAGTCACCATCATTATTTAACATTCTGGACACTCTGGCCACTATAATCAGATGAGATGAAAAGAGACTCAAATATTACAATTACAATATTGTAGTATACATGAGGAAATAGAAGATAATTGAAGGGAAAATAGAATTAAGAAAGTTCAATAAACTTGGAGTTACAAAATTAACATTTTAAAAAAATAATAGCTTTATTAACACAATTGGCATTTTGGGTTAGACAATTCTTTTTATGGAGGGCTACCCTGTGTAGTGTAAGAAATTTGGCAGCATTCCTGGTTTCTATCAATTAGTTGGCAGTAGCACAACCCTACTCGCAAAATTACTACAACAAATATGTCTGCAGACATTGCCAATATTCCCCATGACATAAAATCATCCCTGGTTGAGAACTATCTTACAGAAATAATACCAAGGCTATATAACTGAAAAAAACAAATTCATCAATAAAAGCATTAACAAATACAAAGCAGTCATGAATAAACTTGGCAATAAGTAGTCAAGAAAACTATATAAAGAAACCTATAAGCTTAATTGAAGGATATAAAAGAAAATTTAAATACATGAAGATATGCATTACATTCTTATATGAAAAATCTCAATACTATGTAATAACGTAAACTCCCCTCAAAGGAACTTACATATTTAATGCAATTTTAATCAATATTATGATTGGCTTTATTGTGTATCTATATAAAATTATTCTTTAATTTATATGTAAGACTGAGTAGGCCAAAATAATCAGATACATATTGAAAAAGATAGCTAATAAAAATAAAGATTCACTATCTGATATATCTGATAATAATAACTGTTTTATTCTTTAATTTTTGCCAGCTTCATTAAGATACATTTGACAAATAACATTGTGTAAATTTAAGGTGTACACATGATGATTTGGTATACATACTTACTGTGAAATGATTACCACAATAGGATTAGTTAATACATCTATCTCACCTCACGTACTTACCATTTTTTGTGTTTGGTGAGAACTTGTATGATTTATTCTCTTAGTAACTTTTAAGTATACAACACATTATTGATAACTATAGTCATTACGCTGTATATTATATCCCCAGTATGTATTCAACTTGTAACTGGAGTTTGTACCCTTTGACCACCTTTTCCCACCTCTATCCCCACCCCTGGAAATCAGCAATCTACTTTGTTTCTGCGGGGTTTTTTTTTATTTCACACATAAGTGATATCATACAGTGTTTGTCTTCCTCTGTCTGACTTATTTCAGTTGGCATAGTGCCCTCAAGTTTCACCCACGATGTCGCAAACAGCAGATTTCCTCATTTCTTATAGCTGAATTGTATTCCATTTTTTAAAAAAATCCATTTATCCCTTAAACGGACACTTAAGGTGGGACTGCTAGGTGGGCTCCCTGGTTGGGCGGGGCTTCTGGCTATATTCTAGTCAGGCAGGACCACTAGCTAGGCTCTGGATTCACCTCTCATAAGTAGGGGTTATAAGCTGTTTTCCTTGGAAGAGTAGTTTCAGTAGTTAGATTTCACAATTGTTCAGGGCTTTGGGCCATGCACTTTAATCACTCCTGGTCAGGTGGGGCCTCTCACTGTGCTCTGAGATCAAGGCAGGACCCCAGGCTGTGCCTAGAATTTGCGAAAGGTTTTCAGCTGGGCTTTGTTATAGATAAGACATTGACTATGATCTGCTGCTGGATATGGGTGCTGGCCTCTCTGGTCGTGTGGGGTCTCTAGCTGTACTCCACAGTTCGGTTGGGCTAGAGACTGTGCTCTGCACTTGAACGAGGTTGCTCTCCAGGTTCCCAGTCAGGCAGAGCCTCAGGCTGTGCTCTATAATTGGGCAGAGTCACTGGCTGTGCTCTGTCTCTGCGTGAGCTGCAGGCTTTATTAAGCAATCAGGTGGACTGGATGCTGGGCTCAGCTTCTGGATGAATTGAAAGATAGAGCTTTGCAGGTGGGTGATAAGTTAGGCTGGGCTCCAAGGCTGCTCAAGGTCACTATTCAGATCCGCTGGTTGTCTGGGGCCAGAGTCTATGCTCAACAATTGGATAGGGCTGTTGGCTTGACTCCCTGCCCAGGTGGGCCAAAGGATGTGCTCTGCACAGGCCAGGCATCTGTGTGCATGCTTCCCAAAGCAGTGAGATTAGAGGTTATGCTCAACAGTTGGGTGAAAGAATAAGAAGTATTTTAAAGTTATCATAGTCAAAATAACATGGGCCAAACAAAGAATACACAGTGTGATCATTGGAACAAAGTACACAGCCCAGAACCAGACTTATTTACAATGTCAAAAACATAACATAAAACTTTGAAGAATATTTTAACACATGGCAGATACGACCCAATATCTATTATTTATAAAGAGTTAAGTCAGTAAAGAGTAGACACATACCTCAATGAAAAGTAGTCCAATGACATGATAAGCAATTGAAAAAATGAAGTAAAATCTGACATTATTTTGACATTATTTTTGCAGATTAAATTTTCTTTCCTTAAAGAAAAGTTCACCTACTCTTTAGTCTAGGTCCTATCTCTATTATGTGTCAGGATAGACCATTGACTTAAGATTCATATCTTACATTAAAATTGCAATTTAGGGAGTTCCCTTCGTGGCTCAGTGGTTAATGAATCCGACTAAGAACCGTGAGGTTGCGGATTTGATCCCTGGCCTTGCTCAGTGGGTTAAGGATCCAGCGTCGCCGTGAGCTGTGGTGTAGGTTGCAGACATGGCTTGGATCCCACGTTGCTGTGGCTGTGGTGAAGGCCGGCAGCTACAGCTCCTGTTAGACCCCTAGCCTGGGAACCTCCATATGCTGTGGGTGCGGCCCTAGATAAGGCAAAAAGACAAAAAAAATTGCAACTTCCCACTTATGCTCTCCCATCAGCATGTGTCCAAATTCATCAAAACACATACATTAAATAAGTGTAATTTATCATACATCACTTATATCCTAATAAAGCTTTAAAAAAAGAGAAACTACAAATAAACTTCATTTATTCTTTTTAACCTAGGACCTTGTTAGTCATCTTAATAATCAATTATCAAAATAAAGCAAATTAATTCTGGGCACAATTCAAATATCTTAGAAAACTCCCATCTGTGTTAGAAATATTAGATACTACCTATATCATGCCCAAAATATACTTATATGTTAGTATTTAACTAGTACATTTAATATATCAAATATCCAAAGGTGTCATATTAGTGTTTTTCATTTACTTTTCCTTACATGACAGGTTTTATGATTTTTTTCTATTTTAGCTTCTGACTGTCAGAGATTTTTGTTCTTGCATTGCTACACCTGTCTTTCATTTTATCTTCAGATAAAGATTGTTTAACTTAAGATTATTATCAACCACTTATGTATCACCTACAGAATCTCCTTTCCACTTCATAACCTTAAATATCCACTGTGATCCCTTTCTGGCTGTCTTACCATGTGACCACTAAAAATTCCATGTTCAAGGTATTTGGGGAAGCCATCTTTGCTGATTCCAATGAAAAAGCATTCTCCCAGTTTTCAATAGTTTTATTATTGAAAACAGTATTCTATATTAATGATTAAATATTTATTCATCCATTCACTAATTCATTCAAAAAGTACTTAACATAGACATAGTGCTATACCATATAACAGTTAAGAGATGGTGGTTTTTTTTAAAATAATTCTACATTCCTGAAAAAAGTTATAAAAACACAACTTTGATTTTATTAAATTTCTAAAATAAAAAAGCATAAATTAAATTAGATATAATTCATTAAGACTTGATTTTAAGAAATCATTTAATTAAATACTTAAATACACTTAAAATAATGAGGTTGTACTTCAGGGACTGAAGACAAATCGGGAATATATATTTTTATCATTTCTAGGAAATCTTAGGCAATAATATATATACAACATCATCATCATCACTATCCATACTAGCAGGAATACACCCAACAAAAATTTTGCTGGCAAGTGCCATACCTTTGAATATAAAAGGCATTGTTACTTTTCTGGAAGGAAAAAAATTAGAAAATACAATAAAATCCCCCAAATAGCTACTACAATGCGTGCAGAAGATACACAGTTTCATATTTAGAAAGAAAAAGTTGTAAAGAAATTAGTGTAACATATTTGCCTTTCCAAGTATGGAACAGACTTGGCTATGTCTCCAGTTTCCTTTACATTTCCATATACCAGCCTTAGTTCCTTTCTACCAGGAAAAATTTTGAAGCTGCATATTTCCTAACTCTAAGAAAATTTAGTAGTGTATTTCCCCAAGAATATTCTAAGAATTCCATTTAATATTTGCCTTTTCAGCCATTCAAACTATATCTATTACTCAAAAGTTTTAAAATACAAAACTACCATATGATCCAGCAATCCCATTTCTAGGTATATATACACAAAAATTGAAAGCATAGTCTCCAGCAGAGACTTACACACCTACATTTACAGCAACATTATTCACAATAGCCAAAAGGTGGAAGCAACCCAAATGTCCATCAACTAAGGAAAATAAATTGTGATATATACATACTACTGAATATTACTCATCCTTAAAAAGGAAAGAAATCTTGTCTCATGCTACTATATGGATGAAACTTGAAGATATTATGCTGAGTAAAATAAGTCAGTCATTGAAAGTCAAACACTGTATGAGTCCATCTATATGAGGTACCTAAAGTAGTTAAACTAATAGAAACAGAAAACATAAAGGTGGTTACTGAGGGTGGAAAGAGAGGGAAATGGGAAGTTATCTAAGGGGTTTAAGTTTCAGTTTCGCAAGCTGAAAAAATTTTGGAGAGCTATTGCACAATAACAGGAATGCACTTAGGAGTCCTGAAATATATATTCAAAAATAGTTCAGATGGTATTTTTTTTTTCTTTTTAGGGCTGCACCCGAGGCATATGGAGGTTCCCAGGCTAGGGGTCGAAGTGGAGCTGTAGCTGCCGGCCTACACCACAGCCACAGCAAGGCGGGATCCAAGCCGTGTCTGTGACCTACACCACAGCTCATGGCAATGCTGGATCCTTAACCCACTGAGCAAGGCCAGGGATTGAATCCGCATCCTAATGGATCCTAGTCAGGTTTGTTTACCACTGAGCCACGAAGGGAACTCCTAAGATTGTAACATTTTATGTGTTTCTTACCACAATTTTAAAAATTAAAAAAATATATATACCCAATTATGGAGAGCTGTCTTGTTTTATGGTGGACTAAGATGATTTCTACCCAAAAGGGCAACTGGGATCAGGATAAAAAGGGCATATTAGGTGTACTATTACTTACATTTCTTGGCCAGAATTAGCTAGTTTGGCTATCATGGGTTCTGATTAAAAGAATAATATCTATTGATTGGGTTTTGGGGGGGCAAATGTTTTCCTTAAAATATATCTAGTATATTAATATAAGAACACATCTAAACATAATAAATAGGGCAAATATATAGATGATCTTATCAGAATAAGAGTTAATTTATATAGGGTCTACTAACGCTATCAATAATTTAACAAGTAGAAACTTGAAACATGTACTAGCAGAATATATATCACAAATATTGTAGTCTAGAATAGTTCAGTGGCAGTAAACCAGAAAAGTTACAGACTGATTTAAAAATAAAAGTGCAGCACTGTATCCTATAAATAAAGCTTTCAGCTCTTTGAACACATTTTTGAAGTAAATTTTTCTTCCTTTGGAAGAATAACATTAGTTGCATTGAGAATCACTATATTCATTTCATTCTGACAGATCCAGCATTTGATTTGTATTTTGTATTATATTTGATTTGTTGTCCTAGGGAAAAGAGACACATATGACCCTTTCATTGACTCTTCCTATTTTCCCCAATAAGTATTATCTTTGTAACAAGTATATAAGAAACTGAGAAAGTTTTCAAGATGATCTTGGCCAGTCATTATGGAATTTATCTACACACAGAGGTATGGCCTCACTTTAAGAAAACTTAGTAAACAGAAATACAGGTATATAAGACAGATCAGTAAATCAATGACTGCTCACTTAACAAAGGGATACTCCTTAAATTATATACTTACCTAGAAAATTTAAACTGGAGTTAAAATTTGTGTTAAACAAGTTCTCAGTAAGAGGTTTACTATGTTGCTAATGCTCTTCAGCCAAAGACCACCAGAAACATACCTGTGGGTGAAGCAGTTGGCTTTATTACTCATTGCAGTGTCTTCAGTAAGAAGTGTTAGAAAGAATTCATGATAGGATTTGGGTTTTGGTTGGTGGTGATATTGTGGAGGGTTTAAGGACACAAGATTTGCTTTGAATTAAGTGCTGTCAGAAAATGGATACAAGTCCATGAATTGGCATCTTAAAACATTTTATCTATAAGGAGGGCAGACTAGAGTAAAAATAAAGTTGCAATTAGTTAAGAAGTAGTGGGCATTCATAAGTTAGTTTAGACCATGTAAACCCTGTATAGAAGGTTAAAAGTTTTATACTTTATATTAAAAGGAAGCGTAATTGAAGAAATTTAAGAATGGAATAATCAGATTGGAATTTAAGACAATAAATATTAGAAGGAATAAATAATAGATACAATGAAAAATTAGTAGATAGCTATAATAATTCAGGCTTTGAGGGCTCAAATTTTCCATAAATATTGAAAGAAACATATCTGAGAATAATTTGGGAGGTAGAATCTATAATATTTGATGACTGTGTATTAGGGGGAGGAGAAAGTCAAGGATGACTAAGATTTCTGAACCATTACCTGAAAATGAGAATATGAAAAACACTGAAGGATTTTTGAAGGGGAGTGGATGGGTAGAGGAAGGGAGATACTGAGTTCACATTTGAATATAATTCATGTTCCCAGAGCTCATCCAAATGGAGATCTCTAGAAAGAAAGTGAAATGTGAGACTCTAAAATTAAATGAATAAAAGTCCTGTCCTGGAGATAATATTTCAAACTCATTTAACTGCATAATGTAATGGTTAGTTTCATGTGTCAATTTAGCTGAGTTAAAGGATGCCCAGGTATTTGGTCAAATGTCATTATGGATGCATCTGTGAAGGTATTTTTTATGAGATTAACATTTAAATCAGTGGGCTTTGAGTAAAGCAGATTGCCCTCCATAATGTGAGTCAGTCTCTTGCAGTCAGCTGAAGGTCTGAGTAGAACAAAAAAAATCCCATCCTCCTCTGAGCAAAAGAGAATCTCCAGCAGACTACAGACTGCCTTCAGACCTCATTTGCAACATATAGCTCTTCCTGGTTGTACAGCACATGGCCTTCAGATTGGAAGTGCAGCATCAGCATTCCTAGGTCACCAGCTCTCCTGGGTCTCCAGGCTGCTGGCCTACCCTGTAGATTTTGGACTTGCCAGTCTCTATAATCATGTGAGCATTCCTTATAATAAATTTTTCATATATTATATATACATATATATGTATATGTGTGTGTGTATACATTTACTGTGTTCTGTTTCTCTTGACTAATGCGCGCACACACACACACACACACACACAAATATACATGTGGTTAATGGTCTGCCATCCCAAATATTCCTGGCTTGAGTAAACCATTATGGAAGTTTCATTCTTTAAACCACTGTGGGAGCTACTCACATTTTTGTTCTCTACTACTTTGTAGGGTAATTACATTTCAAATGTTTCTTACTACTTTACGCCCAGTCATACTTTCTTTTAAAATAGTAATAATAAGGGGTTCAATTGTGGTGCAGCAGGTTAAAATCTAGCATTGTCACTGCAGTTGTGCAGGTTCGATCCCTGGCCTGGGAACTTCCACATGCCACCAGTGCCACCAATAATTAATTAATTAAAATAATAAAATAGTAGCTAACATTAACATAGGGATTACCATGTGTTGAACACTGTTCTAAGCATCTTATATATATTAAATCATTTAATCCTCACAACAAACTTAGGAGGTATGTCTTATTACTCCTATTTTGCAAATGAGAAAACAGAGGTACTAATTATTTAAATAACTTGATCAACATAATACAGCTGCAAAATGGTGAAACTGGGATTCACACTTGTTCTGTGCCAGTATGCTACTATCTTCCAACTTCAAAGAGATCCATTACCTCTGATATTCTAGTATTTAGTTGATAAAGCCATATATACTCAGTTTGTTCCATTATCATACAGACTTGAATTTCAGCCTCTGAGTTTAAAAACGAAATTTTAATCTTCTTAGTTTATACTCATATGGCAGCCCCTCTAGTTATCCTTCCCTGTCCCCCTCACCATTTCTTGTGGGCTTTTTTGGCCCTTTTCGGCTTGTCATTCAGCACTGTAGTGTCTTTCTTCATATGAGGTACTTGAATCCCAAGTAAGTTTTCATGAGTTACAGATACTTGTGTTTTTATATAGACAAAGATAAAGGGTTCAGATGCTCTTAGCAATGTCATAAAATTATATTATTACCATGCTTATCTTTTGGACTATGAGTAATTATTCATTTCTAAAGTCAGTAGGTTTATGTAAATCTATTTCATTGGGAAAAACAAAAGTATTATAACAAGAGCGGTGTGCTTATCCAGCTTTTGAAAGGACAATACCCTTGATCTTTGCTTCCCGCCTACTTCAATGGAAGATTGCAATATAATATTTTCATGAATCTTCATTCAAGACCTCTAAAACATTAATTTGCTTAATCCATAGGACTAGTGATTAGAGCTGTAGAAAAGACTGTCCTGGACTATACAGTTTAAGTACTTTTCATAGACACAAGGTTGATAGGTTTTTGAAATCTCTAACTGCTTAAAGCACATCTTCTACTCTGTCATTAATAGACTGGCATTCTTTTGACTGTTGGCTCTACAATAACACAGAGAAAACTTCATTACACATTTCAGCGACACTTTAGATAGAGTGAATACTGGAGAGACTGTAGATTGCCTGAACTAGAAGAGAGAAGATAAGTAGATTTATATCTTTTTTGTTTTTTTTTTTCTTGCAACTCTGCAAAAACACAAATAGAATTATATAGCCAATCATTAAAACGCCTTTATTTTGTTACATAGGCCTAGATCAAGATAATTCCCTTTTAACAAAACAGTGATGATGTTGCAGTGCTACTCAAAGCAGTTTTCTTTCTAATGTTTCATTAGCTTTTTAAAGTTCTTGCTTTGATCCAGAATATTTTTTTTCTTTATTTCATTTGTAAAGCAAGTAAATGTAATAAGCTCCCTTTTGGAAAATCAGTCCAGTTTAAATCATGCTTTCTTTATACAATGTTAGGAGGAGAATGGTTAACATTTGTAGCCTCATGACTTGCAAATGAAAGAAAATAATAACGCTTAGCAAGACATTAGAAGAACACATTCACCATGAATCATACTGCCCTTGAAGGTGCAGCTTAAAAAAGCAGAGAAATAGATCTGACACCACTTGGACTTGCAGCTTGGACATGCTGCATTAAACTGTTCAAAATTAATTTAATCTGAGCAAGGAGAATAATAGCCTCTCAGTTCAAAGCTTCTGATAGCAGTAATTTGCACTCGAAAGTACTTCCAGAGGAAAAGAATAAATGAAGGGCGACTCTCCAAAACTGAGTGAGCAAATGTATTCACTTAAAGGAAGCCTTTTGATCACCCTGTAAAAGATCATGCAAAAAAAACTGACACAGTCTATATCATTCTCTTGGTTAGGAATTTTCTTTTCCAACTGTTCAGTTGCTCTGCTTTGGGGATATTTTCATCCCTTTTTGAACTATTGATGCCTCTGGAGGAAGTATCTAGCTTTGGCTACTACACTAATTCAGTGGACCAAAACCACTTTGACGAAAGACCATGCATTTGTGGACTTTGGGCCAGATATTCTCTTTCAGACTCTTGGGGAACACGTCTGTTGGTGAGTAACTGAGCAAGTATTCAGGGTTTGAGATGATCTATGCCACTTTCTTACAGTCATAGAAATGCTCTCACCAAAGCCAGGTGTCCAGATTCTGAGCACAGGGAAGGACATGTACCTACCTGTAAGAGGGTGCTCAAACTAAAAGACCTGTCTCATCAGACCAATCAATGGAGTAATCAGCAGGGGCAAACTGATGTGATTTGAGGAGAACTACTGGGGTCTCCTTGCTCAAAATTCTCTCTTCCATTGGCTTATTGCCAGAGTCAAAAATTCTGCCCACATGTCACTCCCTTAGGAATAATTCCTTCAGGGATAACTAACATATTTATTTGCCACATTAGCAATCATCTAGCAATTCTCAGAAATCTGAGAGATTGAAACACGACAAAGGCATTGAGAAAATTGGTTCCAAGAGTTCTGGGCAGGTGACTCCCTTTGGAAATAGATGGAAGAGAGGACTGCTGACAAATGTCTCTTACTTATAACTATTAAAAAAAAAGGAGACAAAAATAGTGATGCTAAGTATCCAAATAATTACATGCATGGAAAGACAAAACTAACTTTATTTCTGACAATTTCTTTTCCTTGAAGTTAATCAAGTAGTTTTCTGCATACACTGGAAGAAATTATTTTTCTCTTGATTTGAGATCTAATGGTGGTGAGAAAGAACATGCAAGGAAATACAAAGAATGAATTTTTACAAATAGCATGAGAATAAGTGGTATTTTAGTATTCAAATTTCATTTCCACTTCCTTAGTTGCCTTTCTTTTGTAAATTTAAAGGAACAAAACCAAAAGGTCTTTTTAAATTCTCTGGTAACAATTTCTTCTGAATAATTTACCTGCCAGTAGTTATTTGTTCTATAATAATTCAAAGAATGTTGGTTATGCCAAAGGCCTTTAAAAAAAGAACATCTCTAGAATATGTTAAAGGTTTAAAATAAATTGAGGACTTTCAGGACATTAAACAGCTACTTAGTTGCTGTTGATCAGTGTTGCCAATTAAAGTATCCCCCCCCTCCCCACAAAAACATAAAAATAAAACTGGAGTGAACATCACTTTAAAGTTGCACACAGTGTTTCACATACTTATCTGGTCTTTAATGAACAGTAATGAAATTTCTTCCCACAGTTATACCCTTTTCATTAGTTAGACTGATATTATTAGATTAGTGGTTTTAAAACTTTGTTAAGAGAAAATTTCAGTAATGGCTAAAATTCTGTTAATCTCCTTAGCCAGTTTATTTTCACTTCAGAAGAAACATACAATTCTATGTACTAATATTTGATAGGAAAGTAGGTCATGTTACTCATAGTGGGGCTGTGAACAATTTGTTCAGAATCACTTGTGGTATTAAGAAAATATGTATTCAAGCCCCACCTCTGAGCTTCCCTCCAACTGATTAATTTTTAAAAGTTTTTTTTTTCATTCTGAGGTTTGAGAGCAACTATTTTCCATATTTTAGACCAACTCCTAACCAATGCAGAAACCCACCCTACAATGTCATTGAAGGATAGGCTTATACCTTTTGCTTTAAAATGTCAACTAAAATGGAACTCATAATGTCACACATCAGCCATTATTAAACAGCCTTAACTGTCAGAAAGTTTTTTCTTGTACTGAGTCAAGAATACATCATGAAACTTCTACGTGAGTCTAGTTCTTCCCTCTGAAACCACACAAAATAAATGTGATCCCTTTTCCACAGTCCTTCAGATATCTGGAGACAAGTACTATATTTCCTCTTTTTCCTACCCTGGGCTAAATATCTTTAGTCCCTGCAACCATTCCTTCTTTTATTCATTTCCATATGCTTTACCATTCTTGTTGCCAACCCTAGATATGTTCCAGTTTGTCACTGTCAGTCTTAAAATGTGGTGCCTAGAGCTAAACATAATATAGGAGATGCGGTTTGACCAGTACTGTGACACTTTTCTTTCTTTGACATGTTTAGAACACTAGACATTAATACAATACCCTAGACTGGTGCAGGCTTCTGTGTCTGTGTGTATTTTTTGTTTATTTCTTTATTTTTGCATTCACATGAAGCAGTATATGGTGCTTATAATAAACAAAAACCTCTAGATCTTTTCAAGTGGAAGGCTAACAAGCCAGTCCTGTTTCTATGCCCACAGCTGACATTCTCATCTAAGGCCAGGACTTAGATTTATTTCCTTTACATAAGATTATATTAACAGTGAAATATTATTGAAGTATATTGACTTTTTTTTTTTTGGCCACACCCGCAGCATGTGGAAGTTCCTAGGCCAGGGATAAAACCTGAGCCAGGGCAGCAACCCAAGCCACTGCAGTGACAATGCCAGATCCATAACCCACTGAGCCACAGAGGACCTCTCATACTGACTTTTTAAAATCAAACATAATTTGGTAATATCCACTCCAATGCGCTTTTGTTCATCTGCTAAATTTGAGAATTCTTATTTTGTTATACCTCCATTCAGGTCATGAACCAAAATAGTGAAATTTAGGACAAAGTTTATAATTCTATTAGCAAGCTCCTAGTGATCTCCTATCAGGCTAATATAAATCCATTAATTAAAACTTAACTTTGTTTCACTTACATATATTTGTTAATAAGTTTTAACCTTTTTTCATGTAATTAGTATTTATATTTAATTTTTGGTTATTAACTTCATATCCTTTATGCATTCTTTTTCCTTAATAGTTTTACTGAGATCTAGATCACATCCCATAAAGTTGACTTATTTAAAAAAAGCATACAGTTGTGTTGTCTAATGTATTTGCAGAACTATGCATTCATCATCAAAATAAATTTTAGAATATTGTCTTATACCGTAAAGAAACTCCATACCCTTTAAAAGTGACTCTTCATTACAACAACCCCTGTAACCCTAAGCAACAACTAATTTACATTTTGTCCCTATACATTCGTCTATCCTAGACATTTCAACAAAATGGAATGGTACAATATACAGTCTTTTGTGTCTGGATACTGACGCTTGTCATTATGTTTACAATATTTGTATCATGCATTAGCACTTCATTCATTTTTATACCTGAATGATACAGCATCACATGGGTATATTACATTTTATCCATCTATTCATCAATTGATGGACATTTGACTTGCTTCTAAATTTTGATTATTATGAATAGTGCTTCTATGGACATTCCTGTAAAAGTTTTTGCATGGGCATATATTTTCATTTTCCTTGACTATACATCCAGGTGTGGAATTTGTAGAGCAGATCTTTTTTTTTTTTTATAAAGGATGACTTTATTTATTTATTTATTTATTGTCTATTTTGCCTTTATCTAGAGTCGCACAAGCGGCATATGGAGGTTCCCAGGCTAGGGATCTAACAGGAGCTGTAGCTGCCGGCCTTCGCCACAGCCACAGCAACGCGGGATCCAAGCCGCGTCTGCAACCTACACCACAGCTCACGGCGACGCCGGATCCTTAACCCACTGAGCAAGGCCAGGGATCGAACCCGCAACCTCACAGTTCTTAGTCGGATTCGTTAACCACTGAGCCACGAAGGGAACTCCAGATCTTTTTTTACCTAATTTTTTTTTATATTTTTTAGGGCTGTATCTAGAGCATATGTAAGTTCCCAGGCTAGGGATCCAATGGGAGCTGCAGCTGCCAGCCTATGCCACAGCGATAGCAACTCTAGATCTGAGCCACATCTACGACCTACACCACAGCTTGAGGTAACGCTGGATCCTTAACCCACTGAGTGAGGCCAGGGATCAAACCCACATCCTCATGGATGCTAGTCAGATTCGCTAGTCAGATTCTTAACAGACTGAGTCACAACCTCCCTATGGGTCAAATCTCAATCCTATGTTTATTTTTTATTGTTTATTTTTTTTAACCATGACCACAGCATGTGGAAATCCCTGGGCCAAGGTTAAAACCTGAGCCACAGCAGCGACAACACCATATTCTTAACCTGCTGAGTCACCAGGGAACTTTAATCTTAAGCTTAATCATTTGAGGAACTGCCAGATCATTTTCAAAGCTGGCTGTATCATTTTATATTAGCACCAGCAGTGTATAAGGATTCCAATTTCTCCATGTGCTCAGCAACACTTGCTATTATCTATCTATTACAGTTGTTCTAGTGGATAAGTGGTATCACATTGTGGTTTTTACTTGCATTTTCCTCATGTCTAATAATGTTGAGTCTAGTTTCATAAGAGTATTTTCTATCTTCCTTGAAGAAATATTTATTCAGAAAATTTGACCATTTTCTGAAGTTCATTTTTTTGTCTCTTTACTAAATTGTAAGAGTTCTTTACATAATCTGGATATAAGTCCATTATCAGATATCAAGTTGGTAAATATTTTCACTGATTCTATGGGTTGTCTATTCACTTTCCTGATGACGTCATATGACATGTAAGGGTTTGTTTCATTTTGATGCTATCCAATTAATCTATTTTTCTTTTGTTGTGCTTATTTATCGTATCTTAAAAATACTGCGTAATTTGAGGTCACAACGATTCACAACTATGTCTTCTACTAAGAATTTTATACTTTTAGCTCTTAAATTTATGTCTTTGATCCATTTTTAGTTAATTTTTGCATATGAGTTGGGGATCTAATTTCTTTTTTGTGCATGTAGATATCCATCGCCCTAATGCCAGCTGTTGAGGAAGACTATTCTTTCCCCTTTGAATTGTCTTGATACCCTTTTTGAATATCATTGGCCACAGATAAATGGGTTTATTTCTGTAGTCTCTATTCTACCCCAAAGTTATCTATATTTGTCCTTATTCCAGTACCACATTGTCTTGATTACTGCAGTTTTGCAGTAAGTTTTGAAATCAGGGAGTGTGAGTCCATTAACTTTGTTGTCTGTTTTCAAGATCATCTGGCTGTTGTGGATTCCTTGAGTTTCCACGTGAAATTAGGGTCAGATGTTAATTTCTGCAGAAGAGGCAACTTTGATTTTGATAAAGACTTCATTGAATCTGTAGATGAATTTGGGTATATTGACATGTTAACAATATTAAGTATTTCAATCCATGAACATCTTTGCATTTTTTGTTATATCTTTAATTTCTTCAATGATGCTTTATAATTTCTAATATATCAGTCCTGTACTTCTTTTGTTAACTTTATCCTTTATAGGCCTTTGCAAATGCAACTGTTTTCTTAATTTTAAATTTGGTTTATTACTATATAGAAACACAACTGATTTTTCTACATTAAAGATTAATTTTGAAACCTTGCTAAAATTATATATTAATTATAATAGTTTTTTTTTATTTTTCTTTTTATGGACCCACTTGGGGAATATGGAAGTTCTCAGGCTAGGGGTCGGATTGGAGCTGCAGCTGGGAACTACGCCACAGCTATGGCAATGCCAGATCTGAGCAACATCTGTGACCTATGCTGCAGCTTGAGGCAACACCGAATCCTTAACCCACTGGGTCAGGCTAGGATTGATTTCACATCCTCATGGAGACTATGTTGGGTTCTTAACCTGCTGAGCCACAACGAAACTCCACTCTAATAATTTTTAAAGGATTCCTAAGTATTGTCTATGTGCAAAGTCATGTCATTTTCAAGGAGAGATAATTTTTTAACTTATTGCCAGTATAGATGACTTTTATTTCTTTTTCCTCTTCGCTATTTACCATGGCTAAACCCTCACAGTGTCTTCATGATGACATAAGTGCTGAATTCTGTCAAAAGCATTTTCTGCATCTATTGAGATGATGGTGTATTTTCTGTTCTGCATTCTATTAATGTAATGAATTACAATGACTGATATTTCAGAGGTTTAATTAACCCTAATTTTCCAGTACAAATGCCACTTGGTCATAGTGTATATTCATTTCATATATTGCTAGATTTTATTTTCTTGTATGTTATTGAAGGATGTTGTATGTTCATAGGAGACATTGGTCTATAGTGTTAATTTTAGTTTGATATATTTATCTGGTTTTGCTACCATAGTAATCCCAGCATCATAGAATGAATTTAAGTGTTCCTTCCTCTTCTATTTTTGGAAGAGTCTGTGAAAATTAAGTATTAAATTTTTTCAATGTTTGATAGAATTCAAAAGTAAAGCCATCAGTGCCTTACTCATCTCTGAGGGACGTTTTTGAATCACTAAGTCAATATTTTTATTTGTTATGTGTCTGTTAAGAATTTTCATTTCTTCCTAAACAGTTCTGGCATTGTGTGTCTTTCTAGGAATTTGTATATTTTATTTAAGTTATCTAATATGTTGGCATATAGTTATTCATAGAATTAGCTTATAATTCCTTTTAAGTATGTAAGTAATGTTTCCACTTTCACTTATGACATTAAGAATCTGAATCTTCTTTTTCTTGGTAAATATAGCTAAAGTTTTGCCAGTTTTCATAATATTTTCAAAGAATCAACTTAGTTTTGTTGACTTTTATTGTGTTTCTATTCTGTTCCATTAATTCTCATAATTATTTCTTTCCTCTTCCTTGCTTTAGCTTTAGTTTGCTTTATTTATTTATTTATTTGCTTCTTAGGGCCACAGCCACGATATATGGAGTTCCCAGGCTAGGGGTCAAATCAGGACTTCAGCTGCCAGTCACAGCCACAGCAATGCAGGATCTGAGCCACTTCTGCAACCTACACCACAGCTCACAGCAACACCGGATCCTTGACCCACTGAGCAAGGCTATGGATTGAACCCACATCCTCATGGATACTAGTCAGATTCCTTTCTGCTGCACCATGATGGAACTCCTCTTTTTGTGTCTTAAGACAGAAGATTACCTATTGATTTGATATTTTTCTTCTTTTTTAATGCAAGTGTTTTCAACTATAAGTATCTCTCTAAGCACTACTTTAGTGCATCCTGTGAGTTTTCATATATTGGATCTTTATTTTTATCCATTTCAAAGTATTTTCAATTTCCCTTTTGATTTTATCTTTGCACTATTATTTAGTAATGTACTGTTTAATTCCCACATATTTGTGAATTTTCCCAACTTCTTTCTATTATTAATGTCCCCTTTTAGTCCACAGTTAACAGAGAACATATTTTATATGATTTAATTACTTTAAATTTATTGATCCCTGTATTATAACCTAGCATTTGTTTATCCTGGAGAATATTCAATGTTCACTTAAGAAGAATATATGTTTGTATGGAAAGTTGTGCATTTGTCTTTTTGGCTTTGTTTGTGTATAGTGTTGTTCAAGTCTTCTACTTCCACGTTCATCTTCTTGCTAGTTCTTCTGTTCGGTATTGAAAGGGCTGTTGAAATTCTCTGAATATTATTATTTAAATTATCTATTTTCTACATCAATTTTGTCAGCCTTTGCTTCACACATTTTTTTTCTTTTTAAGGCCACACCTATGGCATATACGTCTAGGGGTCAAATTGGAGCTGCAGCTGTAGTCTACACCACAGCCAAGGCAACACTGGATCTGAGCCACATCTGCAACCTATACCACAGCTTGTGGCAATGCTGGATTCTTAACCCAGAGGTCAGGAAGCAAACCCACATCCTCATGGAGATTCTTTGTTTGATAACTCATTGTCTTCACATAGTCTCTAACTTCTTTAAGCATGGTTTCCTTTAGCTCTTTTAACATATTTATAATAGGATGATTTGTCTGTTAAATCATACATCTGGCCCTTTCAAAGAGTTTCTGTTGCCTGCTTCTTTGTGTATATATATTCCTTTTTCTTTGCACTTGTCATAAGCTTTTTGTTCAAAACTAAACAATTTAGGTAATATAGCAACTCTGGATGCTGATTCCCCTTACTCCTCTCCAAGGCTTGTTTGTAATATTGTTTGCTTATTTGTTTACTTTGTGACTTGGCGGGGCTATTTTAGTGACGTTTATTTACCCTGCAACGTTAAGCCACTTGTGTTGCTCCTTAGAAGGTACAACATTACAAATCTTCACAGCCACTCTGGGACTACAATGATTTTAACAGGGCTCTCTTTGACTGTATCTTTCCATAATCTCTTTGTTAAGCTGACTGTCTCTTTTTGTATATCACTCAGACCTTCCACCCCGCTAATTCCTGAATGATTCCTGTTATTTTTGACAATGTCCTGGGGCATATACAGTTACCCAGCCTGATGCAATTAAGACAGAAATAGATTTACAGGCCAGCTAGAGGTTTGTTCTCACCCCAGGAGGGCTCTTCTTACCCATCTTCTTTCCTGGTTCTCTTTGGTGAGTTTTGCTTGTTGCTCTTAATTAGGAGGAGAAACTGTTTCTGAGACTTCCCTTAGGCTTGAACTGCCCACATTGTTTCATATAGAATCAGTTCCTTTGAGGAGTCCTCTTTGCATATGGACTGACCTACCCCTTGGATAAATACTATATATCATTAATCTAGGCACTTGGAAGTTGCAGTGGATTGAATGGTGGCCACCCCCAAAAGATATTCCCAACTTGAATTTATGAATGTGGATTTATTTTGACAAAGGATATTTGCAAAGGTAATCAGGCTAAGGATTTCAAGATAAGATAAACCTGAGTTATCCAGATGGGCCCTAAACCCAGTGACATGGCTTCCTTCTAATAAAAGAAAGGAAGAAGACACACAAGATAAGGCTGTGTAAAGGCTGAGGCCAAGATTAGTTATGCACCCCTAAACCAAGGAAACACCTAGAGCCACCAAAAGCTTGACGAGGAAAGAAAGGTTTCTCCCATAGAGCTTTCAAAGGAGGTACAGCCTTGTTGATACCCTGACACTGGAATTTTGGCCTTCACAAATTCGAAGGAACAATTTTCTACTATTTTAAGTGACAACATTTGTGGTAATATATTATGGCTGTCCTAGGAAACTAAGGCAGATTTTGTTACCATGAAGAAAGGTGTTGCTATAACAAACAATTAGAAATATGGAAGTGGTTTTAGACTTGGGTAATGTGCAGAGGCTGGAAGAATTCCAAGCCACATGGTAGCAAAAACCTAGATTGCAATGAAGAGACTGTGGGTAAAACTATGCACTTTAAAGGCAATTCTGGTAAGGGCTCATAAGGAAGGAACACTTTACAGAAAACTAACATCTTGGAGAATACATATATCATTACGAATAGAATGCTGTCAGAAATATGAATGTTAGGAGTTCCCGTCGTGGCGCAGTGGTTAACGAATCCGACTAGGAACCATGAGGTTGCAGGTTCGATCCCTGCCCTTGCTCAGTGGGTTAACGATCCGGCGTTGCCGTGAACTGTGGTGTAGGTCGCAGACACGGCTCGGATCCTGCGTTGCTGTGGCTGCGGCGCAGGCCAGTGGCCACAGCTCCGATTAGACCCCTAGCCTGGGAACCTCCACATGCCGCGAGCGCGGCCATAAAATGACAAAAGGCAAAAAAAAAAAAAAAAAAAAAAAAAAAAAAAAAAAAAAAAAGAAATATGAATGTTAAAGGTGTTTCTGGTGAAAGCTCAAAAGGAGATAAGGAACATGTTATATGGAACTAGAGGAATGGTGATCCTTGTTATGTAGTAGTAAAACTTGACTGAATTATATTCTGCTGTGGGGCAGCAAGCATTATTTATGAACAATGAACTTAGATGTCTAACTGAGGATGTTTCCAAGTAAAGTGTGAAAGGTATAGCCAGGTTTATCCTTGCTGCTTATAGTAAAATGAGAGAATAAATAGATAAATGGAGGAAGAAATTCTTAAGCAAAAAGAAACAAAAACTTGATGATTTGGGAGTTTCTGGTTTATCCGGATTGTAAAGGATGCTAAAATTATGAAATTCACTGTTGGGAAAGATTGCTCTAGAGAGAGGGCCAAAGATGACTGAACAAACTTTTGATAAAGAAACTAGGTATGTGATTCAAGGATCTAATCAACCATCTCAGCAGAAGCCAGGAATAGAGCTATCTAGAAAGGATCTACGGAGAAATCCCTTGTTTAATGCCACTGAAATATGTGGGAAATTAACCAGGTTTTTTTTTTTTTAATATTATCATCAGCAGAAATACTGTCAACTTAAACTAAGGAGAAAAAGAGATGACAAAATGAAAGAAGGCTCTTGGATTTCGGAGTTTTTATAGAAAAGAAACAGACTGATAACTCAGTTGCTAATGTGATACCATTCAAGAAAAAGGGAGAATGATTCCATGGGAAGAGCTGTGGACACAGCGGTAGAATCTCACTCATATCTAATTTAGATAAATTAGATAGATGATTTAGATGATGAGATTTGGAACTTTTTGAGCTAAGATATTTACATAAGAGTTCAGACTTAGAACTGAAGCTCCAATGAGTTGAGATTTTGGGGATGGTAGGTATTTTTGCATTTTTGTACACGGGAGAGATGAATTTGGGGGACCACAGACAGGACTGTAATAGGTTGATTGTACCCATTCAAAAAGATATGTACAGCAAGAACCTGTGAATGCAAAATTATTTAGAAAAAGAGATTTTGAAGATGTAATTAATAATCTCAAGATGACATCATTCTGCATTAAAAGAGTGAGCCCAAATCCAATGACAAGTGTCCTTATAAGAGGAAAAGGGGTGTAATGCACAGAGGAGAGTGTCATGTGAAAACTGTGGAAGAGCCAGGAGTTAGGCACCACCAAATCAGAGAACACCTGGAGGCACCAGAGGCTGGAAGAGGCTGGAAAAGATTCTCCCCTAGAGACTTCAGAAGGATTATAGACCTGCTGATAGCCTGATTTATAACTTTTGGCCTCCAAAACTATGAGATATGAAATTTATGTTGTTTTAGGTCAAGTGGATTTATTTTTTTATTTTTATTTTTTTGTTTATTTGTTTTCTAAGAAACATACAGTGGAGTTACAGCCTCTGGACTTCTGGGCTTGCCTTTCCTTTAAAACTTCTGTCCTACCACTGAGCTTGGATGTAGGTTGTCAAGATCAGCATTCTCAGCTTACGGTGTCTAAGATAGTACCTCTGTCCTATAGATGAATTCTGGGTGGAGGAAGAAATCTCCTGTCTTCTTGGTGACTCACCAAGAATTTAGTCTCGTCCACTTAAAACTGGAGAGGATGAGAAATGCTGGCAACCTATTCCTCCAGGTGAGATAAAATAAGCCATGACTTGGAGCTGATGGGACAGGGAACACTGTCCTCTTGTTTACACATACCATGAAAAAAGCATTCATCAGTCTGATTTTCGTAGGGAGGGAGGGACTTGATCATGGCTCAAAGGCCACAGATTCTTACTATTCTTATCTAGTTCTAGGAGATTTTTCTTGAATAAATATTCCTTTATTTGCTGTATAACCTTAGGATAATTTCCAAAGACTTTAAATGATTGGGATTTTCTATGGTTTTCATTAGCTTTGCTTACTTCACTGGAGAGAGGGTCCACAGAATTCCTCACACTATCATCCTGGAATTGGAACTACCCTACTAATTATTATTGTGTAATTAATGTTAACTTGAACTTTATTTTTAAATAATTTTAGATTCATATGCAGTTGTAATAAATAATACTGAGAGACCGAGTGTTCCCTTTACTATTTCCTCCACTAATAATATCTTGCAAAACTATAGTACAATATCACAGCTGAGATACTGACAAAGTTAAGATACAGAACATTTCCATCTCAACAAGGATCCTTCATGTTCTTTCATAGCCATAACCACCACCCTAAGAGTCTAAGGGACTTATGGGTCATCATCAAGGAAACCATGATGGAATCCCTAGAAGAAGAAGAGGGGGAAGTAGGGGATAGAGAACTTCTTGAAGAAATAATGGTTAAAAACTTCCCAAATGTGAGGAAAGACATGGATATACAAATGCAAGAAATTCAATAAAATAAGTACAATAAACTCAAAGAGACCCACAAAAACACACAGTATAATTAACTTGTCAAACAACAAGGACAATCTTGAAAGCAACAGAAGAAAAGTACTCATCACACAGAAGTAATTTTCAATAAAATTATCATTGGATTTCTCAGTAGAAGCATTCTAGGCTATAAAACAATAAGAATAATATTTAAAGTACTGAAGGAAAAAATTGTCATTTGAGAATCGTATATGTGAGGAAACTGTCCTTAAAAATGACGGAGAAATTAAGACATTCTCAGATAAACATTAATACTAGACCCACCTTATAAGAATAAAAAGACTGTCAAATCAAAAAGAAATGACATTAGATTCAAACCATATAAAATGTACTTTAAAATCATTTGAAAATATAAAGTTCCTAGTAAAGGTAAATACATAGACAAATAAAAAAACATTTTAATTTTGAAGAGGAAGGAGTAAAATTATCTTTGTTCAAAAACAACATGCCCTTATAAATAAAACCCCTACAGAATCCACACCGTCAGAACTAAAGAATTCAATCTATACATAAAAACGGTGTTTGTATACACTAAAAATGAACAATTCATAAAGGAAATTAAGAAGCAATTTCATTTTAAATAGCATCAAAAAGAATGAAGTACTTAAAACTTAATCAAGGAGGAAATAGACTTGTACCCTGAAAGCAACAAAACATTGATGAAAAATTAATAAATTATAAGACGTCCCATGTTCATGTATTGGAAGATCTAATATTGTTAAGATGATAATACTAATCAAATAAATCTATAGATTCAATGGAATTCCTATCTAAATCCCAGCAGTATTTTTGCAGAAATAGGAAAATCCATCTAAAAATTGACATGGACTCCAAAGGTATCCCAAATATACAAATCTTGAAAATGAAGAACAAAGTTAGAGGTATCACACTCCTGATTTCAAAACTTATTCCAAAGACACAGTAATCAAAACAGTGCGATACTGGCATAAAGACAGACATGTAGATCAATGGAATGGAACAGAGAGCCTAGAAATAAATCTGGTATATATGATCACATTATTTTTGGACTATAATACCATGTTTAAATTTTACTCATAATGGACCAAAGAGCTAAACATAAGAATTAATATCATAAAACTCTTAGAAGAAAACATGGCAAAAGATTCATGACACTGACCCTAGCAACAGTTTCTTGGATAAGACACTGAAAGTACAGACAACAAAAGAAAAATAGGTAAAGAGGACTACTTAAAAATTTTTAAAACTTTAAAATTCTGTGCATCAAAGAATACAATCAGCATAATGAAGGAACTACAAAAGAATGGGAAAAATATTTGAAAATCATATATCTGATAATGGGTTAACATGTAGAGCATACAGAGAACATCTAAAACTCAACAGTAATAAAAAAAAAAAATCACAAACAGCTCAATCCAAAAATAGGCAAAGGACTTGAATAGACATTTCTCCAAAGAAGATATTACAAATGTTCAATAAGCACATGACAAGATGATAAATATCACCAATGTTTAGGGTAATGCAAATCAAACCTACAATATGACACAACCTCATAGTAATTATGATGTGAAGAAAGAAAAGAAAAAAAGAAAAGGGGAGCGGAGGGGAGGGAGGGAGGGAAGGAAAGGAAAGGAAAAACGAAACACAAATAAATAAGGAAGGAAGGAAAGAAAGAGAGAGAGAGAAAGAGAGAGAAAGAAAGAAAGAAAGAAAGAAAGAAAGAAAGAAAGAAAGAAAGAAAGAAAGAAAGAAGGAAAGAAAAGAAATGAAACTAACAAGTGTCAGTGAGGATGTAAAGAAACTGGAACCCCTTGTGCACTGTTGGTGAGAATTATAAAATGGTTCATGCACCATAGAAAACCACGGCAGTTCATCAAAAAATTAACACTAGAATTACCTTATCTTCCATTAATTTGACTTCTGGGTATATTCCCAAAAGAACTGAAAGCAGAGTCTTTAAGAGGTATTTGTATAGGTATGTTTGCGGCTGCATTATTTACAATTATCAAAAGGTGGAAGCAACCTAACCTTCCGTCAATGAACGAAAGAATAAATAAATTATGGTGTATTTATAATATTATCCAGCCTTACAAAGGAAGGAAAGTCTGATACTTGCTATAACATGGATAAAATTTGAGGGCATTTTGCTAAGTGAAAAAAGGAAGTAATAAAAAGAGAAATAGTATATGGTTCCACTTACTTGTAGGGTTGTCAAATTCGTATAAACAGAGAGTAGAATTGTGGTTGACAAGGTCTGGGGAAGGTATGAATGGGTAGTTTTTTGTTTAATGGTTACTGAGTTTCAATTTAGGAAGATAAAAGAGTTCTGTCTGGAGATGGAAAGCGGTGATAGTTACCCAACAATGTGAATACATTTAATATAACTAAAGTTTACACTTAAAAATAGTTAAAATAGAAAATTTTGTCATATGTATCTCAACATAATTATACATTTTTAAGATAAAAATCAATGAAATGTAAAAGAAGTTTATTTCTGTACTCTCAATTCTACTACATTGGTGTTTATCTGTCTTTATGCTAGAACCACACAGTTTAATTACTGTAGTTTGTAATAACTTTAGAATTCAGGAAATGTTTCTTCAAGACTACTGCTATTTTTTTTTCTTTTTTTTTGGTCTTCTTGACCTGTTGAGTTTCCCACGTGGATTTTAATAACAAAAGCCAGGTATGATTCTGATAGGGATTGTGTTAAATTTGTGGATCAATTTGGGGAGTACTGCCATCTTAACAATATAAAGTCTTCCAGTTACTGAACATAGGATATCTTTCCAGTTATTTTTGGTAAATTTTCAACATAATTTTAGTTTCAGAGTACTAACTTTGCACCTCTTTCATTAAATTTATTTCTAAACATTTTACTTTTTTCATGTTATTATAAAGGGGATTTTTTTCTTTAATTTCATTTTCAGATTGTTCATTGCAAGTGTATAGAAATACAATTAGTTTTTTTTGTATTGATCTTGTATCTTGCAAACTTGCTGAACTTGTTTTATTGCTTCTAACGTTTTAAAAGTATATTCCTTTCTGTTTTCTGTATACAAGATCATATGACTTGGGAACAGAGATAGTTTCACCTCTTGGTTTCCAATATAGATGCCTTTAAGTATATTGCTTAATTGCCCAAGTTAGAACTTCTAGGACAATGTTGCATAAAAGTACTGAGATTAGTATTGTTGTTTTATACTTGATCTTAAGGTAAAGTGTCCTCTGCCCCCTCCATTATTCTGCCGAGACTACTAATTCAGTTATTTTAGCTTTTGTATTTTTCATTCACAAAATTTTTAATTTACTAAATATTTTGTTTGTCTGCTCAGACTTTCTATATTTTGCTGAGGCTATTTTTAAATTTGTTTCAAGCCAGCTTGTAATTGTTCCTGAAAGCATATTTATTATGGCTGCTTTAAAATCACTGTCAGGTCATTCTATCTTCTCTGTCATTGGAGTTTCAACATCTATGTATTTCCTTTTATCATTAAGTTTAAGATCTTCGTGATTTTTGGTAGGATGAGTGATGTTTTAATAAAAACCTGACCATTTGGGACATAATGGTATAAGAATCTGTATCATATTAAAAATTCTTTTTTTTTCTTTTTGCTGATTTTATCTGGTACTAATGTGCCAAGGGATAGTGGGGTGTTGCTTAGTTACTGTCAGGGAGGCGGTAGAGGTCCAAATTCCCCAGTAGATCCTATTTTGACACTGAGGGTGGGTCTTCATAACTAGTGGGTAGGAGTAGGAGTTCTGGCTCCCCACATTGCCTCCACTGACACCATGGTGGTGGGAGGATGTATGGCATTATCACTGCAGGGTAATAGTGAAAGTCTTGATTCTCCTCTAGACCTTCTTTGATAGCATCTCAGGGGGGAGAAAGTGAGATACCTCATTACTTCTTGGTGGGGTTGAAAGTCCATGTTCCCCTATGATATACAGTGACACTATCTGGGACAGAGGGAGGAGGGTGGGCTTCATAACTTCCCAGTTCAGATCAAAGTCCTAACACCGGACTCTGCCTCTCCCTACTACAATTCTCTCAATGGAAAGTTTGGGACACCATATTAGAGCTTGACAAAGGTAGAAATCTAGCCTCTCCACTTAACCTTTGCAGTTGTGGCTAGGAACTAGGCCACAGTTTTTCTTTAATGTTGGCTGGAGTAGAAAAGTTATTGCCTAAGAGTTTTCTATCTTTATTGCCCCTTTTACGATCCTTTAGCTATAAAGAACAGATTTAGTGAACAGTGGCTCTTTTTTGCTGGCTTTTATTCATATTTTTTGTTCATCTTCTTGTTTTTAAGTTTGGTACATATGAGGCAAAAAGAACACACAGGAGTCTCATCATCATTTTGTTCTTTTAGTCCTGAGGTCCCCAGCCAGGCTTGCTTCTTCTCTCCGACTTTGAGAGTCTTTTGTTTTATGTATACTTATGGGGTTTCAGTTGTCCTTAGCAGGAAATACAGGGAAATCTGTTCCCCCTTCCCAGAAGTAAAACAATGCTAATCAAAACTCTGAAAATACAGCTGTTCAACTAGATACACATTCATTTTACTTAATGTTACCCATCCCATATTTAATCATTCTAATACATTAGTGTGTGCATACTTTCACTTAAAATTATTTTTGAGCATCTACTATATGCTAGGAACTAATAAAGTAGGACTCATCTTTGTCCTCAAGGAGATCAGAATCTAGTAAGGGGAAACAAGAACATTTGATAAAAATATTTTTTCAAATGCGCAATGACATCGCAAAGAAAAGAAGCCTATATTACAGGTAAAATAAGAGACACTGTTAATGTCTTGCTGAAATCTAGATGTGGTATCTCTTCTGTTTCTCCTTAACTATCAATCCATCAATCTAGTAACCTTTTTAACAAAGATAATTGAATTAGATTAACAATATTTATTTCTGGAGTTCCTGTTGTGGCTCAGTGGTTTACGAATATGACTAGGAACCATGAGGTTGGGGGTTCGATCCCTGGCCTTGCTCAGTGGGTTAAGGATTCGGCGTTGCCATGATCTATGGTGTAGGTTGCAGACGCGGCTTGGATCCCGCGTTGCTGTGGCTGTGGCAAAGGCTGGCAGCTACAGCTCCTGTTAGACCCCTAACCTGGAAACCTCCATATGCCGCGCGTGGGGCCCTAGATAAGGCAAAAAGACAAAAAACAAACAAACCAAAAAACCAATATTTATTTCTATTGAACCAAGAGTACTTTTTTACTTATATTTTGATAAATGTTCATAAACTTATCTGCTTATTAATATAAAAATCTGGAAGTGATCAATATCACACTTAGTCTAATAAATGAAAGGATTTGCATTTTTCACATTTTGGGGAAGAAATTAATCAGAACATCTTTGAATCAGAGAAATATATGGGTATCTCTGTTTTGCTGATAACTCTCTGATTCTTATGATTTCTCAAAAATTAGTGACAGAAGTTCCATTACTACATCTGGAATTTGTTCCATTTCCCTTACATAAAATGAATCTGGCCTAGAAGTTTAAAACATCGAAAGGATATTAGGAGTTCCAGTCGTGGATCAGGGGTTAACAAACCTGACTGGCATCCATGAGGACGCAGGTTTGGTCCCTGGCCTTGCTCAGTGTGTTAAGGATCTGGTGTTGCCATAAGCTGTGCCATAAGGTGTAGGTCGCAGATGTGGCTTGGATCCCACATTGCTGTGGCCCTGGCATAAGCTGGCGGCTACAGCTCTGATTGGATCCCTAGCCTAGGAACCTCCATATGCCACGGGTGTGGCCCTAAAAAGAGAGAAAGACAAAAAGAAAACAAAACAAAACAAAAAAACACTGAAAGAATATTAATGCTCTTTTACTATTCTTTCTCATGTATTGGCCCTCACCTTACTCCTAACCGCATTTATTCAGCAGGTTCTGGCAGGAAGGTCTTTTTCTTATAAAGGTTGGGCACAAAATAGAGTTCAATCACTATACATTTCTTTGTCATCTGTTATGTCTCTGGCAAAGTCTCTCTCTTGTCCTGGTTTCTATCCCTCTATTTAACACAGTTATCAAAGGCATTTTGTCTGTCCTCAACATTTTTTTAAGTCTCAGCATATTTTGTGCTTAAACTTTCTAACCATATTCTTACAGAATATTTTGTATTTGTCCTTGATTGTATTATTTTCTTCTAAATTTGCATGTTATCTGAAGAAAAACATGAACATAAGAGATTTCCCAGAGCAGCCACATAGTTTTCTTTAGATGCCTTTGCTGTATATAAAAAAAAAAAACGTTTTTAATATCTTTCTTGAGTCATTTTCTTAGAGTCTCTGTCTTCACAACTGGCCTGTAGAAATATTATTTTTAAATTCAAGAATAACTTTGAATATCCAAACTTTCCTTCTCTTGGCTTTCTTCCCCATTTCAGTGCTTTTTGGGGTCAGTATGTGTCAGTAAATTAGATAAGCACTTTTTCCTATAGCAGTGTTGCCAGAAGCCTGTTCAAATAAATTAACCCTTTCCTCCCAACTCATCACTTTGGAAGGACAAGAAGTTTATATAAATGATGACCTGTGGATGTGTGGATATGTACATTTAATCTCACTCCCCTCATTTATAAGGAATATAAAATATTTAAAACATAAGTGTGCATGTAGCTTTTTCAATGAAAGTTTTGTCCGGATATATGCCCAGGAGTGGGATTGCTTGGTCATATGGTAGTTCTACATTTATTTTTCTGAGGTACCTCCATACTGTTTTCCATAGTGGCTGTATCAGTTTACATTCCCACCAACTTTTGAGAAGGAGGGTAACAATTTCTCGACATCCTCTCCAGCATTTGTTGCTTACTTGTTACTGATGGCCATTCTGACTGGTATGAGATGGTACTTCATTGTAGTTTCAATTTGCATTTCTCTAATAATTAGTGATGCTGAGCATTTTTTTATGTGCCTGTCTATCCAGGCCTTCTGACCATTTTTCAGTTGGGTTGTTGGGTTTTTTTGCTGTTGAGTTGTATTTATTTGGAGATTAAGCTCTTGTTGGTCGCATTTGTTTGAAACTATTTTCTCCAATGCACTTCCACGTTCACTGCAGCACTATTCACAGTAGCCAAGACATCGAAACAACCTAAATGTCCATGGACAGATGAATGGATTAAGAAGATGTGGTACATATACACAATGAAATTCTACTCAACCATAAAAAAAGAACAGAATAATGCCATTTTCAGCAACATGAATGGAACTAGAGATTCTCATACTAAGTGAAGTAAGTCAGAAAGACAAATACCAAATGATATCCCTTATATCTGGAATCTAACATATGGCGCAAATGAACCTATTTACAGAAAATAAACAAACCCCTATGGACATGAAGAACAGGCTTGTGGTTCCCAAGGGGAAGCAGTGGGAGTGGGATGGCCTGAGTCTGGGGTTAGTAGATGCAAACTATTGCATTTGGAATGGATAAGCAATGAGATCCTGCTGTATAGCACAGGGAACTATATCTAGTCACTTGTGATGGAATATGATGGAAGAATATGTGAGAAAAAGAAAAAAACATATGTGACTGGGTCAGAAATTGACAGAATATTATAAATCAACTATAATAAAAATTCAATAAATCTATTTATTACTTATAAGAAATTTAAAACAGTAAAATAATATATTTAAAGAAGATGTTTATGTTTTCATTCCATGTCTTCACACAAAAAAATAATATTTTCCATTTATGTATTCATGCTGGCATTAATCAACACTTGGCTAATAAAGGCTCATGTGAAGTTAGAACAAAAAGCATTAGAGAGCAATTGCAAAAGCATTTCATATTTTACCAATATACTCTTACCATAAGTTATCATGTAAAAACTAAAATACAACCCATCACACACACACACACACACACACACACACACACACACACACATCTATGTTCCCCCCAAAATTCCATATAATGGCCCATGTTCTATATATCAAACTTCTTTCGTTTTGAAATCTAAGTTTATACAAAATAACAAACTCTGCTACTATAAAGCATATAATAAAAATAAAATCTGGAGTAGCTATTTGAATAGGTATATATAACTATGATATTATGCTGTTCATTAAAGATTTAGGATGCACACAAAAAACACACATAATATCTCCAATACATTTCTTCCTTTTTTCTAACCTGTTAAAAGAAGACTGTTTTCCCTAGTAGCTTTTTCTCAGCTTTATCGAGGTGCTATTCAAATTAAAATTATATATATACATTTAACTGTAAAATGTGATTTTTTTAAGGTGTACAAGGTGAGGATTTAATATAGATAAGTCATTTATACACTGCCATTACAGTGTTAAAAGTATTCTGAATTTGACCATATATTTATACTTCTATATATTTCCATGTTGTTACTTAGTATCCTTTCATTTTAATCTGGAGAACTCCCTTTTGCATTTCTTGTAAAGCAGGTCCAGAGGTGAAGAATTCAAGCTTTTGTTTGGGAATATATTTATCTCTCCATTTCTAAAGGTCAGCTTTACTGAGAAGAGTATTCTTGGCTGGCAGTTTTGTTGTTGTTGTTGTTGTTGAGTACTTTAAATATCATCCCACCCTCTCCTGGCCTTAGAGATCCTTGCTGAGAAATCTGCTGATAGCCTTATGAGCAGGGAGAAAGGGTTCCTTGTATGTGATGACTCTTTTTTCCTTTGCTGCTTTCTTTTGACAATTTCATTAAAATGTGTCCCAGGGTACTCTTCTTTGGGTTGATCTTGCTGGCAGTACTTTGTCTTTCATGTATCTGGAATTCTATCTCTCTCCTAAGACCTAGAGAGTTTTCAGTTATTATTTCTTTAAAGAAGCTTTCTGCCCTCTTTCTTTCTCCTCTCCTTCTGAGACTGCCATAATGCATATATTCATTCTTTTGATAGGCCCTGTGATTCTTCAATCTGTATTATTCTTTTAACTTTTTGTTCCTCTGACTAATTTGAAATGACCTGTCTTGAGTTTTCTGATTTTTCCATCTCTATGATCAAGTCTGATTTTGAAGCTCTCTATGGAATCTTTCAGTTTTGTCACTGCATTCCTCAGCTCTAAGATTTCTGTTTGGGATTTTTATGGCTTCTATTTCTTTTTAAATTTCTCATTTCACTCATGTATTGCTTTCTTAATTCTATCTGATTATCTATCTGTGTTCTCTCACATCTCACTAAGCTTCTGAATTCTTTGCCAGTCTATTCTTAGATCCCCAGTTCTTAGGGGTCAAGTACTGGAGCTGCATTAGTTTCCTTTGTAAGTGTCATATTTATCTGTTTCTTTACTGTGTCGCTTTGTATTGGTGTCTATGCATTTTAAGGAGTAAACATCTCGTCTAGTTATTTTCAGCAAGTAAAGACCTTGCCCTGTCAGGTATCCAGGCTAATGTTTTTTTCTCTGAAATTACAGTCTAGTAGGTTTGAAGCTGGGTCAAACGGCTGCTGCTAGGTCTGGAGTAGGTATGCGGCAGGCCTGCTACCAGGGGCTCAGTCAGTTGTGGATTCTGTTTGGTCTTTGAGCAGATGGAACTTCCTTCAGGACCTTGGTGTATAGGGCTGGCACTGGGATAAAGGTGTGTTTCAGAGCCCACAGATGGTGGGCCTTTTACCAGGTGCATGGATGGGTTTGGCTTCCTCTTGATCCCTGGGAAGGCTCTCGATATGTCATTGGGTGGGTCCACTGAGAGAGCTTGGTTTGTCTGAGGCCGTCTGAAAGGGACTGGAATTGAGTTACTCTCCAAATTTTTATTAATAAAAGTAAAGATCCCCAATCAGTTCATCCAATCCTTGGTGTCAATGCCTCCTGAATTTTTCTTAAGTGTATATATCCATGTATTTTAAATTGACCACAGAAAGCAATGCAGTTCCAAATCACAAACTGGCCATCCACTGGAAAGGGAAACCATTATGGTTGCTGAGATAACAAATGGCCTTACTTAAATGTCCCTCTATTTCCAAAATAGTGTCAATTCATTATTATTATCATCATCCTGAAATTGACATTTGCAATACAGACAGACTGTTGAGCTCTCAGTCTGTTGCACAACCTTATATTTTATTAGGCTCATTAAAAAAAAAGGAAATTTTACCATGTTGCTCATTAGGAGTTTGAAGATCACATCTTGAGTTCTAAATTACAAGCATATTACTAAAGATGTATCGTCTTAAATTTTTTTTTAAATGTTCTTTTTATGGCTACACCTGAAGCATATGGAAGTTCCCAGGCCAGGGGTAAAATTGGAGCTGCAATTGTAGGCCTACATCATATCCACTGCAACACTGAATCTGAGCCACATCAGCAACCTATGCCACAGCATATGGCAATGTCAGATCCCTAACCCACTGAGCAAGGCCAGGGATCAAACCTGAATCCTCACAGAGACAATGCCAAGTCTTTAATCCACTGAGCAACAATGGGAACCACCTATAAGTGTATCTTTTGATGACAGAGAAGTCATAGTATGCAATTATTTGAAGAATTTTATTTTACATACAATTATCAATAACAGGGAAAACTATGAACCCATTAAGATTCTTTGTTTTTAAAGTTTGCTGACATTATCTAAAAGCTATTCTCTCTGCTCATCCCAAAATGAGTTATACAGCAAAACTCGGCAATTTTGATTCCATGGCATTAGCTTTAGAAACTACATGAAATATTAACCTCCACTGTTGACCTCAACTTATATCCTATTTATAAATATACTATCAATATAAGAGTAGAGTGATACAATACAGACTTTTACCTTGAAAATAAATTTGTTTTTTGGTTGGACATAGGTGAGATGTAGGTACCTCTCTGGTAGAACAGATGAGATAATATTTTGATGGAATGGAATGAGAAGAGGTTGGGGAAATCAAGAGTGAGAAAAGCAAAAGGATTCTTTAAACTTAATCTGCATTATGATTTTGCTTCAAATCCTTTCTATCCTAAATGGAATAGGTAGATATACTAGAGGGAAAGGGTAAGAAAAATTACTTAGCCATAACCTGTAGTTATAATTTTAAGAATACAGTAACTTTACACAGCACGTCATCTGGGTTTTGACAGTTTATACAATTTTTTGAATCAAGTTTTGAAAACAAGAGCAATATAACAATAGAATGTTTTCTGCCGAGCTTAAAGGGATAAATTTTAGTTAAGGCACTGTATCCAAATCCAAGACTAAAAACACAGGACCCAAGCCACGTCTGTGACCTACACCACAGCTCACGGCAACACTTGATCCCAACCCACTAAGGCCAGGAATCGAGTTTGCATCTTCATGGATATTAGTCAGATATGTTTCCACTGCACTTCAATAGGAACTTCCCAACATATCATCTTGTATCACCCCAGTCTTGAGTTAACACTACAAGGGGGCACCCAAGGGGTTATTTAACTTTGCAATTACATAATTTGCTTTGGGATCACAAATGCTACCGATATTAAGAGGAAGTCACCATACAGTTGCATAATGGTAAAATCTAACATGGCATTCAAATTTTATTTAGTTAAGAAATCCCTATCATTTGAGTAATTTTTTTCAATTGATTAGTTATACCTAGGTTTCTCTTTTGCCTTTGAGTCTAACATATTCTACTCAATTTTTTCAGGGCATCATTAAAATGTTGCCATTCTCACCATCTTCTTTTCTGTACATTTCCAAAATACTTTAAATTACGTAAAACTCTGCCTTCCCCTCAAATGAAGGCTCACTGAGGGCAGGGAATATGTCTTGTTTGGCTTTTCAATCTCATTCTCCTCTAGATGTATGATGAATAGGTAACTGTTTTATCTCTAATTGCTTCAGGTTCTTATTTGTTATTTACTATCTTCCCTCTTTCTTCTACTTTCCATTAGTAAAAACTCTAAGAGATGTACTACAGGAAGTGTCCTCAGAATTCACATTTTAAGAAAACAGTTTTCTTACCTCAGGCCTTAAAAACCTGTTGTGAAAATAGAGGAAAAGTTGGACAAGAAATGTGAAGAAAAGACTGCTGTGAAATTCAAATGTGAATAGTGAAACTGGGTCAGTATAATTTAGTAAGAAGGCAAAATAAATCCCTGAAATGTAATCATGTTCAAAAAGCAGTTTGTAGTAGAGTGAATTTTACAGTAAAACAGCAGAAAGAAAGAAAAGAAATAAAAGCTCTGTCAGGTAACTTTTGCTTAGGGTCATCACAGAAAGACTTGCAGTGTTAAGGATAAAAAGAACAGACAAGTGAAGAAAGAAAAGGGGATAAATAAAGCAGCTTACAGATAAACTACTTCATGTTTTAAAAATTCTCAAAAGAACATAAAAAGAATTTGCTTAAAATATCACAAAATATACTTAATCTTAAATTTTAACACATAAGAAATAGACAATTGGAGTTCGCATCGTGGCTCAGCAGAAATGAATCTGACTAGCACCCATGAGGACGCAGGTTCGATCCCTGGCCTTGCTCAATGGGTTAAGGATCCCTGGCAGTGCCGTGAGCTGTGGTGTAGGCCGCAGATGCAGCTCAGATCCCACATTGCTGTGGTTGTGGTATGAACCAGCAGCTACAGCTCCGATTTGACCCCTAGCCTGGGAACCTCCATATGCCACGGGAGGGGCCCTAAAGAGACCAAAAAAAAAAAAAAAAAGAAAAGAAATAGACAACAAAATTTTCAAAGATTAAAGTGAATATATGGATAACTTGATCAAAATAGAATATTGAACATATGTCTACTGCTGATTCTCCTTAAAAATCCAATTGAAATTGCTGGAAAATATTTAAAGAGCATCATCTGTGACACCTTAGAAGGAAAGAAAATATAAATAAAATAAGCAATGTAGAAATATTTCTATTGCACAAATAGAAATTTTTGTTTTTATTCTCTGAATTTTTGACATGTTTTTTAAAAAGGAACAATAGACCCAAAATAGTCAATTGCACCATAACAGTAAACTAGGACTTAATATCCCACATAATTGCAGTTGCAGACTCTCCCAGGAATGTGACCTTTAATCAGTCAATTTGGAATTACCTGATCAGTACTAGTGAGGTAATCTACAACATATACCCCTGCCCTTCCCCAAAAGGAAGGTGACTTTGCCTGAAATAATCCACTCTATCAGAAACTTCCTTTTTCCACCCCCTTCTGCCTATAAAACCCTTCCACTTTGTACAGCTCCTCAGAGCTGCTTTCTACTCACCAGATGGGATGCAGTCCAATTCATGAATTGCTGAACAAAGCATCAGAGTTTCAAATTTACTCAGCTGAATTTTGTTTTTTAACAGGTGAAAGCTTTCTTCCCAAATTTAGTGGTGTTCTGTCATATTTAAGAACAAAACAGGCATAAAAATGTTGATTCAAAACTAAGTATATGAGGGTGGGATTTGTGACTGTCAGATCTCCCAATGAGTGACTGAATGGGGACTTAATAATGTCATATGATTACTCTACAGTTTCAGTATTTGAATGTTTTTTGAGGGCTAGTCAGATTCCTCAAAGGAATTATCTAACCATCTACTCTGATAGAGGTGAGTTAGAGTCACTGGAATTCTAGTATTTGGGGAATAAGTGGGGGGTGGGGAGCCTTAGGATTAATTATAAAGGGTTTCATATGATCTCATTTTTGATGAAAAGTGCCATTCCTGTCCTCCGCTGTGCCTGGTACCTTCCAGGACAAAGTTTCATTTGTCCAATTCTACCTGATACTAAAACGCTCATTTTCTACAAGAACTGATGGTATGACATTCATCCTTAAGTACTGGTTCAGGAAGGGGATCTGGAGTTTAAGCATTCCTTGTATAGACTTAAACTACTTCTGTTTTCAGGCCCATTTTTTCCTGCCTACAAAGTCACCTGATGCCTCCATTTCTTATATTTTCTGAGGGTTCCGAGTAGAAATTGGCTTATTTCACGTTGTATCCCCTACAACACTCCCACTTTTGCAAGCACTTAGAGAAAATTGAAACCTAGATTAATAACCACTTGTCAATCCACTTTCCATCTTCCAAAACTATATTTGCATTTTTGTCACTTTCATCATCCCCTCTTTTGCCCTTGTGATTTCATAGCTTTTTAAAAATTTCTTTACTATCACTTTAGTTAGGTCTCAGGAGGGGAGAAAAGACAAAGACATGTTTGATTAGTTACATTTACAAAGAAATCTTAAAACTATATTTTAAATAAAGGAAAGGACTTCTGGTATGAGTAATCTAATGGAGAAGCAGAATGGAAACTGACACAATATGAAAAAAAGAATAGGACGTAAAAGGAATACCTGATTCTAGGATTTCCCCTCATTATAAAGCCCTATTTAAGAATGTGTGAAATTACAGTTCTGACTCAAAAGATTGCCAGAACAGATGATGGGCCTGGTGAAGCAAGGAAATTCTCTAAAAAAGAAAAGGAAATATTTACACATAGACAACCCATGGATAAAGAAAAATGAAGATTCACCAAATTTTAAAAAGTAATCCTCAGATTAGGAAGATGTGGTATATATACACGATGGAATACTATTCAGCCATAAAAAAGGATAAAATAATGTCATTTGCAGCAACATGGATGGAATTAGAGACCCTCATACTGAGTGAAGCAAGTCAGAAGGAGAAAGACAGATGTCATATGAAATCTCTTATAACTGGAGTCTAAAACACTGCACAAATGAACATCTCAACA
>PVHT020000015.1:31331506-31379372 GCA_004024745.2 Catagonus wagneri | reverse complement strand
GATTTTCATATATGGCCTTTATTATGTTTAGGAATGTTCCCTGTATTCCCACTTTGATAAGAGTTTTGATCATGAATGGATGTTGGACTTTGTCAAATGCTTTTTCTGCATCTATTGAGATAATCATGTGGTTTTTAACTTTTCTTTTGTTAATGTGGTTTATGACGTTGATTGATTTGCATACATTGAACCATCCTTGCCAGAATATCTCTTAACCCACCGAGTGAGGCCAGGGATTGAATCTGCATCCTCATGAACACTAGTCAGGTTTGTAACCCGCTGAGCCACAACAGGAACACCCCAATGCTTCTATAATTCATCTTACTATGTGCTAGGTATTATTCTAAGTGCTTTGCATGTAATAACATATAATATTCACAAAATCCTACATGCTAGGTGTTACTATTACATTTTTTATTTTGAAATGAGGAAACTAAGGAAAAGTTAAGACTTGTCAAAGGTCATACTGCTAGTAGGTGACAGAGTGAAATTTGATTGTGTCAGGTCCTAGAATCTGTGTTCTTAACTATCACATTACAATATCACATTCAAAAGAGCAATAATTCATTAATTCATATACAGATAAAGGTGAAGATATATAGATTTAGAGATATAGTTTTATGTGACAGAAGTATATATCATATGTCCAGAAAGGAAGGAGGAATAAAGAAACTCACAGGTAATTTTGCAGCAGGTGCTTTCAAATTTATATATTGGTTCACTCCCCATAACAAGCCTAAATGCTGAATTATATTATTCTCATTTCCACAAAGAAGACATACAGATAGAAGGGTCTGGTAGAGATATGTTTACAGGGCATAAGTCAAAGGCCTTAAATTTTAGGATTATAATCTCAACTGTAAAGTAAATGATGACAGATTATGCAGAATAAGTAAATATGGTTCAAAATAACAGGACCAAAAGGGCATGAAGTTAATTTTAACTTAACTCATAACTGCACCTTACTTGATGCAGAAATAAGGAGCTACTAGGGAAGTATTTTGTTCATACTATATCACAGTATTTCTATTTTCAAAACAGGAGTTAATATAAATAAGGAAAGTAAAAGGAGGATAATCAACATAGCAGACTTTACTTCAATTTCCTTTCCTGTCATCAGAATTACTATGGTTATTTAGCCAAAAAATACTAACTTCAATTAATAATTTGTCATTTACATTTACCTACATTATTCTTCATGAGTTATTCAGGGTTAACTTGGTTATGCTTATATTATTTTAGTGTGAAGGGGACAATGCTCCTGATAATTTAGCTTTCCTCTGTGGTCCAAATTTACCTTTCCAGAGTTTTCAAATTGAAATATATTTATAAATACAGCATGATCATATCCCAGTAATATTTCATGTTTGGGACACTCTATAAACAATTTTTAATTTATCCAGACAAATTTGAATATATGGATCCGGTATAGTTTTGAAATAAACATGATAAAATGCATTAACAGTCTTTAGTCACTCTAAGTCTCTATGGGACACCCAAAAATCATAAAGGGGCTTAACGGGCTTAAATGAACAGCAATCTTGTGATTTTTTAAGTATCCAGCATCAGTCACTTTAGGAACAATCTCTTATAGCAATATTTATTTGACCACTTCTTCTGAGGCAAAAAACAATGAAGATACCAGTGCATGTGTTTTAAAAGTTATACTCTATATAACTTACCAGTAAATGTTTTTGTTTTTATTTTTAATAAGCTTCATTGATATGTACTTTATATCCAATAAAGCACTCACAATTAAGTATATATTTTGATGAATTTTGATGAATGAGAATACAACCATGTTACCACAATAAACATATAGATTACTTTGTTCACTCACAAAAGGTTCATTGTGCTCCTTCCCAGTCAATCACTGTAGTCCAATCACCCCTAAAAGTTGACCACCTGTTCTGGTTTTCCAGGGACTGTTTTGGGTTTTGCATTAAAATTCCTGCATTGTGTGAAACCTTTCATTATGAAATAAAGCAGAATGGTAGACCTCTGATCTGCTTTCTAACATCATCGATTAGTATTCCTTGTTTTAGAGTTTCATACAAGATAATCAATGCAATATGTATTCTTTAACATATCAGTATAATAAGAGATTTATCCTTGTTATTGTATGCAACACTAATTCATTTTCTTTAATAATGAATAGTACTGTGTTCTCTAGATATACTACAATTTGTTTATCAATTTACCTGTTGATGGACACGTGGGCGGTTCTCATTTTTTAACTGTTGTGAAAAATACTATTGTGAATATCGATAGGTCTTTTGTGGACATATGTTTTCATTACATATGTCCGGGAAGTTTCCAGATCATAAGATAGGTCCAAGTTTACAGAAAACTGACAAATTATTTTCTACAGTAGTTGTACCATTTTACATTCTTACAAAAATATATGAGTATCCCAGCTGTTGCACATTTTGCTATAACTTTATCAGTATTTTTTATTTTAGCTATCCTATTGGTTATGTAGAAAATTCTTATGGTTTTAGTTTACATTTACCCAATAATAACATTGGAAATTTTTAATTTGCTTATTTGCCTTCCCAAATATATTTTGGGTGCCTGACAAGCATCATAAACAGTATATGTAAATCCAAATATTTTATGCCTCCCCCCACAAAACTTGAAGTCATCATTGGCTCTCTGTCATATTGTACAGGTAGTACAATAACAAAATAAAGTTGCCCTATATTTTAGTATATTTATAGACTCACTCTTCTCACTACTTTTCATAACTACCCTGGTCCAATTCACCACCATTCTCTTGTCTGGACTAATCAAACTTATCAACTGGTCTCTCTGCTTCCACTCTTGCTCAATAGTGAGTTTATTCTCCACACAAAAGCCAAAGTGATGCTTATAAAATATGTCAGGTCATGCATTCAACACCAAATGAAACCCGATGACCCCAGGCCTATAAAATAACCTATATAAGATACTACATGATCTTGCCCCTCTGCTACCATTCTGACCTCATTTCATACCACTCATCCTTATTTTACTTTATTCCACTCACAGTAACTTCTTTGCTTCTCCTTGAATATGCTAAGCGTGCACTTGCTTTTAGGACTTTTGTACTTTTCTTTCTCCTCTGACGTTTCCCCCCTAGATATTCATATAGGTTGTCCTCTCACTTCTTCTGATGTCAGTTCAAATGCTTTCTTACATTGAGATAGTCTTTGATCATCTTATATAAAATCACTCCCCAGACACTCTCTATTCCTCATTCCCTATTCTATTTTTCTTCATGATACATACCTCCACTCAGCTATTACATTGGTTATTACATTTTTTTAATCCATTGCCTTCCTTCATAAAATTTACTCTTCAACACTATCTGATTTTCTTATACTGGTATCCTACTGCCTAAATCATGCCTCATAAAATAAGATAATTCAATAAACTCTTGTTGAATTAATAAATGTGAATTACTGATCCATGCCTACCAAGTCCACTTCCTGTATCACATAAGTTTCTCATAGGGAGGAATCATGCTTCATTCTTTTAACATACGTTATATGAAATCCATATTAAGCACTCTGATTCTTGGTTGTTTTTTGCATATTTGAAATGTTATCCAATTAGCCTATTTAGGATTAAAATTAGTAAGGAAATACTGATACCCAGCATTATCTTGAAATGATATTATAGGAATAACTAATGCATTAGTAAATTGTAAAACAGATGAAATTCATTTTTCAGGTTCAACTAATACTGCACTTGCTATGTAACAAAAATAGTTTAAAATGTTTTTGTATAACACTCAGTGTTGAATACGTTGATTTTTGCAGACTTAAATACCTCCCCTAAGGTCACAGATCTAGAACATTACAGAACTAGAATTCTAATTCTTTCATTCATGGTTCCAAATTTTGTGTTTGTTCTCCCTTTCCTGTTTCTGCTCCAGCTAAATGCTTCCTAGTTAATGACTCCGTCTTCCCCATCTTTTGCTTTCTAAACCATGTCACATTCTGAGAAACGTGCCATTAGTCACACTCTAGCCATTCTCCTCACCTTCATCAAAACTTACCCCTTCATTGGCTTATTGTTACACTAACCCAAATCAAGGGTAAATAACCACTACTGCTCAGTATAGTAACTTCACATAACAAAACTGACAACCTGTTAACAGAAGTCTTTGGCTACCTAATGAAATAAGATATTACTCTGAGAATCTTACTGGGGTCATACTAGAGAGGAACCATAATGATACATTTAGGCATGTTTGAAGGCCACTTGCACACATCCCTCTAGATAGCTGTTGACTGTGCCTTTTTTAAAGAGTAAGCCACATATATATGTTAATGTAACATTCTTTTTTTTTTTTTTTGTCTTTTTAGGGCTGCACCCATGGCATATGGAGGTTCCCAGGCTAGAGGTCCGATTGGAGTTGTAGCTGCCAGCCTACACCACAGCCACAGCAACATGGGATCCGAGCTGTGTCTGTGACCTACACCACAGCTCACAGCGACACCAGATCCTTAACCCACTGAGCAAGGCCAGGGATCGAACCCTCAACCTCACGGTTCCTAGTCGGATTTGTTAACCACTGAGTCACGACGAGAACTCCTTAATGTAAAATTTCTATCCCAAGGAGTATGAAATTATGAGAATTTCTTTTCACTTACTTTTCCTTAGCATGCCATTGATAGTTTACATTGTTTTAATTTTAACCTAGGGGACAGTGGAAATCAAAATAAGGGTAATCTGTACAAATATTACTATTTTGTTTGATTTTCACCTCTAAATGTATGAAATGAGTTAAATAAATAAACTTTAAGCTAAAGAATTTTTAGTTATTTACATCATCAAGACGGGTAATAAACATTTGTCTAATACCTTGTATATATAATGTACTGTTTGTCACTGTGAGAGTTTAAAAAGCCTGAATTTTACACAGTTCTAGCTCCCAGAGATTTGTGTAATCTGCTGGAGAATACAAAAATCTCCATGAGAACCGCCAGGGAAGTGAATTTAGGATGACACATCCAGCTTAAAGTTTAATCCACTCATTCAACAATAGATACTAAGCACCTGCTGTGTGTGAGGCACTACACTGGGAGCTGGGGATTAAATGACGGCACATAACCAACCATGATCCCCATGTCGTAGTATATATGAGAATAGTAGAGAAGATACAGATATAAAGAGAATTATTTTTAAAATGGAAAAATTTCAACTGTGAATAAGTGCTATGAAAATGAGATAATAAGAGGATTTTACCTGGACATGAAGCTCAGGTAAGGCTTCACTGATGGAAGGATAATTGAGTTACTACCTGAAGAGTGAATAGGAGTTAACCAAGTAAAAAATGGGACAGAATAATGTCCCACACACTCTAGCAAGAGCAAGGAAGATTCTGAAAAAAGACCAGTATGACACAAGCATAGAAAGCAGGTACAGAATGAATCTAGAGAAGCAGATGAAGCCAGACTATGATGCAAAGACTTGGAAACATGGTATAAAGTTTCAAAATTAGAACAGCATTTTCATGATAGAATAGAACCTCCTTAAAAATTCTATCCTAAATTCTGTCATATGAATATGCTAGAGTCTTGTTTATTTATATATTAATTATATGTATATATTATTCCTATATACTATAGCTAGCTTGGTTATTCATGTAAATTACTGTTTGACACAAGTATATAACAGATGAGAAAATTTAGCACTTAGTCTTTTATTCTTCCCTAAACTATACACTGAGAAAGAAAGGTGTGCATTTGCAAATATTTAAGATAATGAGATAAATTTAAATTGAGAATTTAATATGAAAATCATTCTGGAAATAAATTCTGTAATTTTAACATATTGAGATCATTTGCTTTTCTCAGAAAATACCTAAGGAAAAAAAAATCTAGGAGCTCTTGTCGTGGCTCAGCAGAAACAAATCTGACTAGCATCCATGAGGATACAGGTTTGATCCCTGACCCCGCTCAGTGGGTTAAGGATCTGGTGTTGCTGTGGCTGTGGTGTAGGCCAGCAGCTACAGCTGGGATTCAACCCCAAGCCTGGGAACCTCCATATGCCGCAGGTGCAGCCCTGAAAAGATAAAAAGACAAAAAAATACAAATTACTTCCTAAAATACACCCTTTTGCTACTCTCCTACACTTGGTGTAAAATTTGTGTACTGTATCTAAGGTTTGACCAAGTGTGTTTTTAACAGTCTGGATAGTGGGACAAATACATGTTTTTTCTTAAATAATATCTATGTCACTGAGATGTTTTTATATCATTGCAAATCAGAAATTGAAGGTAAATTAAACTCATAGCACATACTTAAAGACCTGCTTCAATCTAGAGACAGCTTTATATTTTTTCCATTATATTTATGGCAAGTACAATATCATAGGCATTTAGCAGAAAAAAAATAGACTGCAAAGGTCATGCTCTACTCATTATGCACATCTATAACTTCAACAATGCAGGGGTATGGTTAACATACAGGGAAATATGTAGTTGAAATATCCCTACCAAAAAATTACAGCTTCAAGAGAGAAAACCATGCTTCCTGGTTCCTAGACCAAGTAGAGAACAAGAGAGCAAGGGAAAGCACAAAGGTCTCTTCCTACTTAAACAGTACAATGCCTTTAAAATATGTACTCAATCCGGGACCAATAGTATCCATGTCTCAAATTTCATAAAATATTAAAGCACATTTTTATAAATCAAATTCAACACAAGAAACATTTCAACATGATGTTTTTAAAGAATTCTTTAAATGTCTTTAAAGAATAAATATTTTTAATAAACTCAAAGATGTCTTTAAAGAATATTTTTTTAAAATACTGAAATATAGTTGATTTACAATGTTGTGTTAGTTTCAAGTATATAGCAAAGTGATCGGTTATATATGTGTATATTAATATATATTATTTAAACACTCTTGTATTATAGGTTATTATAAGATATTGAGTATTGTTTCCTGTGCTACAGAGGAGGTCTTCATTGGTTATTCATTTTAAATACAACAGTGTGAATATTTTAATGACAAACTCCTAATTTATCCCTCTATCCCCTCCCCTTTGGCAAGCACAAATTTTCTATGTTTCTGAGTCTATTACTATTTTGTAAATAAGTTTGCTTGTATCATTTTTTAAGATTCCACATAAAAACTATATCATATGATATTTGTCTTTCTGTCTGGCTTACTTCACTTAGTATGATAATCTCTAGGTCCATCTATGCCGCTGCAAATGACATAATTTCATTCTTTTTTATGGCCAGATAATATTCCATGGTATGTATGTATGTATATACATGTACATACCATGGAACACACACACACACACACACACACACACACACACACACACACCATCTCTTTATCCATTTATCTTTCAATGGACGCCTAGATTCCACCATCCTGGCTATTTTAAGTAGTGCTGCAATGAACACTGGAGTGCACATATCTTTTTAATGATTTTTCTTTTTTCCATTGTAGTTGATTTACAGTGTTCTGTCAATTTCTACTGCACAAGTGGCCTAGCCATATATATATGTGTGTGTGTATGTGCACATATATATATATATTCTTTTTCTCACATTATCCTCCATCATGTTCCATCACAAGTAACTAGATATAGTTCCCTGTGCTATATAGCAAGATCTCATTGCTTATGTTTTTCTCTGGATACATGCCCAAGAATGGGATTGTAGGATCATATGGTAGCTCTATTTTTAGTTATTTAAGGAAGCTCCAGACTTTTTTCCATAGTGGTTGTGCCAATTTACATTCCCTCCAGCAGTGTAGGAAGATTTCTTTTCTCCACATCCTCCCCAGCATTTATTATCTGTATAGTTTTGGTGTTGGTCCTTCTGACCACTGTGAGGTTATATCTCAAGACAATATACAAATTTAATAGAATTCCTGTCAAATTACCAATGGCATTTTTCACAGAATTAGAACAAAAAATATGTTTTTAATTTGTATGGGAGCCCTAAAGATCTTGAACAGACAAAACAATCTCAAGTAAGAAAAATGGAGCTGAAGCAATTAGGCTCCCTGACTTAAGACTATACTGCAAAGCTACAGTAATCAAAACAGTACGGTACTTGCACAGAAACAGACATGGATCAATGGAACAGGATAGGAAGCCTAGAAATAAACACGTGCATCTATGGTCAAGTAATCTACAACAAAAGAGGTGATAGTATACACATAAGAAAGACGGTCTTTACAATAAGTGGTGCTGGGAAAATTGGACAGCTACATGTAAAAGAATGAAATTGGAATATTCTCTCACACCATACACAAAAATAAACTTAAAATGGATAAAAGACCTAAATATAAGACCAGATACTATAAAACTCTTAGAGGAAAACATAGGCAGAATACTCTTTGACATAAATTGCAGCAAGATCTTTTTGGGTCCACCTCCCAGAATAATGGAAATAAAAATAAAAGTAAACAAATGGTATGTAATTAAACTTAAGATCTTTTGAATGGCAAAGGAAACCATATAAAAAAAAGACAATTCATAGAACGGGAGGAAATGTTTGCAAGCAAAATGACTGACAAGGGATTAATCTCCAAAATATACAAACAGCTCATGGAGCTCAATAACCAGATAAACAAACAAACAATCCAATAAAAAATGGGCAAAAGACCTAAAAAGACATTTCCCAAAGAAGAAATACAGATGGCAAAAAAGCACTTGAAAAGATGCTCAACATCACTCTTTTTATTAGAGAAATGCAAATCAAAACTACAGTAATGTATCACCTCACACCACTCAGAATGCCCATCATCAAAAGTCTACAAACAGTAAATGTTGGAGAGGGCGTGGAGAATAGGGAATCCTCCTACACTAAAGATAAATTAAATTTATTAAATAAATTTATTAAAATTCTATGAAGCTAAATTCCATTATAAGTCAAGTATGGTTATTTCCAGAATTTTTGTTTATTACTAAAATCTTGAGGGGGAGTTCCCGTTGTGGCGCAGTGGTTAACAAATCCGACTAGGAACCATGAGGTTGAGGGTTCGATCCCTGGCCTTGCTCAGTGGGTTGAGGATCCAGCATTGCCGTGAGCTGTGGTGTAGGTTGCAGATGCGGTTCAGATCCTGCATTGCTGTGACTGCGGCGTAGGCCAGTGGCTACAGCTCCGATTAGACCCCTAGTCTGGGAACCTCCACATGCCGCAGGTGTGGCCCTAAAATGACAAAAGGCAAAAAATAAATAAATAAAATAAAATAAAATCTTGTGTACATCTTTTGAGAGTTTTGGTATATTTGAGTACCATGAAGAAATCCTATGCTGTAGTTCATTATTCAATATTCTTACATCACTGGTGAATTCAAATCACTGGAAAGCCATAGGTCTATGTGATGTTGGTACTGATATCATTCAAATTGATATAAATTTAGTATGGGGATTATGACCAATGGAATATATTTGGTGAGAGGAGGCTGACATATAGTAATTTTCCATCTGTGGAAAACTGCAAAGCAGTAACGCTAAAAAACATAAGATGATAGGAGTAGAAAATTAGATATGAACTTACAATGTGAATAAGAATATAAAGGCAAATACTACCCTCACCATTTAATACGAAGAGTCTCTGTTCAAGAGAAATAGGACGTAGCTTTGTCAAGCAAAAGTACTGACTGAGGTACTCTGTCAGTACTGTAGAACGTGAAGGAAGAACTCTGATAATGTTTACTTGCAAAATAATTTTTTGGACAATTAAGTCAGCTCTAGTCTCACCAGTACAGAAATACATTGATAATGAGAAATGGTGGATTTCTCAATCTGCCAAATTCTTTAAATGTCTAATTCATGGAGATGTGTTGTCATGCAACCCTCCAAAACAGAGCATTTGTCTGAATTTGGGTACGTACTGGAACTCCTTCTAAGAATACATAGTTGTCACAATTATCAACAAGAAAAAACTCCCTGCTCATTAATTGCTTTTCTGTAGCCAAAATATGTGTAGGGGTGGAGGTGTAAGGAAAGAGAGAGAATCATAGTTGTCTTCTATTATATTAATCTGAAAAAGTTGGATTATATTTTATAGACTCCTAATATCCCTTAATAATTCGGTAAGGAATATCTAATCCATTAATTTACTTAAATCTATATATCATTACACTATATATACATTAGGTCACAAAAATTCTTAAGTATACATTGCAGTAAAAAGTAGTCAAGTAGCAAGGCTAAGTAAATTCCCTATGGTTACATAACTAATTAGTGACTTCGCTAGAATTTGAAAGAGATTTAGTCTGACCTATGCCCCTTCTGCAGCCTTGATGCAAAAAGTAAATACAAGTAATCTATTTTAATCATCATGATATAAATCATCCTTAGGCAATAGATATATAGATGTCACATATCAGCTTTTAGCAGCTCTGTTTTCTTCTGGGTTCATATTCCAGGTGGGATTCAAGTTTTTTTTAATTTCTTGAAAATTAATTTTCTCTGATTTTTCTTTATATTTTTTAAGTTTTAATTAAATTACTTTGATTTTTTGAAACATATTTGACATACAACATTGTGTAAATTTAAGATGCATAAGATGCATAATTTGTTGATGGTGTATTTACATATTACAATATGACTACCATTGTAGAAATAATTAGCACCTCTAATATTTTGTATAAACAAGTTTACAAAGAAATCACCATGTATTTGGTGTTTTTTTAAATTATTATTACTATAAAAAATCTTCTCAGTTGTGGTTATACATTGCAGAGATTTCCCTTACCTTGTACTTCTGTGAGTTTGATTCTACGCTTGGCCTAAGAAGCTATTTTCTCACTAAGTTAAATATTGTGAAATAAAAAGAAAATATGTAAATATAACATACTGCAAAGCGAAAAGTTAGTTTTCAACACAGATTGGTTTCAAAAAGTTTAATGCCAAAGATTTAAAAAATCTTGTGCCAGGAGAACTTTGTGACTGAAAAAGAATATTTCCTGATTACCTTTCACAGAATGAGTCTCATTCACAAAGCAGACATTTGAAGGCTGTTTGAAACAAAGTGAAAAGCATTAAATATCCAGTTTCTTTAGTCATAACAGTATCATTAATTCAATCTTTCCTGCCCCCTCCCCAAAATGGAAAGAAGAAATAGTAGATAAAAAGGTAGGTAAAATGCTTAATGATGTGATTTTTCCCAAACAGGAAATAATCACAAAAAAATAATTCTGAAATATTTATTCCATGATAACCATTGTGAAGTAAATGTGAGTTGAATCTAAATAAGGACCACCTTAATTTCCATTCCATTTGGTGAAATGATACCCATGAAGTTTTCCACATTTAGTGAAGAAAACCTTTTGATTATCATCAAATCACTTATTTCCTTGTAGCTTTCCTTTGTCAATAAACACTGCAGTATATGGATGTTGCACTGTTAAATAATGGATTGATCTAGTTATTGCCTTCAAAGAGCTGCTGGTCTATAAAATGTAGTTAGGGCATAGGTTCAAACAACTGCTAGAAATACATAATTATGCTTTTTTTTTTCCTGAACATACAATATGCATTCAATCAATACTGAATGAAATTAAACTGAAAGAAGTTATAGGAAGACTTACACTCATATAAAAGAAAGTTGCAGATGACCTCAAGTTCTTAAAAATCCTCTTGAGGAATGTTTAGGAAATCTCAAGAAATCCCAATTGATTATTCAAAATGTGCAGCTTGGACTAACAGACAAGTTGAGAAAGCATGATATTTGCAGTCACCATATATCTCATAACTTCTGCAAACGGTCCATTATCCCCACAACGTCATTCAAAATTTTGGTAAAGTAAGTTTGCTCAAAGTAAGTAACTTATTCTTGAATGAAAATCCCAAAGCGTAACTCTAGTTTTGGCTCTGTCATTGGTTCAAAAGATAATCTGTGTAAATCTTCCTGAATAACTTAATTTGTAGTTGGACATAAATAGGCAAGTTTGGGGGAGCTATTTCTTTATAAGTGTTCAAAATCTCCACTGTGGCAATATAGCTAATCTCAGAAACTCACCTCCAAATGAGAATGTATGAAAAGACAGAGTTCATGGTTGAACTCGAAGGTACAAAATAAGCCTTGTAAGAAGTTGCTCTGAAGACTGTGGTGTCTTCTTAGTAAAAGAGTAATTACCCTTCAGAATATGGATGATTCAACACGCTTAAGCCACTTTATCCATAGCCTAAATAAAGGTTTATTATTTTCTTATATACAGTTCAAAAAAAAAATCCGTCTGGTGATAATGATACTTAGCCCTGAAATTTTTATGCATACACAATTATTTGTAAAAACTAGATATGTTATGATTAGATAGACTCTCATTTTAGACAGATGTTATACCAGACATAAGAAATTGCTCTAAATAAAAGTTCTGGTCAACTCAAACAAGAAAGCTAACCTTGTATATAAAACTCTAAGGGATTCTCTATAGAGAGACCATCATTCTACAAATGAATGACAAGGGACACTAGCAATGTAAAATTATTAAATGATAAAATCTACTTATACCACTAAAAGCACATTTGACATGCTGCACAAAGTATTCACATTGTGAATAAAATCTTTTTAAAAATGATATCTGTACCTCATACTGTCTTCAGAGAACATAATCATCGAAATTTACATTTAAAGTAACATAAGAGACTAAATGTACTATAATTACAGTATTCAGTTTACTGTGACCATACGAATGCTTATTTTTTACTTAAACTTAAGGTTCATATTTGAAATACACATAAAAAAGTCTACTCCACTCAGTGTGGTAGACATAGGCCTTTTATATTTAAATTTAAACTGGGAATTCCCATTGTGGCACAACAGAAATGAATCTGACTAGTATCCATGAGGATGCTAGTTAGATCCCTGGCCTCACTCAGTGAGTTAAAGGATCAGGTGTTGCCATGAGCTGTGGGGTAGGTCGCAGACACAGCTTGGATCCGTGTTGCTATGGCTGTGGTGTAGGCTGGCAGCTGTAGCTCTGATTCCACCCCTAGCCTGGGAACTTCCATATGCCACAGGTGCAGCCCTAAAAAAATAAATAAGTAGATAAAAATAAATAAATAAATATTTAAATTTAAATTAATCAAAATGAGTAAAATTTAAAATGTAGTTTTGCCATCATTCTACTCATATTCGCAATGCTCTATAGCCACATACCCATCATTACAGAAACTGTTATTGTCAATTCTGCTATGCATTATATAGATGATTATATGAGAAAGATATGTATCTTGAAAATATTTGAGGATTTTAAGAGAATTTATATTTTTCCCACTTGAAAGCACTAGAATTTCAGAGGAAAAGCTCTTCTAAACACTGACTAATTCTAAGTGATTATGAAGGAAATCAAAGGAGATACAAAGAAATGGAAAGATATTCCATGCTCTTGGGCCAGAAAAATTAATACTGAAAAATGGCCCTACTACCCAAAGCAATCTACCAATTCACTGCAATCCCTATCAAATTATCCATGACATTTTTCAAAGAACTAGGACAAACAATCCAAAAATTTATATGGAACCACAAAAGACCCAGAACTGCCAAAGCAATTCTGAGAAACAAAAACCAAGCAGGAGGCATAACTCTCCCAGACTTCAGGCAATATTACAGAGCCACAGTTATCAAGACAGTGTGGTACTGGTACCAAAACAGACATACGGACCAATGGAACAGAATAGAGAACCCAGAAATAAACCCAGACACCTACGGTCAATTAATCTTTGACAAAGGAGGCAAGAACATAAAATGGGAAAAAGACAATCTTTTCAGTAAGTATTGCTCGAAAACCTGGAGAGCTGAATGCAAGTCAATGAAACTAGAACACACCCTCACACCATGCACAAAAATAAACTCAAAAATGGCTTAAAGACTGAAATGTAAGATAAGACATCATCAAACTCCTAGAAGAGAACATAGGCAAAACATTCTCTGACATCAACCTTACAAATGTTTTCGCAGGTCAGTCTCCCAAAGCAACAGAAATAAAGGCAAAGATAAACCAATGGGACCTAATCAAACTGACAAGCTTTTGCACAGCAAAGGAAACCAAAAAGAAAACTAAAAGACAGCTTACTGAATGGGAGAAAATAGTGTGAAATGATGCAACTGACAAGGGCTTAATCTCTAAAATATACAAACAACTTATACAACTCCACAGCAAAAAAGCCAACAACACAGTGGAAAAATGGGCAAAGGACCTGCACAGACATTTCTCCAAAGAAGATATGCAGATGGCCAACAAGCACATGAAAAAATATTCAACATGGCTGATGATTAGAAAAACGCAAATCAAAACTACCACGAGATGCCACCTCAAACCAGTCAGAATGGCCATCATTAATAAGTCCACAAACAACAAATGCTGGAGGTGTGTGGAGAAAATGGAACCCTCCTGTACTGTTGGTGGGAATGTAAGCTGGTACAACCACTATGGAAAACAGTATGGAGGTACCTTAGAAAACTATATATAGAACTACCATATGACCCAGGAATCCCACTCTGGGGCATATATCTGAACCAAACTTTCCTTGAACAAGACACTTGCACAAACATGTTCATTGCAGCACTATTCACAATAGCCAAGACATGGAAACAACCCAAATGTCCATCGACAGATGATTGGATTAGGAAGATGTGTATATATACATAATGGAACACTACTCAGCCATAAAAAGAATAAAATAATGCCATTTGCAGCAACATGGATGGAATTAGAGATCCTAATACTGAGTGAAGTAAGTCAGAAAGAGGAAGACAAATACCATATGATATCACTTATATCTGGAATCTAGTATTCTGCACAAATGAACCTTTCTACAGAAAAGAAAATCATGGACTTGGAGAACAGACTTGTGGTTGCCAAGAGGGTAGGGGAGGGAGTGGGATGGGGTTAATAGTTGTAGACTATTGCCTTTGGGATGGAAAAGCAAGGAGATCCTGCAGTATAGCACCAGGAACTATGTCTAATCACTTGTGACAAATCTATATATGTAGGTATAACTGGGTCACCATGCTGTACAGTTGGAAAATTGATAGAAAACTGTAAACCAGCTATAATGGAAAAAAATTCTAAGTGATTACGCAACACTTCTATCAATCATTTTAATTAGAACCTCAGTATTAAACTAAGAGTTTTCTACTTCATGCAGTTTTGAAAATAACTTTCCTAATTTCACTGATCAGATATCCACCAAACTGATGACAAGGGTGAAGAGTACAAAGAGAAGATTATTATGTGCAATCTGACTGTCCCCACTATTATCATTATTTTCTACCTAGTTTTAACTTTATTTAAAAACTTTGGGATAAGAATGATATATCAATGAGGATGTTCCATAAAAACTAAACTAATAGGAATATGAATGAATTAATATATGATTTATTTAATTATATATGGCTTATTTCTAAGGAAGCAGCTCACACAATTGTGGGGGCAGGCAAGTATGAAAGCTGTCAGGCAGGCCAACAGATTGAAAACTCAGGCAGGAGTTAACTCCACAGTCCTGAGGCAGAATTTCTTTTTCTCTGGCAAACCTCAAGGTTGGCTCTTAAGGCCTTAAACTGACTGGCAGAGGCCCACCCGTATTATTGAAGGTAATCTCCTTTACTTAAAGTCAACTGGTTGTAGATGTTAACTACGTGAGAAAATCACCTTCGCATCAACACCTAGATTAGTGCTTGATTAAATAACTGAATTCTCTAAAATGGGACTAGGGTGGGAGGGACTAAGGTCTCTTTCCATAGCCAAAAATGTCCCTAGATCCCTATAAGAATTTCTGTCTACCACATCAAGCGTGGGTGGAAGACCAAATAACCCCTGTTACAATAATGATCTAAGTAAGTGGTTCTTCATCAATGTGATTAAACAGTTAAATTGCAAGGATCTCCCTTCTTTTCAACTGTGATGAATTTTCTGCAGTTTTCTTCATTTATCTTGAAGACACTTTCTAGGTGATAGGTGAGTTTTAATTTCCTTTGTCAAAACTCAGTGAAAATAACACTATATACCTGTGTTTTGACCTCTCTGCTCTCAACTTGATATTTTATTCCCATAATCCTTTCTCTCACCGTCCTTCCTTTTTTGCTATTGTTCTAACCTCAGTTTACTTCAAAAACTTTAATACAGATCAACTTTCTGAATAAAATCTTTAAACAATGTGTTCAAAAAAGTACTTTGTATCAAAGTGTATATGTTTAGACATCAAAACCTATTTCAAAGTAAGATAAAATCATTGAAAATATAACAATTCATGCAGTATATGACAGACTCTAGGTTTAACGGCACACATTCTGTATTTGTTGTAGATATTCATTTAATATTCATTTTTGGTTTTACAATAAATCAAGAGAGAAGCTGAATATTCTTGCACATTTTAATCTCAAAACAAATATACACACTTCATACATATATGCCTATGAATTCAAATGTGAGAATGCTAAAGAATGTACTTTGTGATAAGATACTACAGTAACATAGAGAATCATACATCCACAGGATTCTAGGTTATATGCTTTGAAAAGTTCAAGTAAGAAGGTTCAAATTTATAACTTAGAATAGCAACTGCATTATAAGATAAAAGATGGATAGTGAATAAATACAAGGTTGTAATCATTCACTGAGAAGGCCCTTGCTGACATCATAAAACACGGTTGCACAACTTGAACAGCTTTTGTATATTGGGAGACCCCCAAGAGTGATTTGCAGCTCTTGCTCCTCCATTGTTGCACCTGATAAACAGAGGGTCTTTTTTTTTAACCCTTCTAAGAGCCTCACCTGAAAAAAAATTTTTCTTAACCTGTGAGAGAATTGGGAGGAAGTTTCCCAGCCCATTTCCATGAAAACAGTTTGAAACTTTTTATCATGAGGTAACAATGTTTATTCATTCAAAAGGTCAAGAATTGTACTAGATGCTAGAGATACACAGATGAATACAATTGACTGCTGACCTAAAGGAGCTTATGGTGATTTGAGTGCAATTATCATTAATTTGTATCAAAGTGCCACCAAAAAAGGCATTTGCAGCAGTTGTTTGATTTGATCACTGCTTAACTACAGAGCAAACATTCTGGATAGATATTTTTAGATGAATTTTTATTGCGGTATAATTTTAGATGTACAGAAAAGTTGAAAAGTTAGTATAGAGAGGTGCTGGTATATTATATGCCAACTTGAGTAGGTCACAGCGTGTCCAAACACTTGGTAAAACATTATTCAAGGTGTGTCTGTAAGGGTGTTTCTGGATGAGATTAATATTTGAACTGGTAGACTAAATAAAGCATATTGCCCTGACTTATGTGGGTGGATCCCACTTAATAATTCTAAGTCCTAAATAGAAAGAAAAGTCTGACCCTCCTGTAAGAGGGAATTTCCTCCTTTCTGCTTGCCCTGAGCTGGTAACATTGTACTTTTTGTTCCCTACCTTTGTACATGGAATAGAACCATACCATACAACTACTACTATATACTATATTGTATACGGATATATCTCAGAGATATTGCAAGTTTGGTTCAAGACCATTGCAATAAAACAAATATGACAATAAAAGCAAGTCACCCAAGTTTTGGTTCCTCAGTACATATAACAATTATGTTTACACTATACTGTAGTCTGTTAAGTGTGCAACAGCATTATGTCTAAAAAAAAAAAATAGTGGGAGCTTCCACTGTGGCTCAGTGGTAAAGAACCTGACTAGTATTCACGAGGATGAGGGTTCAATCCCTGGCTCCGCTCTGTGGGTAAGGATCTGATGTTGCCATGAGTGGTGGTGTAGGATCTCACATTGCTGTGACTGTGGCATAGCCCAGCAGCTGTAGCTCCAATTCAACCCCTAGCCCGGAAACTTCCATATGCTACAGGTACAGCCCTGAAAAGAAAAACAAAGCAAACAACAATAACAACAACAACAAAAAATTTATAAACCTAAATTTAAAAATACTTTATTGCTAATATATGCTAACCATCATCTGAGCCTTCAGCAAGTCATAATCTTTTTGCTGGTGGAGAGTCTAGCCTCAGTGTTGATGGGTATTGACTGAGCATGATGGTGGTTGCTGAAGGTTGGGGTGGTTGTGGCAATTGCTTAAAATAACAATGGAGTTTGCTATATCAATTGACTTTTTCTTTCAGGAGAGATTTCTCTGTAGCATCCATGCTGTTTGAGAGCATTTTACTCACAGTAGAACTTCCTTCAAAATGGGAGTCAGTCTTCTCAAACCCTGCTACTGCTTATCAACTAAGTTTATTAAATATCCTAAATCCTCTGATGCCACTTCAATAATCTTCACAGGGAATACATTCCAACTCAAAAACAAACAAACAAACAAACTTTCTTTGCTTACCCACAGGAAGCAATTCCTCACCCATTAAAATTTTATCATTAAATTGCAGCAATTCACTCACATCTTCAGACTTTGCTTCACATTCTAGGTCTCTTAGTATTTCTGCCACATTTCCAATGACTTCCTCCAATGAAGACTTCAATCTGAGCCTTCAGCAAGTCATAATCAAATCATCCATGAGCACTGGAATCAACTTCTTCTGAACTCCAGTTAATGTTGATGTTTTGACCTCCTGCCATGAATCACGTTCTTAATGGCATCTAGCATGGTAAATCCTTTCTAGGATGTTTTCAATTTACTTTCCCAGATTTATCAGAAGAATTACTTTCTATGATCTCTACAGCCTTACTAAATGTATTAAAAAGTAATACTTGAATGCCAAAATTGCTCTTTGATCCATGGGCTGCAGAATGGATGTTGTGTATGCCTACAAGCAAGCTTGCACCAGATGTGGGACCCCCTAGGCTATATTGTCAGTCTTACCAGGACCCATCCACACCCATTAATGGGCTATCATTACCCCAGGGACTCCCCAGGCCTGTAGAGTGCCACGGTGGCATATGACACCACCCACCCATGGGCCAGCAATAGTCATCTACATGTGGGACTTAGCCTTGTCTACCAGTGATCCAGCAACTACCACATGAGGCAGGTGCTGGCAGTCATCTGAGATGGGGGATAGCCACAGCTATCAACATGACACAACAGGATGGCTCACATAGCCCACATAGGGGGCACCCCCTGGATCATATAGATTTGGTTACCAGAGAGGAGTGGGCTGCTGGGCCTCAAAGAAATTCCCCTATATAAGGCCACTTCTCTGAGATCAGGAAACATAACCAACCTACTTAATACATAGAAATAAACACAAAGAGTTAAGCAAAATGAGACAGAGGATCATGTTCCAAATGAGGAAAAAGATAAAATCTCAGAAAAAAGAACAAAATGAAGTAGAGATAAGCAATGCACCTGATAAAGAGTTCAAGGTAATAGTCATTAAGGTGTTCAACAAACTCAGAAGAGTGAATGAACATAATGAGAATTTTAACAAAGAGTTAGAAAATATTAATGTGTCAAAGAGAGGTGAAGACTACAATAATAATAAAGGAATCAACAGTAGATTAGATGATACAAAGGAACAGATCAGCAAACAGGAAGAAAGGGTAGTGCAAATCACTAAAGCTAAACAGAAAAAAGAAAAAAGCATTAAAAAAAAAAATGAAGATAGTCTGGGAGTTCCCACTGTGGCACAGTGGGTTAATTATCCACCTTTTCTCTGTGGAGTCCTAGGTTTGATCCCTGGGCCAGCACACTGAGTTAAGGATCCAGTGTTGCTGCAGATGTGGCATAGGTCACAGTTCTGGCTCAGATTTGGTCCCTGGCCCAATCATTTCCATATGCCATTGGTGCAGCCTAAAAAGAAAAAAAAAATGAAGAAAGTTTTAAGAGATCTCTGGGAAAATGTCAAGCATACTAACATTTGTATTATGTGGATCCCAAAAGGAAAAAAAAAAAAAGAGACAAAAAGGGGAAGCAAACTTTTTGAAGACATAATAGCTGAAAACTTCCCTATCTGGGAAAGGAAACAGACAGGAATTCCAGGAAGTACGAAAGTCCAAGACAAGATGAACCCAAAGAGGTCATACCAAGACACATTACAATAAAAATGTCCAAAAACTAAAGACAAAGAATATTAAAAGCAGTAAGATAAAAGCAACTAGTTACATACAAAGGAACTCCAATAAGACTATCAGCTGACTTTTTAGCAGAAATTTTGTAGGCCAGTAGTAAGCAGGATGATATATTTAAAGAGATGAAAAGAAGAAACTTACAACCCAGAATACTCTATCCAGCAAGGCTATCATTCAGATTTGAAGGAGAGATAACAAGTTTTATAAACAGGCAAAAGTTAAAAGAGTTTAGCACCTCTAAATTGGCTTTAGGGATCTTCTTGGTGGTCTAGTGGTTAGGACTCAGCAGTTTCACTGCTACAGCCCAGGTTCAATCCCTGGTCTAGGAACTGAGATTCCACATCGAGCCATTGCATGCTGGAGACAAAAACAAAAAAAACACAAAGGGAGTACCCTAGTGGTCTGGTGGTGGTCAAGACACAGCATTTTCGCACTGTGCTTAGGTTCAATCCCTGGGCTTGTAACTGAGATCCCACATCATGCTGCAGCCAAAAAAATTAAAATTATAAAACTATTTTAAAAGTAAAAATAAAAATAAATAAATAAACTGGCTTCAGAGGAAATATTAAAGGAACTTCTCTAAGTGGAAAAGGAAAGACTACAACTAGAAATATGAAAATTATGAAAGGAAAATCCTCAATAGTAAAGGCTAACATACAGTAAGGTCAACCATGTCTAAAGCTAGTAAAAATTAAGAGTATGGGATTAACAGATACAAACTACTATACATAAAATATGCAAGCAACAAAGATTTACTGCATATCACAGGGAATTTTATAATAACCTATAATGGAATACAACCTGAAGAAAATAACTGAATCACTTTGTTGTAAAACTGAAAGAAATAAAACATTCTAAATCAATTATATTTCAATTTTTAAAAAAGCTAGTACAAACTTTCAAAGACAAAAGAGTAATCATCTGTATCACCAAAGGATATACAAAACAAAAAATGTAAAACATGATGTCAAAAACATCAAACATGACATGGGAATAGAAATGCAGTTTTGCTAAAATGTGTTTAAATTTAAGATCAACAACTTAAAATAATCATATATATATGTATAAATACAAGAGAAAATAATCTAAATATAATGCTAAATATAGTGATCAAATCACAAGGAAAATGATTAGAAGAAGAAAGGAACAAAAAAGAACTACAAAAACAATCCCCCAAGTTTTTTTAAATGGCAATAGTACATACCTATAAATAATTATCTTAAGTGTAAACAGACTAAATGCCCCCAATAAAAAGACATGGAGTAGCTGAGTGGATTCAAAAAAAAAGGCCTGTATATATGGTGCCTACAGAAGACTGACTTCAGATCTAATGACACATACAGACTGAAAATCAGAAGATGGAAAAAAGTATTCCATGAAAATGGCAGCCAAAAAAAAAAAAAAAAAAAAAAAAAAAAAAAAAAAAAAAAAAAAAAAAAAAAAAAAAAAAAAAAAAAAAAAAAAAAAAAAAAAAAAAAAAAAAAAAAAGCCAGATGACATGATACTATTTAGAGAAAACCCTATAGATGTCCCCAAAAATCTGTTAAAACTAATAAATTAGTTTAGTAAAGATGAAGGATACAAAATTGATCTGTTCACTTTCTATTGAACACTAACAATGAACTATCAACTATCAGAAAGAGAAATTAGGAAATTCCATTAGGATTTCATCAAAAAGCGTAAAATACCTAGGAATAAGCCTAACAAAGGAGGTAAAACACGTGAACTCAGAAAACTATAAGAGGCTGATGAAAGGAATTGAAGATGACACAAACTGAAAGCTATACTGTGCTCATGGATTAGAAAAATTAATTATTTAAAAAATTAATATACTACCCAAGGCAACCTATAAACTCAATGCAATCCCTATCGAAATACCAATGGCATTTTTCAGGGAAAAAAGGGCTGTCATCCACACTCTGTTTTTCCTTTTGTAGAGTACCAGCAGAGTAGATTTAGCATAATTGTCATGGACCCTGGGGTTTTCACAATAGCAAATGAACATTGGCTTCAATTTAAAATCTCCATCTGCATTAGCCCATAACAAGAGAGTCAGCCTGTCCTTTGAAGCTTTGAAGCAAGATATTAACTTCTCTCTAGCTATGAAAATCCAAAATGGCATCTTCTTCCAACAGAAGGCTGTTTCATCTATAAAGAAAATCTGTCATGTAGTATAACCACATTCAGATAGATCTTCTGAATAACTTGCTGTAGCTTCTACATCAGCACTTGCTGCTTCACCCTGCACTTTCATTTTATTAAGATGACTCCTTCCCTTAAACTTCATGAACTAACCTCTGCTAGCTTAAAACTTTTCTTACACAGCTTCCTCACCTCTGTCAGACTTCACAGAATTAAAAGAGAGTTAGCGCCTTGCTCTGGATTAGGCTTTGGTTTAAGGGAATGTTGTGGCTGGTTTGATCTTTTATCCAGACCACTAAAACTTTCTCCAAATCAGCAATAAGCTGTTTTGCTTTCTTATTACGTATTCACTGGAGTAGTACCCTTAATTTCCTTCAAGAACTTTTCCTTTGCATTCACAACTTGGCTAACCGGCAGAAGAGGCCTACCTTTCAGCCTATCTTGGGGCTTTCGACATGCCTTCCTTGCTAAGCTTAATCTTTTCTTGCTTTTGATTTAAAGTGAGAAATGTATGATTCTTTCTTTCACTTGAACACTTAAAGGCGACTGAAAGGTTATCACATGGCCCAATCGCAATATTGCTCTGTCTTAAGAAATAGGCCCAAGAAGAGAAAGAAAGATGGGGAGGATGGCTGGTCAGTGGAACAGTCAGAACACACACATTTACCAACTTTACCGTCTTATTTGGACTTGGCTCATGACACCTCAAAAGAATTACACTAGTAACATAAAAGATTACTGATCACAGATCACCATAACAAACATAACAATAACAAAAAAGTCTGAAATACCACAAGAATTACCAAAACCTGACACAGAGACCTGAAGCAAGCAAATGCTGTTGGAGAAATGGTGTGTCAATAGACTTGGTGGACATAGTGTTGCCACAAACCTTCAATTAAAAAAAAAAATGTATTATCTCAAAGCACAGTATAGCAAAGTGCAATAAAAATGAGGTATGCTCATACAACCAACCTAGTACAAGAGAGTTCCCATATATCTTTCAACTTATTTCATTTTCCCATAAGGTTATTATCTTCATTATTATGATGTGTTTGTCAAAATTTTTTTAAAGGCTGAATTATTACTAACTGAACTACAACCTTTATTCAGATCTTACCAGCTTTTCCTTTGTGTACTTTTTCTCTTCTAGGATCCTATTCAGGATACAACATTGTATGTAGTTTCCATGTCTCCTTGGTCTCTGGTCTTTGACAATTTCTCAGATCCTTTCCTTATTCTTCATGACTTGGACAGTTTTGAGAACTAGTTATGTATTTTTGTAGCACTTCTCTCTACTTGGGTTTTCTGATGTTTTCTTAAGATAAGACTAAGGATTATAAATTTGGGAGAATACTGCAGGGGTGAAGTGCCCTTATCCTGTCATTATAACAAGAGGTACATGTTATCTATATGATATCACTGATGATATTAACAGAAATCATTTTTTTTAAGGAAGTGTTTGCCAGGATGTTCTATAAAGTTAGTATTTCTCACTTTCTATATTCTATTCCTGTGAAACAAGTCACTATGTCTGGTTCATATTAAGAAGGGTAAAGGGAGTAATCCACATACACTGTTTGGAATTTTGAGAATTACATATTTAAGATAGCATTTTTTTTCTCAACAGAGGTGATTTAATCGAGACTAAATATATGATGCTCAGTTATAGAGACTCAAAGTACAGAGTTTGTGATTCATCTTTGCATATATATCACATCGCGTTCATAGTGACACTTCTGGGGTTTATGTGTAGTAAATCATGAAAGGCCTTTTTCCTTCATGAGGAGCTGTTTCTATGTCCCCAGATTAGTAGAAGATAGGACAGAGAAACTAACACTGAAATTTAACTCCTGTCTCTTTGTACTTCACTTTCTAGCAGTATTGGTCCCTTTGCTCCCACTATTAACTTAAAGTATGGATCTCCCATCCTTGACAATGGGAACTAATAGGAAATCTCATAAATGCTGAACACATTGTGAAAGTTATTGCAAGTCTCATGTGTTTAGCTATAGATATTTAAAATACAATGCTGTCTTTGAAACAAATACTTTTCATTGTTGTCTTCTTGGGTTTTGTTTTTTATAGATTCCACTATAACTTTTTCCAATTCCTATCACAGTTGAGCATATCCTACTATTCTCTATGTTGCATTAAGCAAATGACTTTTTCTACTGAAATACATCAATGTGTGCATTTGAATGTCATTTTGTATCAAATCCAAAAATTACATTTTGTTTTTTAACACCCTTCTGAAAAATCAGCAACATCACTGAGCATTGCTCACTAAATAATAAAGATGAAGGAGAAATCATGATTCTTTTAATAATAATATTATATTGCCTTGCAGTTTATAGAAGGTTTTCATATATGTTCTCTCATGTGAGCATGTAATCTGTCTCCAAAATCTCAGGAGGAAATATAAAAAAATCATAATTTTAAAACAAACAACAACAATAACAAAAAAAAAAAAAACCTAAGACACATACAAGTTAGTAGCTTGCTCTTATTGCTGATGAAAAATAGGGCATGTGGTATGTTTCAATCAGATTAGATGAGTTTAGGCTGTGAATCAAGATCCCAGTAGCTTAACACATCAAAAGTTCATTTCTTGCTCACTCACTCTGGGAAAGTCTACAGGGCATCTGACCTCTATTTTGTCATTCAGTATTTCAGGCTGCTTTGGTCTCTCTTCCTCACCTTCAATAATATAAATACATGCATCCAGAATTACTATGACAAAGAAAGGAAACATGTAGAATCTCACAACAGCCCTTAAATACTCCAGTACTTCAAACCAGAAATGGCACAGATTACTTCTCTCGTCTCATTGGATAAAGCAAGTCAGATGACTATATCTAACTTAATGGAGGCATGTGCCCAAAAGGAAAAAAGAATCAGACATTTTGGTGAACATCTATATGCCTTCCACAGATTATTTGTTTGGTTCCATTCCACAAGGTCATTCTGCCTCAACTCCGAACGTTCATGAGGAGTGTGAGTTATGACCTACCAGCTAATGATGTGTCCTGGATTTAGAGTCTAAACAATTTTAAGACTCCAAGATACTTCATTCAATCCACATTAACTAAAAGATTCTCAAAAAGGCACTATTACCTAGTAGTCAAGATCTTGAGCTCTGAAGTCAGAACAACAGTTCAAACCCAGATTTACTACTTATGATCTCTGAGACCTGGGGCAAGGTATTTAACATCTCCAAGCAAGAAGGAAATAAAAACAGTATCTATTTACAAATTTCTTTTGAGCATTAAGAAGGATAATGCATAAAAGCATAGTGTTTAGCATATAGTAAACCCTAAAACAACGAGTACAACTTTCATTATACTATAGTTCACCCTAATTGTAATAAACACAGGTCCTAGATTTTTAGGGACAATATCAGTGTTGTTGTACTTCTCTTACCCTAAATGTATTGACTTTGATGCAAAAACATTGCCACAAGTATAATCCACAATAAGATACATTTGAGATCTTAAAGCAAATGAGATGACATCTAAAAATGCTCACATATAAATATTAATACATTAGACTAATATTTTGGGAAGAGTGACAGGGACATCTGCTTTACTTCCATTCTATTTAATAAGGTCATTTGTCAGTAAGAGGTATAAATTTCAATGTTCAAATATGAATAATTCTTCATAATTCCATGTTATCTGTTATATTATTCTGAAGTATTATATATACCTGGCAATTGATTGTTTAGTGTTTACCGCCATGAACTCCTAGGATGGAACAGCTTCATATTAGAAAGGAGGAACACAATTAAACCATAAGACTCTTTTCAACCAGATAGTTTATGGAATCACTGAAGGTATAGAAATTTACTTTTAATCATCATAAGCACCAGCATAACAGAAATAACTAATATTATTTTTGAAGTACCCAATGAGATGTAAATACTTAATATTGTCAATAAACACACTTACAAACATTAGCTTTCCCCCAGTACCAGTAGAATGCCATAAAACTAGAAAATTTCTATTTTTATTCACTTTATATAAAAAAAAAATCTGAGTTTAAAGCAGTCGAGGTAAGAAATCATTTAGATAAACTCCTAATCAATATTAGGCTCATTTAACTAATCAGAAAGGAATTCTGAACAACTGAAGTTTAGCCATCCACAGTTTTAACAATTTAGTTATTTGTGTGTGTACCTGTGTGAAGCATGAAATTATCCTTAAAATTACACTCTAATAATCTGCTAACTTCTTTTGTATACTTCAACAAACATATACAAATGGAATTAAACTATTGACCTAATGTGAAGAAAATATTGTGACTTTACCTCTAACTATATGCTAGTTGATAGACACAATGAAATAATATATTTCACACAAGAAATAATATATTTTCTAATACATTCTTCACCTTACAATTTTTTGGGGGGCTGCACCTGCAGCATATGGAGGTTCCCAGGCTAGGGGCTGAATCAGAGCTGTAGCCACTGGCCTACCCCACAGCCACAGCAAAGCCAGATTTGAGCTGTGTCTGTAAATTACACCGCGGCTCATGGCTATGGCAGATCCTCAACCCACGAGTGAGGCCAGGGAAGGAATCTGCATCCTCCTGGATGCTAGTCAGATTAGTTTCTGCTGAGCCATGACAGGAACTCCACATTATTTTTTTAATAAAGTAGTATGTTTATCATGACTGTTATTGATTAAAATTTAGTCCATTTTCTCACTTTCAGAAGTGTAAGTGAACATTTGCAATCTGACTGAAATAAATTGCAAGTGACAGACTTTGTCCTCCTTTTCAGAAAGAAGCTAGATTTCTTTTAAAGTCCACTTTCCTACCATCACCCACACATGTCTGTTCTGACAAATTAATTTTCCAGATTGTCTCAGTAATGTCATGTTTCCCTACTTATTTACACTAAATGAATTTTGTACCCTACATGAGGGGGACAACATCCAACTAAATTGCTAAAGTACCATCAGATTTGAAATTTAACTTTATAGTTTTATACGGGAAATGTTTGATCTTTCTATTTTCCAAGGTCAATTATAAAATACTTTCCATTAAGATCTCTTCATGTAAAAACTGGTTTGCATATTTAGAAAGCTGAGATTTCTTTTAATTTTTCCAGAAAATTCAGAGGAGGAATAAAATAATAATATAGAATGAATAATTTGTCATTATAGGAACACTGTTCTTCTGAATATATACTGGGAAATATTAATCTAGACAGTATGCTCAAGGGCCGTGACCATGATTTATTTTTCTATGCAATCTTCCAGTATATAGTCCAATGTTAATAAGTGTCTAATAAATGCTGAATGAATGAATGAATGGACAGATGGGCGGATAGATGGATGGATGTAAGAGTGAATAAATTAACAAATGAATAAAATGACCTCTGATCAATAGTTGTAATAGGTCAGAGACTTCACTTTATGAGGTCAAAATTTCTTTGCCCCTAGAAAAATTCTTTTTGTCTCTATTAAATGGCCATTTAAGATTTGAACTTGACATTATCATCAAATCAGTAGATATGTTTCAAGAAATAATGCATGATTTTGACCTTTTTTATTGTAGCCACTGCATCATCACTCTGCTTGATTAACTTGTCAGTTTCTCCTCTCCAGACGGTGAGCAAAGCCCTTTGCACTGAAAGCTTTTAAAATGGCTAAAGACTCCATGATAAGGTCAGGCTATATCAATAGAGATAGCAGCAAAAAAGATTTTTTATTTTATTTTTATAAGATAAAAATGATTGAAAGTTGATTAGTGGCTGTCTCATGACACATTCATGATTTTTTTTTTTTAACGCAAATAGGACACAAGGTTTTCTCAGAGTAATAAAGATTTTGAAATCAATTTAAGGGTACATTTCTATTTTAAGATCCCATAAACTAAAAGTTCTTTATAGAACTGCAGCCTGAGTTGCATCTTCAGGAAGTATCTTATTTATAACAAAAAGAATAGTAAAATATCCTGAACTAAACAGAAAAAAAATAACACTACATTTCCCAAGACTAGTTATTATCAATGTCAATCAACATTTTTGATGATCCCATTTGACATAAAGCATTGTATTATGTATTATGGAGTTAAAAAATAAGTCTTCTAAGGTATCTAAAACCTATATTATTCATGTAGAGAGAGAAAACAGTCACATGTGATTCAGCCCAAGATCACTTTTAAAAAACAGTGATAAAAACATATAAATTTTAATATTCAGAAGAAATAATATGTATAAGGCATCACAGTGAAGGAAGGATTAGGTGGTTCAGAAAGGATCGTCCAAGTCAATGGTTCTCAAATGGAGAATTTGCCCCCAGGAGACATTCGACAATATCTATGGACATTTTTGTTTTTCACAATTGGGAACATGCTACTAGAATTTAGTGGATAAAGACCATGAATACTACTAAGCATCCTACAATGCACAAGATAGTCCCCCACAAAAAAAGAACGTAGAACAAAACATCAGTAGTGCTGAGGTTAAGAAACCCTGAGTTCAGTTCTGGTAAGACAAGTTCACGGTATTCTTGCTCAACTCTCGTCATCTTCCCACAATATTAGGTTACTAAGTTTGCACTAAAGTAATCAATATTTGAATGTACATATTGCTCTAAAAATTGTGTGATCTAAGTCTGTTTTCCTACTTTAATGTAATGACACGACCTTTATGCATCAAAATGATTTTAGTGGTGGATATAAACAATATTATTGTTTGTTAGGGTATGAGATAAGATTATTTGATTTTCCATGGCCATTTTAAATTTTCAAAGAGGAGGAAAAATGAATCAGCAAAGAGTTAATGATAGCAATTATAACACATCTTATTTTGTAGATAAAAACATAAAACCAACTATCCGTAATGACCACAAGGAATATATTTAGCACTGATGATTTTGATTTTAAATGACAATCTTTGCTCTAGTGATTCTGCCCTTCAGAGCAGGCAGTATACTAATATCAGACCTTAGCTTACTATTTCTTTCATCAGGTTTTGTTTTGTTTTGTTTTGTTTGGGGAGAGTTTTGTTTTTTTTTTTTAACCACATGGTGAGATTCATCATGATTAGGAAAGAAAAGTTTGAGCACTGCTATAATGAACTTCTTTTTATAATGCAAATATCTACCTCTCACCTTTGTCAATGAAAAGTACCTGATTTGTGAATGAAAATATCTCAACTTGATGGTCTCAGTTCTCATTGCCTTTGGTTGAGATTTTATAGGCTCTTTGGTTTGTGTTCTAAAAGCAATAGAGCAATCACAGAAGTAGCTTAAAAATTTGAGGACTCCATTTCATCTGAGCAGTTGAGACATGATTTTCAAATGACCTTCAGCAAGAGGTCCTAAATAATGTCCTAAGCTTTTGTTTTAGACAGGTAAATTCAGAATAAAAAAAAAAGAGAGAGAGCTTTTGGCAAAACCTTTGAGTACACCTCATTTCATATTCCTGTCTCTCTGTCTCTGGAACTCTGGTGCATCCAGAATGCTCCTCAATTTCCAGCATCCTTTACTATAATGTTTCCATTCCTACCTCCCTTGCTAAGGTGAAGTTCCATAGCAAGAACTTACATGGCCCTGCTTTCTCTCAGCAGATGTTCTATTTGATCACTGACAATCAAAATAATCCATACTAATCATTGGCAAAGTACAATTTCTCCAAGACACTATCTCTGCATTTTAATACGAGCCTTTTAGAAATACAATGCTTACATGAAAGCAGTGATTCCAAAGCAACATCAGTTGATTATATTGATTGCATTTTTGGCTTAATAGATTTATTAATATGTGAAAGATGCAACTTAACCAAAAGATAACTGAAACAATGAATTCAAAGATATAAGAAAATAAAATACAAAATAATTGAGAGATGGGTATCTCTGACAGAAAGTGACCCTGATCATAACAAAATATACACAGGCATAATCAGTGATTGTAGAAAAGCAATCAATCCTGTCTAGTATTTATATACTTTTAGAATATTGGTAGTAGAATCTGTAGTTTTTTCATTTTGATAAATATTAATATAAAACATTTTTAAAAAATAATATATTTCATTGTTGCAGTTATTTTAAATCAAAATAACCAGAAAATGACAAACAAAAGAATACTGAGTTTACAACTATATAAGTGTTCATCATAAGATAAATAGTAAAGAGCCATCTAACAGCTTATTTTAATAATAATTCTAGCAAAAGTCAACTATTACATTTTACAAATGAACAGAATACAATAAGTGAATATAGAAAACAGGGATTCTATAGATTAAGACTGTATGTAGGAGTTCCTGTTGTGGTTCAGTGGGTTAAGAACCCGATTAGTATCCACGAGGATGCAGGTTTGATCCCTGGCCTTGCTCAGTGTATTAAGGATCTGGTGTTGCCGTGAGCTGTGGTATAGGCCACAGATGTGGCTCAGATCTGGCGTTGCTGTGGCTATGGCATAGGTCGGCAGCTATAGCTCTGATTTAACCTCTAGCCTGGGAACGTCCATATGTCGTGGGTGTGGCCCTAAAAAGAAAAAGACTGTATGTAATTTATCTTGAAGTTTATTTTCTGTGACACTCACGAGTGAGTCTGCTACTCCTCTGGACTACCCACCAAAATACAAGAAAACATATATAAATGATGTTCGAACTCCTATAGCCTATGAGGGAGGTTAAAATGCATATTACTAGCACAAACTGTAGAAGCTGGAAAGGGGTAAGTCTGGATGTCACAGTTAAGAACATTAGGTGAAATGATAGACTGAAAATGTAAGGAAGAAAGAAAACTTCACAGTAGGAGGAAATGATATAGCATGATAAAATACTATATAGGAAGGGTCATAAAATAATGAATTGCTAAGAAAAAAACTAATATAAGAAAAATCAAGAAAATAGTATAATTGCTTATCACTAAAATATATTTTAAAAGAATTATAGAAATAGCACATTGGCTTTAGAATGAAGCATAGAAAGCATCTAATCTAGCTCCATAATTTTGAAATTGAAAAAAGCTGAGGTCAAGATTGACAAAATTTGTGTAAAATCACAAAGAAAATCAGTGGAACAACAGTAACAACATTCATTATAGTATAATAAAAAATATCACTTAAAAGCTGCAAATAATTATTTGAATTAGAGCCCAACATCCTCCACACTAATTCTCCAAAATAAAAAGAAATATTATCCAATAGGGATATTTTTCCCCACTTAGCAAAAGACTACTGATCATTTTAGACTGGTTTTATCCATATTGGAAAATAATAATTAGCATGTATTCATTGCTTACTGTGTCAGATACTGTACCTGTTTTTCTTTTCTCTTATTTAGCTCTTACAGCAACCCAATGAAGAAGGCATTATTTAGCATCCCCGTTTTCCAATGAAAAAACTAGACTTAACTTGGATTTTGAATTCAAGTAGTCTAGTTTTGAACACCTCTACTGCCTCAGAAAAGTGGAACTTGCCCCTAATACCTAGTTTGTCAAGGTCTGTAGGGTAACAAAATAAACAAGGCTTAACACCCTTGACTGTTGAGTAAGCAATGTGTAAGTAAGTAACATGCAAGTAAAGCACCAAATAAAATAACATAAAATTGCTTGGGATCTAAGCACACATTATTGCAACAACAGCAACAACAAGAGAAACCTTCAAGGATAATACTTCTTTATGGGAGAAGTTTAATTTGTTTGTGAGATGTATTAATGAGAGTAGAAGCTTGGAATGAATCAACAGAAGCAGAGAGGCAGGCAATACAACAGAGGAGGAATAATCCATAGCACAAAACTCCTACATCAGGAAAAGCTGGGACTCAGCTCACAGGTGAGATAGATAGCCTTGGAAAGGAGAAAAAACACCCCTTCCCTGTAAAAGGAAAAGAGGAAAATACAGGTATCGATGTAGATATAATTTTTGGTTTGGTATCAGTGAGACCAAGGTGAAAGGTAATTTAATTGTGAACATTTTCTCTGTGAAGTAGGCAGGAGGTTGAAAGAAGTTTAAAGAGAACAAAAAAATGTTGAAGCTTTTTTTTTGTCTTTTTTTTAGGGCCACACCCATGGCATATGGAGGCTCCCAGGCTGGGGGCTGAATCACAGCTGTAGCCGCTGGCCTACGTCACAGCAACATGGGATCTGAGCTGCATCTGCGACCTACACCACAGCTCACGGCAACACCGGATCCTTAACCCACTAAGCAAAGTCAGGTATCAAACCTGCAACCTCATGATTCCTAGTTGGATTTGTTTCCTCTGAGACACAACGGGAACTTCACTTAAAAATTTGAAACTTTTGTTGTAGAGAATGGAAGACAGCTGAATGGGGAAATGTAGAAACCTTGTCATGCAACATTAAAGGTCTCTCTGAAGACGGAAGTAATTTATGTAAATATTTTAATGTGAAGTAAACCATCTATTGTGGTTAATCTTATGTGTCAACTTGACTGCACCACTGTGACCAGATATTTGAATTGGTCAAATATTGCTCTGAATATTTCTGGGAGAATGTTTTTCAATAAGATTTACATTTAAATCAGTGGACTTAAGCAGACTGTCCTCCATAATGTGAATGGGTCTCACTCAGTCAACCCAAAACCTAAACAGAACAAACGGTTGACTTTTCCCTGAGCAAGACTTAATTCTCCACAGACTGTCTTCAGTCTTCATCTGCAGCATCAGCTCTTCTTCCCTGGATCTTCAGCCTCACTGCCTTAGGACTTAAACTGCAACTCTTTCCTGAGTCTCCCAACTGCCAGCCTCCCTCATCAGATTTTGGACTCACTAAGCCTTCCCAGTTGCATGAGCAACTTCCTTAAATAAAATTTTTCCAATATATTTACACATAGGAGTGGTTCTGTTTCTCAGGAGAGACATGATTAACACATCACCTATATAGAAAAGTGAATAAATAGAAATAATGAAAAAATAAAATTATAAGCATTGGTGTTTAGATATCAAGAAATAGAACATTCCCATTGCTCTGAATACCTTATGTACCCCATCCTGATACCTCTTCCTCTCAAGACTGTATTCGAAAGTTGACAACAGTTTGCACAGTTGTATCTTTTTTTTTCTTAATAGCATTCAGCATCCCTCTGTAGACCAAAAAAGATAGGTAGGTGGATTGAGCCAAAATTGTGTTTAAGGACACAATATAAGGGTAGCCGAATAAAAAAAAATTAGAATATTTTACAGAGTGTCATTGATAGAATGGGCCATATAAGGAATACAGGTAAGCTGATACGTTACAAGGGAAAAAGAAGATTGAAAATCTGTGAAATATGGGCTTATACTAAGAAGGCTAACTGCAGAGTTATTGTCGCTTGATTAAGATGTATAACAGATGGTAAACTGAGCTTTTCTCCTAGATGAGAATGCTTGTGGCACCAAACTTTGAGATGTTGGGTATTTGTTACTCTGTGTGCCAACCCAAAGCAGAACATACAACCCTGTGTGTGCACAGCCCAAAGGAAAACATATTAACATATTAACGCTGCAACTCTCAATCCACCTCTACAAAGGTGAAAGGGTCCTTTTTTTTTAAAACATGAATTCTCACTAGGCTTCTTGACTTCTTAAGAAGTCACTGATACGCCCTACTGATGCCTAAAGTTTATGAGTCTGTTCTTAACTGTTACCATATTTCATGCTATATACCTCAGACCTATTACAAATCAACATATATTTTTAAAATTATTAAGTAAAATAAAACTTTTTAGAGGATTGCCTAAAAGTTATGCAAACCATTACTTCTCTATTTACCAAAAATTTTTCCTCGGTTCAAGCTGCATCAGCAAGGAGTAGTGTATTTAAATCATTTTATTTATGACTCATATAGAATTATTTTTATTGATGTCACTGACATAGCTTAAAGAATTCCATAAGAAAAGTCTTACGAAATGCTTCATTGTATTTACTATAAAGCTACTGTTGAGGACATTGTCATTCGCATTATATAACATCTTCCTTATAACAAAGTATTAGGAAATGTTCTCTTTTTTCTTATGATACTGGCTTATTTTTATCTTTTGTTTACTGAGGATCATGTATCTACCTTTGTATTAAATGTTAGAAAGCTCAGAGCTAAATGTTTGGCCAACCTCTAGCAGGTGTACCAACATTATGGCACTAATTCTGTATATTTATATCACCCTTGGCTTTATTTTTCCATGTTTATTTTTATTTTGCCCTGACTGATCTTCCTTACTTTTTGCTTCAACCCTTTCGTGCTGTATGAATTTTATAAGCTATGTTCAATCCTTTTGGGAACAAGACAAGGCATAAATCAGTAAATATACTATATATAAATTATGGACAAAGAGGGAAGCATGAACTAGTGGAAAGAACAAAATGTTAAGGTCACTTAACTGGACCTCTGTTTCCTAATATAAAAATATATATAAGTTGCACTTTCTTGTATCACTCAAGGTCTTTGTGAAAAGAAAATCAGATAGCATATATGAAAACACTTTAAACAGCAGACTATTAAATACAAAACAATCATAGAATTGTCATCTTTAAAGTACAATATAATTGATGATTTGTTCAATAATTAGTCAAATAAGAATTATATCCCCTAAACCCACTGAAAGAAATAAAAGCCATCTGATTAAAGACACTATGGCCAATATCAATGGTTTTATCCTAAATCTTGGTGACAATCTGAAATCCAGCATTATCACTACCTAATTAAAATTATTTATTGCCATCCTTTGCACACAAAATGTACTGCTACAATCCACAAAGCTCTTCATTCCAGGACTGAAGTCACTAAAATTACACATCTGTAAATTAAAGAGGTTGGACCAACATGTTCCCTGTGTTCCTTTCCAAACAAAATCCATGTGATTTTATAGCTTTCCTGGACTATGTAAACCAAACAACTATTCACAATATGTTTTTATGTTGTCATAAAATAATAATTACTATTTGCTTTATTAAACATTTATTTACAGAACTAATTACTACAAGTTCACTGTTCTACTTATCCTTTTATGAAATATATACTAGCTTCCTACTTAATACCAAGGCCCAATCCATAATGATATCATAAAAAGATGTTAGGTTAGTGAAACAGAAAACCTACTGGTTGGGCTGAGGAAATGTCATATTCAATACACATGTTAGGAGCCAAACACAAAATGGATAAAATATTTCTTGTTAAATAGATACATGTGACTGCTTTGAATGTGGCTGTGAAAATCCAGGAAGGAACATTAAGTCTATTTGGAAGCAATGTTAATAAAGTATACAATAATATTAAGATATCAAAGTCACTATAGGAAAAAAACTGCCATAGCTTCCACTGAAGCCAGAGAGAGAAAAAAAAAAAATCACACTTCTAGTTAACTTTCTTAGTGACTATGAGGAATCACTAAGAGGAGTAAGTGGTCAATGTGATGGCTTTAAGATGTGTATAAAAATCCTATGATACTCCTTACTTTAAGAGGCAGAACCTAATTTCCTTCCCCTTGAGTATGAAATGATTCTAAGAAATAGAATAAAATATTGTGTGACTTCGGAGATTAGTTCATTAAAAAAAAGAAACATTTTTACTGTCTCTCTCTTTCTCTCTTTTTCTTATCACTCAGTCTGGAAAACACCAGATGCTAAGACATTAAGACACTAATTTATCCAGAGACCTATGCGGTAAGGAATTGAGACCTTTGGCCAGTGAGGAACTTGAGGACTCCTACCAATATCCATGAAAGTGAGTTTGGAAGTGAATTCTCAATCAATCCTTCAGATGACTGCAATCCTGGCTGTCATCTTGAATGGAACCTCATGGAAAATCCTGACTAAGATTCTCCCAAATTCCTGACTCAGTGAAACTGTGAGATAATAAATGTTTGCTGTGTTAAGTCATCAAGTTTGGGATTAATTTGTTATGCACAGCTTAATACAAATAATTATCTCAATCCTAGATATAACAAGTATATGAGTTCATGGAAAAGAGAGAAACTTGAATTAGTGAATCATGGAGAATACCAAAGTAATATACTTTCATATTTCAACAGATTTAGGGTCATCTATATAATAAATAGGTTATTCCAGTGTGAGAGTTTTTTTTAACATATTTTTAAACCAGTTTTCAAGATTTAATGTTTTAATAGGATTTTACTAGTGATTAAAGAAACTCTTCCTTATGAAAGAAATATTATTCATACAATATAGGGTACTTCCTTCTACTCTTTCCTTCCTTTTTAGGCACTCTGATTATTCCTAATCCCCACCAGACTAGTAATCGATTTGAAAGCATTTGGCATTTTAGTATTGCTAGAATCATAACCATTGCTAGGAGTTTAGAAACCCAACAAAAAATGCTTTAAAATATCACAGAGGCATAACATTACCTACTTATAAACAAACCTTTAAAAATGCAGATAATCACTCTCCAAAGCATACACTACTTAAAATGTACTCCCCCATCCATTTTGATTGCCCTCATCATATTTCAAGCTGACGTATCAGAAAGCTGGAACTTTTACTTTCTCTTCCTTTTGTATTTATTCTAAATGAACCATGAACAGGCTTGGAAAAAGGCAAACTTAACTGACAAGTTGGCAGTTGGGTAATGATATAAAATACTATTCCAGCCTTCACCTGTCTCACTTTTAAACATTCCTGGTGCTGTTGTACTGTACATTTTACTCCTTGATTCTTATACATGCAAAGTAGAAAAGGCCTTTGCATCTTATTTTTATTAGATAAAAATAATGCTGAAAAATTTACACTGTCCTCCTCATTGATTAATATACTAAATAATCACCATGACAATATGTGCTACATAGAAATTTCTTCTACTTCCATCTAAATACATACTGAAACAGCAAAGACCTCATTATGAGGCAGTTGTGTCTTTGATGGCCTCAGGGAAGACAGCAAAACTACAGTAAAACACTCACATGCTTATTTAACCTCATCAAAACTATGCCAGGATGGGTACAAAGAATGTTAGTTGAAAAGAGCAGGGTATCAATATGTCCTTAAGCTTGATGTTTTTATTAAAAACACATTTACTGTAAATAATATTACAAATCATTTAAATTAATCTGCATTTAGCTTTTAAAGATTAAATAAAGTATGTGAAGTTGATAGGTCAGGGCACAGATTGCAGTATGAGATCAATAGATAGTACTTACTTATAGTACCAAGTAAGTACAATAGATAGTAGATAAGTACCTATCCTACTATCATTAGTACTGCTGCTGCTCTCATTTTTATTAGAAGTAATAATAGTAATAGCGGCAATAATTCAACAGCTTTATAGTAGTTCCCTGCTCCTTTCCCCCTTTTTATGAGTGCATTTTTTTCCAGAAAGGAGTATCATATCAATCATAGATGGGCCAGTCACTAAAACACATTACCAAAGTTATCATTGGGTCCCCCTACCATATATAATCAGGAGAAAGGGATCAGATTTTATGTAAGACGATGAAATACCAAGTGAGAATAGAAAGGAGGGAAATATGGAAAATTCTCCCCAACTTTCACAAAGGAAGAAAAGTCTAGATTTTAACTACTGACACATATAACACTATTAATCCACTCTGAGATCCACTGATATGTGATGCAACAGAGAAAACCACTATAAAATCCACAGAAAGAAGAGGAGAAAAAGGAAGAGAAAGAATAAAAATCATCATTGCCATCATTCAATATGGAGAAGAATAAAGAAAGGAAGGTGGTGACAACAACTGTAGATAAGTTTGCTAACTTTAAAATCATATTGACAAGGAGGACAGAGACAAAATGTAGACCTCTCCTCCAAAGCATAGTATTTTACAGTCCTAGGCATCTACCCAGTCTATTTTTCGTAAGGAAGTAACTCTGGTCCTAACTCCACAGAAGCTGAATTTATAGGGGGATACAGATTTCCAAGAAAGACAAGAGAAGCTTGTAAGTAGATATCTGGGTTAAGGGATTGTAAATCCTGGGGGATTTCTGGTTCAGACTCTTAAATCACTCATCCTCTCTGCCCTATTGTTTCACCTAGTTAAGAGGTCTCTTTTCGAAAGTCTAAACAATGTATATTCCTATCTTGGTCATGAAAAAGACTCCTTAGAAATGCAAAGTAGATTTCAGCTTTTATAATTTCTTTTAAAATTAAAAGATCTGTTTTTATCTAAGGTCAGAATGAAAGTGAGACTGAGATGGAAGTGACAGACAAATTTAGAGTCCAAGAGATATATTTTTCTCTATCTTTAGCACTTTCGAAGAGTTCACAAAAATACTAATATCTGTTTAATTGATAGTAAAAGAGAAGGAGTAGTAGTGAATGCATTATAAACAGAACTGGACTTAATATTTAATTCTTTAGTTATCAAAGTTCTTTTAAAACATGTTTCATGGTAATGAGTTAAATGTTAGCAGCAGTGAGCATTGCTAAATTGAGATACTTTTGCACTTGACAATAAATTACAAAGAAGTGGAAGAGAGGGCATTTGGTAGAATGCAAAGTGCTATTATTGTTTTTCTTCCTGTTCAACAAACATTTGTACAGACTTAGTATTTTACCAAGTACCTAGAATAACTTTTATTAGTTATTGTTCATAGGCACCTAAAGAAATGAGCTAATATTAATCATCCCATTTTCCCAATTAGGAAGAACATTGGAGTAATTAAATTTTCAGGTAGTTGTTACCTGAATCATTCATTTTTTTTTTTTTTTGCCTTTTTCATTTTATGGCCGCACCGGCGGCATGTGGAGGTTCCCAGATTAGGGGTCTAATCGGAGCTGTGGCCACTGGCCTGCGCCGCAGCCACAGCAACGCAGGATCCGAGCCGCGCCTGCCACCCACACCACAGCTCACGGCAACGCCGGATCGTTAACCCACTGAGCAAGGGCAGGGATTGAACCCACAACCTCATGGTTCCTAGTCGGATTCGTTAACCACTGCACCACGACGGGAACTCCTGAATCATTCATTGACAAAAAACTTTTTAAAAGTGGTTCACTCAAATAGGGACCAACTCCAATTAGCAGTTATTCTTACAATCAGCAGGACTTTAAAATGGCATGTAAGTCCATTCAATCTAAACGTCTTAAACATAAATTGATACTTTACATCCAAAACTTCATAGAAATCATAAAAATATAAGGATAACAAAATCAGAACTAGATAATAAATACATACAGTTTGTTGAGTATCATTTAAAGCATATACATCATACATTAAAAAACAAATATCAGATAATCCCTTTTCACTGGTCTCTGGCACTTCCACATCTGTCACTATTTTAGGTCTCTGCTGGACACTAGAGACTTACCTAATTTCTGATGTAATTGTAGACTTGTCATTCTCTCTCAGAAATTATTCAAAGTTCAGATTTTATATTACTAAAAGCTCTTTTCTTCTTAGCCAATTTCTTAAAACCGTACACCATAGAGGCTAGAGTTAAAAGTTGATTCCTTGCAACAATTAAAAAAATGCTATTTTGTTGAGGTTTTTCCCATTCAACTATTTCAAGTCTTGACCTGTGGGTTACAAATATAATTCTCTACTCCTGCCTTTCTATTCAGTTGCTTAACTACCTGTAAAAATATTTTACTACTTTTGACACCTGAATAATCTCATTGCTCTTTGACCAAGAAATGACTACTGGAGGAAAATAAAACTACATGGGAAAGGAATAGATAATTGGCCTATTCTAATACTGCAGCCTACCAATATTATCCTTGTGAATATTTTTTAACAAAATCAGTGAGTTCCTGAAAAACAGATTATACATTTCTGTTCATAAAACACAATTTTTTCCCATAGGTTACATATTTTTTAAATTAGAGGTATATCCCAGTGGGGTGATTCGGCAGAAAAAGGAGAAAAAGACCTAGAACAAAGACTGAATTTTAAAATTATTTTTAAAAACTGTGCAAGCAATTTAAAACAACACTTTTAAAAAATCACTAAACTCGATATCATTAATGAAAATACTCAAAATAATGAGTAATTATTACCAGATACTTGTACATAGTTGGTAATCAAAACTTATTTATTGAATGGCATTTAATCTCAGTGGAAAATATATCTTCTAGGGCACTGGATGAACATGATATCAATTTTTATTATGAAAGTTCGAAGGTCTATAGAAAGCAGATAGAAAAAACAGAACTGCCTCATTTCTAACAGTTCAATAGATTCATTGTGTGCCAATTAAATATTCCTTTTGTCTATGCTTACTATTGAGTTGATAAGCTACAACCAAGAGTTGCTGAGTTTATACTACAATATCTTAATTGCTCCATTTATTAATATTTCTTTTTTTTTTTTTCTTTTTAGTGCTACAGCTTTGGCATATGGAAGTTCCCAAGCTAGGCATTGAATCAGAGCTGCAGCTATTGGCCTGTGCCACAGCCACAGCACTGTGGGGTCTGAATTACATCTGTGACCTACACCACACCTCATGGCAACACTGGATCCTTAACCCACTGAGAGAGGCCAGGAATCAAACCCACATCCTCATGGATACTAGTCAGGTTCTTAACCAGCTGAGCCACAATCAGAACTCCCATTTATTAATATTTCTAACTGGGCTTGTTACCTTCTTAAAGAATACGGGAATAAAGAGTAAGGTATTTCCCTTTCATTTGAAATACACTTGTGACCTAGGCAACACTGTCCTCCTTGGCAGATGTACCTCCATGTATTAGAAGAATTAACACTCCTATATACACAGCAGCACAAAAAACCCCTGAATAGCCAAAGCAATCTTGACAAAGAAAAACAGAGCTGGAAGAATCAGGTTCCCTGACTTTAGGCTATACTACAAAGCTACAGTCATCAAAACAGTATGGTACTAGCATAAAAACAGAAATATAGACAGTGGAACAGGACAGAAGCCCAGAGACAAACCTACACATCTATGGTCAACTAATCTATAACAAAAAGGCAAGAATATACAATGAAGGAAAAACAGTCTCTTCAATAAGTGGTGCTGGGAAAACTGGACACCTAAATGTAAAAGAATGAAATTAAAACATTCTCTAACACCATACACAAAAAAATAAACTCAAAATGGGTTAAAGACCTAAATATAATGCCAGAGCATATAAAACACATAGGCAGAACACTCTTTGACATAAATTGCACCAATATATTTTTTGATCCACCTCCCAGAAAAATGAAAATAAAAATACACAACGGGGACCTAATTAAACTTAAAAGCATTTCCATAGCAAAGGAAACCATATGAAAAATGAAAAGACAACCCATAGAATGGGAGAAGATCTTTGCAAGCAAAGCAACAACAGGGATTAATCTCCAAAATATAGAAACATATTCGTGCAGCTTCAAAACAAAAAAAAAAAAATAAACAACCCAATCAAAAAATGGGAAAAATATTTAAATAGAAATTTTTCCAAAGAAGACATAGAGATGGCCAAAAAACACATGAAAAGATGCTCAAAATCACTAATTATTAGAGGAATACAAATCAAAACTACAATGATACATCACCACAAACCAGTCAGAATGGCCATCATCAAAAAGTCTACCAACAATAAATGCTGGAGAGGGTGTGGAGAAAAGGGAACCCTCCTACACTGTTGGTGGGAATATAAATTGTGTAACCACTATGGAGAAAGTAGGGAGATTCTTTAAGAAAAACTAAATATATAATTACCATATGATCCAGCAATCCCACTCCTGAGCATCTATCTGGAGAAAACCATAATTTGGAAAGATACATGCACCCCAATGTCCATTGCAACATTACTTACAATAGTCAAGACATGAAAGCAACCTAAATGTCCATCAACAGACCAATGGATAAAGATGTAGTACATACATACAATGCAATATTACTCAGCCATAAGAAAGAATGAAATAATGCCATTTGTAGCTACATGGATGGACCTAGAGATTATCATATTAAGTGAAGTTAAGTCAGACAGATAAAGACAACTATCATATGATATCACTTATTTGTAGAGTCCAATAAAAACTATACAAAAGAACTTATTTACAAAACAGAAACAGGGAATTCCCATTGTTGCCCAGTGGAATGAACCTGACTAGAATCCATGAGGATGCAGATTTGATCCCTGGCCTTGCTCAGTGGATTAAGGATCTAGTGTTGCCATGAGCTGTGGTATAGGCCACAGATATGGCTTGCATCCTGCATTGCTGTGGCTATGGTGTAGGCCAGCAGCTGTAGCTACAATTCCACCCGTAGCCTGGGAACTTTGCCATACCTGCAGCCCTAACAAAGCAAAAACAAACAAGAAAACAAAACACAAAACAGAAACAAACTCGTAGTTACCACAGGGAAAACTGTTGGGTAGGGAGGAATAAATTAGGAGGATGGGAATAACATATTTGCACTAGTGTATATAAAACAGATAATTAGCAAGGACCTACTGTAAAGTACAAGGACATCTACTATGTCTGTAATAACCTATATGGGAAAAAGGAATGGATATGTGCATATGCATAACTTATTCACTTTGCTGTACACCTGAAACTAATACAACACTGTAAGTCAACTATACTCCAATAAAATGAAAAAAAAATCTGAATAATCTCATCCCTGCCACATAGAACAACTAATCTGCAAAAGAAACAAACACTGAAGGGAACTCATCAAAAGGAAAACTCCAGGACTTACCTAAGGAGTCAGGAGGATTTAACTAAATACATTTTTTCTTCTTTATAAAAGTAGCAAAAAAAATGGGTTGAGTTTGAATTTACTTATTTCTCCCTTCCCACCCAGAATTAGAAGTGATGAGATGAAATAGCCTAAAGATCAAAGAATAAGAGAAAACAAAATAGAACCTGGACCATCAATCTGTGAACATTTGAGAATGAATGGTAGTGAAAAGAATGGTTTCTTCCTTTGTCTTATGTTAGCAATCATGCTTTACCTTGTGCTTATGTTTCCTCCCGCTATTTACTAAATTCTAAGCAAACACTTGTCTTTCATAAATAAAGTATTTAAAACTGATTGTTAAATCCCTGGTACTAGAATTGGGTCATGGAATAAAGGAGAATTATCCTACACTAGCTGCCAAGATAAATCAATCTTCACTTGAATCTTTGACTTAGTTAAGTAAAGTTCAGGGAGAGCAGACTTAAGTCGTTATTAATTATAGAAGAACTAGGAGGGGCTTGTACCTGGAAGGGCCCCGCGGGGTCCTGTTTGGTTTCAAATGGAGCACAATTTGAGCTTTCATATTTCTTCTGTGGTGAACAGACTTTTAGGTAGTTTTCATGATACTTGCCTACTGGTGTTTGTGTCTTTGTTTAATCCCCTCCCTTGGCGTATAGGTGGGACTGATAACTTTCTTCTAACCAATAAAATATGTCAAGGGTAACAGGATGTCAATTCCATCACCATGTTATATTATACAAAACTTTATCTTGCTAGAAGACTTGCTGGTTATGAAGAAGCAAGCTACCATGAGTCCTACAGCCTTGAAAAAAAAAATGAATTCTGTCAATAACCTGAGAGAGCTTGAAAGCAGACACTGCCTCAATCAAATCTCCACTTGAAAATCTAGCCCTGGTTTATTCCTTTATTACAGTCTTGCTGAGGACTCAGATAAGCTATGCCTGGATTCTTGACCCTGAGAAATTATGAAATAATAAGTGTACGTTTTTTAAGCCATTAGCTTTTAATGATCTGTTTTGTAGCACAGAAAACTAATATATCTGCCTTTGATAACATAAATGTGTATCTAGAATTAACTTATCGTACTTATTATTTTTTCCTGAACAAATTAAAAAGGTCTGGCACAATACTTTGAAATTTTCATGTCCCATCTATAATTGAGATGTGAGTGCCAACTAGTGATGACTCAAGTATAAATTTTCCTCAAAACAATACTATAAAATACGTGGAAAAACAGAAAGAAATAAGTTTCTACTAATAGACAACAAAGCAGCACCAGAAAAGCTGCTGGAGGCAGCACCCATTTTAACAAGAGGGCTGTTGGTGCCTGCCCTCTCTGATGGAGCTGCAGAACAAAGCACAAGATACAGGACCCCTGCCAGTGGTCCTGTGAAGGCTCACGTCAGTGGCAATCTTTCCATACCAAGGGAGCCAGGAGAGGACTATTAACTCACATTCCACTCCACGGGGCTACAAAGAGCACTCCTACCTGCAGCAAGGTAGGGGGAGGGACTGCCAGAGACACACATCCCGCAGCCACAGAGAGAGCCTGTGAGCAACAAGTAGGAAGAAGCCCACCTCCCCCGCCCCTGAGGCTTTAGAGACAGATTCCCTAGTGTGGCCAAGGAAGGAGAGTGCCAGCAGAACAGCAGCACCTGCATAGCACAGTCCCTAGAGCCTACCCAGCAAAGAGGTATATGTGAACCACTACCCCCCTGAGAACTCCAGACTTGGCACCTGCTTCAACATCTACATACCAACTGTCAAGGGGATGATAAACAGAAAGGTAGACTCTATGAGACAACAGAGAAGCAGCTTTCAGACAAAGGAACAAGACAAAAACCACTAAATGATGAGGCTATAGGAATTTACCTGAAAAATAATTCAGAATGATGACAGTAAAGGTGATCCAAGATCTTGGAAAAAAGAATGGAGACACAGACTGAGAACTTAAAAGAAATGTTTAACAAAGAACTAGAGGATTTGCAGAGCAAATTGAATAGTGCAATAGCTGAAATGGAAAATAATCTAGAAGGAGCCAACAGCAGGCTAATGGAGGCATAAGAACGAATAAGTGAGGTGGAAGACAGAGTGGTAGAAATCACTGCTACAGAAAAGAAAGAAGAATAAAAAAAGCCGAGGAAAGTCTAAGAGACATCTGGGGCAACATTAAATGTACCAACATTCGCATCACAGGGGTTTCAGAAGAAGAGAGAGAAAAAGCCGCAGAGAAAATATTTGAAGATTATATTTGAAAATTTCCCAAATATGGAAGAGGAAACATTCACTCAAGTGGAAGAAGCCCAGAGAATTTCATACAAAATAAACTCCAGAAAAAATACAGCAAGACACATACTAATCAAACTGACAAAAATTAATTTCAAAGAAAAAATATTAAGAGCCACAAGGGAGAAGCAACAAATCATATATAAGGCAATTCCCATAAGGATAACAGCTGATTTCTTAGAATAAACTCTACAAGCCAGAATGGAGTGGCAAAATATATTTTAGGTGATGAAGAGGAGGAATCTAGAGCCAAGAATACTCTACCCAGAAAAGCTCTGATTCAGATTTGATGGAGAGGTCAAAAGCTTCACAGACAAGCAAAAGTTAAGAGAATTCAGCACCTCCAAACCAGCTCTGTATCAATTACTAAAGGAACGTCTCTAGGCAGATAAGGAAAAGCCAAAATTAGAAACAACAATATTAAAAATGAAGAAGCTCACTGGTAAGGCAAAGATAATTTAATAGTAGGAAATCAATCATAATAAAAATTTTAAAAATAAACAAATAAATAAAATCATAGATATACGAGAAGTGAAAGGGACCTCTAAGTTATTTAAATCCTTATCATTCTTTTCAGAGATGAAGTTGAAGCCCAGAGAGGTAAAGTGACTAAGGTAACTTAGCTAGTTAGTAGTGGAACAGGAAATACAAACCCTGGATACCTAATACTTTTCATCATTTTATCTTTATACCTAAAAATTGTGCTGTTATTTTTAAAGAGATGCATAACATATTCAAATAAGTATTACATATTCAGAATATAACTAAATGTTTAATTATAGAGGTGAAAATTATAGTGCCTACTATATTTCTGGATCTTTTTTATTACAAGAAATGGGATGGGCTATTACATTCACAGCATGACATTTCTTTTTCTATCACATTGTCTCTCTGCATTGGTGCAAAAGTGATGGTGTCAATTCATTTTTGCTTTTACTGATTTCAGACAATTATACGTGATTCTTGTTGAAAGACATAATATTTGAATTGTATAGTGGAATAGTTCACTATATTGATTAAACACTACAGTTTTCTTAAGTGGCTCCTGAGTTATTGAGTCAGTACTTAAACACAATATTTCTCATACTTGCATTTGGCTCAAAATGTTTCTATATCAATTTGCCATATATAAAAGACCATCTGGTACCATATTCTAAATTATAACATTTTATTTGGGGTTTTGTTAAGACAATTTTTTTCCAAAAAAATGATTTCCCCCCAAATATGAGCTAGTTATGTTAATTTAATTCTAGATCATTATGGAGTAACTGAATCAGCAAATACTCCTTACTCATAGTTTCCATAAATGAAGCCATCCGATTAGGTAATGTTTCAAACTATAATATTTGGGTCACAAATAATCCCTGTAAAAGATGTTCTGGTGGGAAAAAAAAGAGAGAGAAATATAATACTACCCCCCTTTAAAATTCAGTCTGCAGCCTTAAACTTAGCTTCTTTATAAATTCTTACTGCCCAATAGATGTTTCTATACTCTATAACCTTGAATGTCTCCCAGAGAAGAAAATAAAAGGACAAGGATTTGGTTACTTAGTATTTTAGTGAGGATTTTTGTGTCTGTGTTCATCAGTGATATTGGCCTGTAATTTTCTTTTTTGTGGTATCTTTGTCTCATAGAATGAGTTTGGGAGTGTTCTTTCTTCTGCAGTTTTTTGGAAGAGTTTCAGAAGTATAAGTGTTAACTCTTCTCTAAGTGTTTGATAGAATTTACCTGCAAAGCCATCTGGTCCTGGACATTTGCTTGTTATAAATCACAGTTTCAATTTCAGTACTTGTGACTCATCTGATCATATTTTCTATTTCTTCCTGGTTCAACCTTGGACTGCTACACCTTTGTAAGAATTTGTCCATTTCTTGTAGGTTGTCCATTTTATTGGCACATAGTTGCCTGTAGTAGTTCTTATGATCCTTTGTATTTCTGTGGTGCCAGCTGTAACTTCTCCTTTTTCATTTCCCATATAAATTAGTACAACCACTATGGAGAACAATATGGAAGTTCCTTAAAAAACTAAAACTTGAACTACCATGTTATCCAACAATCCCACTCCTGGGATTCCAACAAAAACCATAATTTGAAAAGATACATGCACATCAATGTTCACTGCAGCACTATTTACAATAGCCAAGACGTGGAAGCAACCTAAATGTCCATCAACAGAGGAATGGATAAAGAAGATATGACCTAGAGATTTTACTACATGAAGCAAGTCAGACTGAGGAAGAAAAGTATCATAGGATAACACTTACATGTGGAATCTGAAAAAATGGTACAAATGAACTTATTTACAAAATAGAAACAGATTCAAACTCAGAAAACAAACTTTGGTTACCAAAGGTGAAAGGTTGAAGGAAGGAATAAATTAGGAGTTTGGAATTAACGTATGCACATGACTATATATAATATAATCAACAAAGAATATATATATATATATATATATATATATGTATATGTATACATATATATATCACAGAGAGCTCAATATTCTGTAATTATTGGAAAATAATCTGAAAAAGAAAGGATATATGTATATGTATGACTAAATCACTTTGCTATACATCTGAAACTAACACAGCATTGTATATCAACTATACTCAAATATAAAATATAAGGTAAATTTAAAAAAAAAAAAACTGATACAGAAATAGACTCAGGAGTTCCCGTCGTGGCGCAGTGGTTAACGAATCCGACTAGGAACCATGAGGTTGCGGGTTCGATCCCTGCCCTTGCTCAGTGGGTTAAGGATCCGGCGTTGCCGTGAGCTGTGGTGTAGGTTGCAGACGCGGCTCGGATCCTGCGTTGCTGTGGCTGCGGCGCAGGCCAGTGGCCACAGCTCCGATTAGACCCCT
>PVHT020000015.1:31228419-31331406 GCA_004024745.2 Catagonus wagneri | reverse complement strand
AATGACAAAAAAAGGCAAAAAAAAAAAGAAATAGACTCAAAGATACAGAGAACAAACTAGTGGTTACCAGTGGAAAGAGGATTGTGTTGGTGGGGAGTGGATTAAGAAGTACAAACTGCTAGGTACAAAATAGTTAAGATACAAGGATAAAATGTACAACACAGGGAATATACACAATCTTTTATAATAAAATTAAATGGAGTAAAATCTATAAAACCATCGAATCTCTATGCTGTACAACAAAAGCAAAAATAACGTTATAAATCAACCACAGTTCAATAAAAAAAAACAACTTATATACCATCTATACTTAATATCACTCTATATTTTAAAAAATGAAAAGGAAAGGAAAAAAGGACAAAAGGAAGGATAGGTAACAATTCACTAATAAAAGAGTAGTAGAATACCACTAAATATTGCTTAAGCTATTCAAAATTCCACACCTATTTCTGGGTTATCCAAAGTATATTTTAAAACTTTCAATAATACACACGTTCACAATTTGAGTTGACCTTTTGAACAACAAACAAGTAAACTAAGGGCATTTATATGGAGAATAGCACATGTTGGCATTCAACCTTTGGTAAATACACTCCAAAAGGCCAAATTGTCTGTAATTGTCTTCGTGTAATCTATGAGACGGCAAAGCACTACACTGTATTGATATGCTAGCAATGAGCAGCCTAGAGCGTGGGAGTCAATTCAAAGGAATCAGATCATCCCCATGTTCCAGGATTGCTCAGACATGAATGGAGACAATTAATGCCTTGTCACTATTTGGGAACTATATGACTGTGTTCAACCATGTCTTTTCATTTCCATTTTAGTTTCACCAAATATACTGTAGATAATAAATCCATTGTGGTGGTCCAGTGTTGTAAAAGTTGTTAAACTAGTGCTCTTAAACAATATTCAAAATGACATTTTTATTAAGTTGGCATGAACCATGTTGCTAAATTGCTTTTAATATGATAATGTTTGCAGTTTACTATGCCATAAGTGCAGTTTGGCAGTGGAGTGTATATGAATATTACATCCAGAAAAGACCATGATTCCATAATTATAAATAGACTGCTCCAACAGAAGTAGACAGACGCTTATATTTCAAAGCAAATGTTCTAAAGTCTGAGTAGCTGGTTAAAGGCTTGGGGCAAGGCAGAGACGTGTATTGTGGATGTGTGTGTATGCACACATGTATACGCATGAGTGTCCAAGTGTGCACACCAAAGTGTGTCTGTTATCTGTAGGAAGTCATTATTTTAGGCAACAAGAAAGCTGAGACGGCAACACTAAAGTCAACTATAACTGTGACTTAGATTACATTACCCTGAAGCACTCCATTATACTTTTGCTTCCTTTATGCCACTTTGATTTCAGAAAAGAGCTTTTTTCTTTTGCTTCAAGAACAAATATCCTTCTAAATCCTAATCAAATACTACAGAGATCACCAAAGGGCTTAAGCAGGCTGTATGTTCCAAATTTTACCACAAGTAAATTAATCAGCTAATGCAGTTTTTCTCTTTTCTTTTTTCAACATTATCACATGATGTACACAGGGTATGATATAAGATGAAATTAATCATATCAAAATGAAGTAAGAGTAAATACTTCCCATCTCCTTGTATGTACTTCTATTGCATTCTTAATAGTCTTAAATTCAACACTTTACTCATTTGATAGTGGTCATTAAAGACTTACACATTGCTGAAGAGATTATCCAAGATGGTGAAGTATAAAAATCCTGAGCTCACCTCCTTTCATGGGCACATCAAAATTACAACTATTTAAAGAATACCTATAAGCAAAAATACTGGAGTCTATCAGAAAAGATATTTTAGAGATGAAGATATAAAGAAGGAACCACAATGAGAGTGGTAGGAAGGGCAGATTGTGGTAAAGACCCATAACCTCAGGTGGGCCACCCAAAAAAATGGAAGAATATTTATAATTTCACAGGTTCTCCCCAAGGGCCGAGGGGCCTAAGCCCCACATCAGGCTCCCCAGCATAGGGGTCCTATGTCAGGAAGTTGAGCCTCTAGAACATTTGGGATTTGAAGGCCAGTAGGGAAGAGGGCTGTGGGAAATTGAGACTCCACTCTTAAAGGGTACACTCAAAATCTCACATGCTTCAGGACCAAGGGAAAAAGCAGTAATTTGAAAGGAGCCTGGGTCAGACCTACCTGCTGATCTGGAGAATCTCCTAGAGAGTCAGGAAGCAACTACAGCTCACTCTGGGGACAAAGACACTGGTGGCACCCATTTCTGAGAGCTCTTCCTACCATGTGGACTCTGGTGCTAGAAGGCACCATAATGAAATCCTCCTTTTAGCTTATTAGCCTCAGGACCCAGCCCTGCCCACACTCACTCTCTAGTAGGCACCAGTACTGGGATTCATCAGGGCAAGCAGCTAACTGGGAGGGGACACAGCTCCATCCACCCACCTGCAGACAGGTTGCCTTAAGAAATCCCAAGTCCACAGGAGACCCTGGAAACAGCCCTGGTCACCAGAGCGCCCAGAACCAGATGCCACACACCAGTGCAGAAGCACTAGGATCCAGGACTCCCACGGCCCTACAGCCAGAGAGCCCAGAACTGAGCTCCACTCAAAAGTAGGCAGGCATAAGCCCCAGAATCACCAATCCTGCCTATCACTGAACCTGCTTAAGCCCTGGGACCAGCCTCACTCACAAGGGAGTAGACACCGGCCTAAGGAAAACTGTAGCCCTATACCCTGCAGGCTCAGTCAAACCACCAGCAAGCCATCACCAGCCCTGGGATCAGCTGGACCTCAGTCTCACCTGCCAGTGAGTCTGCTATAGCCCTAGAACAAGCTTCATTTGCCACTGGGCAGATGCCAGCTTCAGGGAAACCTCAGCTCCACAGCCTTCAGACAAGGCCGACTCACCAGCAGGACAATGCCAGCTAGGACTGGCAGGGTCAAAACCCTGCCCACAAGCAGGCCAACACATGTTTTGAGATAGCGCTTGCAGCCAGCTGTGTCAGGAATCAACAGCACCTACCAGTGATCCAACACCAACTCTGGGACTCATCGCTTCTGCAGCCAGACCCCAAGATGTGGATCTGGCAGCCAGGGGGCTGGAACTAGGCCTAGGACCTAGCTTCATCTACAAGGTATGGGCTCCAGGCATAGGATCTCCTGGAACCAAAATTTGGCCACCAGGGAACCAGCACTAGCTCCAGGATCCCTGGGGTTCTACAGCTAGCTGCCTGTGGCCCAGACCCACAAAGCAGCAGCCAGAAGACTCTGCACAAGGCCAGGTCTAGCAACCAACTGGACAAGGTTGCCAGCCAAGCCTGCAAGACCAACCATGGTAGTCATCACACCATAAGAGAAGGAACCAAGAAGCCCACGTAGAAGGTATAACTAGAGCATATACCTCTAGTGACCAGAGGGGAGTTCACTTCTGGGACTTATAGGATATATCCTTCAAAAGGCCACTTCTCCAAGTTCAAGAAATGTAACCAACATACCAGATACAGGGAAATATAGACAGAAAGTTAGGTGAAATGAGATGACAGAGGAATACGTTCCAAATGAAGGAATAGGATAACACCCAGGAGAATTAAGAGAAGTGTAGATATCCAATATACCTGAGAAAGAGTTCGAGATAATGATCATAAAGATGATCAAAGAACTTGGGAGAAGAATGAATGCACAGAGTGAGAAGATACAAGTTTATAACAGAGTTTAAAAATATAAAGAAAACCCAAACAGAGATGAAGACTACAATAACTGAAATGAAAAATACACTAGGAAGAATCAACAGTAGACTAAATGACAAAGAGAGAAAGATCAGCAAGCTGGAAGACAGAGTAGTGAAAAATCACTGAAGATGAAAAGAAAAAATAACTTTAAAAGTGAGGACATTTAAGGTACCTCTGGGACTACATTAAGCATACTAACATTCAGTATTCTGAATTCTAGTAGTGGTCTCAGAAGGAGAAAGGAAATAGAAGAAGGAAGAGAGCATATTTGAAGATTTAATAGACAAAAACATCACTAAGCTGAGAAAAGAAAGAGACATCCAAGTCCAAGAAGCAGAGTCCCAAACAGGATCAACACAAAGAGAACCACACTAAGACATAATGTAATTAAAATGTCAAAAATTAAAGATAAAGAGAAAACATTAAAAGTAGCAAAGCAAATTCCCTTCTAGTACAGCAGGTTAAGTATCCAGCATTGTCACTGCAGCAGCCCAGGTCATTGCTGTGGTGTGGGTTTGATCCCTGGCCCAGGACCTTCCTCATGCTGCAGGTGTTGGGGGGAAAAAAAAACAAGGAAAAAGGAACAAGTTGCATACAAGGGAACTCCTATAAGGCTCTCAGCCTTATAGTGAAACAAGCTTACTCGGGGAAAAAAGAAAAAAATTAAATAAACAACCTAACCTCACACCTGAAGGAACTAGAAAAAGAACAAACAAAACCCAAAGTGAGTAGAAGGAAAGAAATCATAAAAATCAAAGGAGAAATAAATAAAATAGAGAAACAATAGAAAACTAGAAAAAAAAATCAACAAAACTAAGAGCTGGTTTTTTGAAAAGATCAACAAATTGGATAAACTTTTAGCCACACAAATCAAAAAGAAAGCGGACCCAAATCAAGAAAATTAGAAATATACAAGGAGAATTTACACCCAACACCACAGAAATAGAAAGGATCATAAGACATTACTACAAATAGCTATACACCAATAAAGTGGACAACCTAGAATTAATGGACAAATTCCTAGAAATGTATAATCTCAAACTGAATCAGGAAGAAATAGAAAATACAAATAGACCAATTAGCAGTAATGAAATCAGTAATTTTTAAAAAGCCCGAACAAGCAAAAGTCCAGGACCAACGAACAAAACAGGTGAATTCTACTGAACATTTAGAAGAGTTAATACCTCTCCTTTTGAAACTACAAAAAATTGAAGAGAAAGGAACGCTTTTGCACTCATCCTATGAGACCAGTATTACCAAATATATCACAAAAAAAGAAAACTATAGGCAAATATCACTGATGAAAATAGATGCAAAATTCACAAACCAAATCAAAACAACACATTAAAAGGATCATGCTATGTGTGATCACAATGTGAATCAATGTGATATACCATATTAACAATTTCAAGAATAAATCATATGATCATTTTAATAGCTAAAGGATGAACTTTTAACAAATTCATCATCCATTTGTGATAAAAATTCTACAGAAAGGAGGTACAAGAGAGAATATACCTAAACATAAAAAAGGGCATATATGATAAGCCCACAGCTAACATCATACTCAATGGTGAAAAACTGAAAACATTTCCTCTAAGATCAGGAAAAAGGCAAGGCTACTCATACTCTCCACTTTTATTTAGCATAGTATTGGAAGTCTTAGGCACATCAATCACATAAAAATAAATAAATAAAAGCAATCCAAATCAGAAAGGAAGAAGTAAAACTGTCACTTTTGAAGGTGACATGATACTATACATAGAATATCCTAAAGGTACCATCAAAAAACTACTAGAGTTCATCAATGAATTAGGAAAGTTACAGGATACAAAGTTAATATATAGAAGTCTATTGCATTCCTATTCACTAACAACGAACTATCAGAAAGAAATTAATGAAATAATCCCATTTACATTGCATTGTAAAGAATAAAATACCTAGGGATAAAATTATCTAAGAAGGTAGAAAAACAAAACAAAACAAAAAAAACCTCTACATCAAAAACTACAAAACATTATATCTGGAATCTAATATATAGCACAAATGAACCTTTCCACAGAAAAGAAAATCATGGACTTGAAGAACAGACTTGTGATTGCCAAGGTGGAGGGGGAGGGAGTGGGATGAACTAGGAATTTGGGGTTAATAGATGCAAAGTATTGCTTTTGGAATGGATAAGCAACGAGATTCTGCTGTATAGCACTGGGAACTATATCTAGTCACTTGTGATGGAGCATGACAGTGTGAGAAAAGAATGTATATATGTATGTGTGACTGGGTCACCTTGCTGTACAGTAAAAAACTGACAGAACACTGTAAACCAGCTAAGATGGAAAAAATAAAAAATCATTGAAAAAAACTATAAAACACTGATGAGAGAAATTTAAGATGACACAAAACATATGGGAAGATATACTATGCTCATGGATTGGAAAAAATAATATTGTTAAAATGACCTTACTAACCAAGGTTACAGATTTAACATAATTCCTATCAAAATATCAATGGCATTTTTCACAGAACTGTAACAAATAGTTTTAAATTTTCTATGGAAACACAGAAGACCCTGAATAGCAAAACAATCTTGAGAAAAAAGAACATAGCTGGAACTGGACCTTAGCTACAAAGCTACAGTAAACAAAACAGTATAGTACTGGCAAAAAAAAAAAAAAAAAAAAAAGACACAGAGATCAATGGAACAGAATAGGGAGCTCAGAAGTAAACCCACACACTTATGGACAATTATTCTATGACAAAGAAGATAAGGATACACAATTGAGAAAAGACAGTGTCTGCAGTAAGTGCTGCTGGGAAAAAAAAAGACAGTTACATGTAAAACAATGAAATTAGAACATTCTCTAACACCATATAAAAAATAAACTCAAAACGAAGTAAATATCTGTTAAGACCAGAACTAAAAATCCTGGCGGAAAACATATGCAGAACACTCTGACATAGATCATAGCAATATTTTTGTTGGCTCTGCCTCCTAAGACAAAAGAAAAAAAGCAAAAAGGAACAAACTGGACTTAACTAAAAAGTTTTTTCACAGCAAAGGAAACCATCAATAAAACTTAAAAACAACCTACTGAATGGTAAAAATATATCTTCAAGTGGTATGACTGAAAAGAGGTTAATACCCAAAATATATAAGCAGCTCACACATCTCAATAATAATAAAGAAAACACCTGACTAAAAACTGGGCAGAAAAACTAAATAGACATTTCTCCAAAGAAGGCATGAATATGGCCAACAGGTACATGAAAAGATGCTCAACATTGCTAAGCACCAGCAAGATGGAAATCAAAACCACAATTATATGTCACCTCACACCTGTTAGAATGGCTATCATCAAAAAGACCATAAATTACAAAGGCTGGTGATGGTGTAGAGAAAAGGGAACTTTTATACACTGTTGGAGGGAATGTAAAATAGAGAAGCCACTGTGGAAAAAAGCATAGAGGTTTTTCAAAAAACTAAAAATCCCCTATTTCTTTCTTTTCACACAATGGAATATTACTCAGCCATAAAAAAGAATTAAAGTTTGCCATCTGCAACAACACAGATGGACCTGGAGGGCATTATGCTTAGTGAAATAAGTCAGATAGAGAAACCAAATATTGTATGTTTTCAATTATATGTGGAATCTAAAAAGTAAAACAAACAAGTGAATATAGCAAAACAGAACCAGACACAGATATAGAGAACAAAGTACTTAACAGTGGGGAGAGGGAAGAGGGAATGGCAAGATTGGAATAGGGGATTAAGAGGTATAAAATGTATAAAATATATGTTACAAGGATATATTGTACATCAGAGGGAATATAGCCTATATTTTATAATAAATAAAAATGGAGTGCAATCCATAAAAACTTTGAATCACTATCTTAAACATCTGAAACATATAATAATGTAAATCAATTATACTTCAACAAACAAAAACACGCTGCTTGCCACGTTTTTGTGTTTGTGTTCCTTCTTCTCCCCATGTTTGATTTGATGAAGGCAATAATGTACATGTTAGTAGAACAAAACACACAGATAATATTAACATAACAGAACTACCAAATCTTTACCTTATGGAAAATTTAGACTAAATTTTCACCAATACATCTAAAGAGGAAAGGACTCTAAAAGGAATCTCAGAAATATGAACATAACCTACATTTTACAGATGTGGAAAATGAAATCCTGAGTAGAAATGTAAATGGTATAGAGGCCTGGAAAAAGACAGAAAATATTTCAACCTGTTAAATGGCCAATAATAAATAAAACCAGTCTGATTGAGTTCGTATTTGAATAAAAAGCAATGACTTGATGAAAAGTGTAAACTGCAATGGAGTGAAGAAGGACTCAACATTTTCTTGCTTTACCAATAATGTAATCTTTGACAATAAGATAATATCTTTGCATTGCAATTTTTTAAGATTATTTTTCAAACATTATTGGATTAATAAAATATAAACTATAACTTTTATGTAATAAATCATGTAATTAAAATGTATATAATGTAAGTAACTTGAGTATTTTGTGTTATTTATCAGTGACCTTTAGAGCTTATATTATTTCTTTAGCCAGTGGAAAATCAGATAGATACAGTTCATAAGTAAGAGAAATGAAAAAAAAAACTTCTTGAAAACTATAAAGCCCATTCTTGGAAGATGTTTTACCTTTTGTGTTGGCTTTATTTTAGTTTTGTTTGGTTTAGTTTTTACTTTTGAAAAACTTATTGCCACCCATTTGTTTTGTACCTTTGCTCATTTTGTTCCATTTACAGGGTTTCTTTGCTCAATCACAAATTTGATTTCTATGGAAGCAATAAGAAATCTAGCATAGAATTTATATGTTTTCTAGTTTGTCTAAATTAACCTCTTGCTTTGAAAATATTCCTGCATATCTAGTTTTCTTTGAAAGTCCAGTTCAATTTGAAGTGGACTTATAATGTCAGCAAAAATAGACTGGACTTTTTTCTCTAGATTGTTCAGGCAAAGAAAAACTTTTACTTTCAACTAGTTTGGGTAACTTAGAGCACTACTTAAGTTAAACTGAGTATTTTTTATCTCACACAATATATACCAAAATACAACATGAATATTTGGCATTAGCAATTGTCTCAAAATAAATCCCTAACTCAATAGAACTAATGTCTCATTACTAATGCTACTAACCATTTACAGTTAACATGCCAATGTGTCTCCACCTCTTTTACCGTGCAGTTCAAGCCTGTCCCCTTCTATTTCCTTTCTTAATTGTTTCATCTTTCTCTCCTACACTTACCATTTAACTAAAGTTTTATTGCAAATTTTTGCAAAATGTTCTATGTTGCAATTTGTTTGAAGTATACCATAATAAAAATTTTGTAGAGTACTAAATTTATATACAACTTTTCATCTCAAAGACTCCTAAATCACTTCAAAAACAATATAATGAGCCAAAATCTACAATCAATTCATGAATACATCTCCTATTAACTTCACTGGGAATTCTATATTAAAAAACAATTACAAGATCACATCCCCGGAATATACACTTTAATCATTTCACCCTCTACTGAAAGATAGTCACCTCTGGGTTTGGAAGCTGTTTGAAAGCACAGTACAATACCCCACAAGTTTAGAATAGGAAATGAGACCAGCTATTCAAAACAGCAGGAATAAGGTGTTTACTTACTTATTCTTTAATTCATAAATATACCCAATGTTGTAAATAGCCTCTCGGGATATATACAAGATTTATAGAAAATTTAAATGCTATTCCACAAAAGAGAGGGAAGCAGTTGGGTGAAAGTAAGTGTCTACTTTATAGCTAAGCTCATGTGTAACAAATAAATTCTTTTATGGGTGATTTCATCATTACCTTCCTGGCTAAGCCATATTAAATTTAAGAATACTAAGAAAATTTATCATTATTATGTCATTATGATAGCAGTTAAGAAATGACAAATGAGAACAAGTATTCTAACATTCGACTCTCACAAGAATTTGTGGCGAGAATGAAGATTCATGAACAGTAATCTCTCAGGAAATCTTCAATAAGGTCCCAGAATATTTTCTTAGATTATCTGAATAATTAGGGCATTTCTTTGTATCAACCCTCCAAATTTTAGGCTTCTTCCAGATTTGAAACTCTCTTAATCTCATTTGCAGCTAGTAATAATCACCTATACAAGTGCCTATACAAAGAAATACAGGTCCGCTTGTGTTCTTTTGCCTCTTCTTCCTTCACTATACTTGAAAGGGCTGCTTTCTATATCTCCTACATTGTGGAGTCATTTCTGGACTATATTCTGAAGCTTCTTCACATTTCTCATCCTTTCAAGTGGTAACCACAATATTCCCTTTCCTACATACAAAAAAAAACACTCACATAAGGGAAGACGATTTATTCCTTACAGTTCTTTCAGTCTAATAGGTAAAACTATAAAGGCAGAAAGAAGATAAATGACTTCTTAGATCACACAGCTCAACAGTGATAGATCCAGGACTTGAGTTTCCTAAACTTACTTGGTTTAATCAACCAACTCTACTGGAAGAATATTATTTTACTTGTATCTGATCAGTATGGCCTATTGAATTTTATTTAAAATATGGATCCAAAGTATATTTCTACCTGATTCAAGACCTTGCCATAAACTTGTATTTTTCATTTTTATTCACATAACATAAAATTGACCATTAACCATTTTAAACTGTACAGCTCAGTGGCATTTAGTATATTCTCAGTGTTGCACAACTGTTATTTCAGTTCCTAAAGTATTTTCATCACCCCCAAAAGAAACCCTATACCCACTAAGTAGTCACTCCCCATTCCTCCCTACTCCTAGACCTGAGCAACCACTAACCTCTTTCTGTTTCTCCCTAATCTGGATGTTTCATACAAATGTCATCCTTTTTATCTGGCTTCCTTCACTTGGTATAATGTTTTCTAAGTTCATCCATGTTTTAGCATGTACTACATCTCATTTCTTTTAATGACTGAAGAATATTCCATATTTTGTTTATCCATTCATTAGTTGATAGACATTTGAATTGCTTTTATTTTTTGGCTATTGTGAGTAATACTGGTATGTATTTTCATGTACACTTTGTGCGGACATGTTTTTTCAGTGCTCTTAAGTACATAACTAGGAGTGCAACTGCTGATTTATAAAGTTATTCTATACTTAACTTATTGAGGAACTGTCAAACTGTATTTCATAGTGACTGAGCCATTTACATTCCCAACAATATTGTATAAGGGTTCTAAATTCTCTACAGCTTCACCAACATATGCCATTTTCTTTTAAAAAAAAAATCATAACCATCCCATTTGGTATAGACTGGTATTTAGTGGTTTAATTTGCATTTCCCTAATGACTAATAATGATTAACTTATTTAAATGTGCTTCTTCGCCAAATGTATATCTTAAGATAAATGTCTAAACAAATCCCTCGTTCATTTTTTACTGTAGTTGTCCTTTTGTTGTTGAATTATGTTTCTTATATATCCTAGATATTAGAACTTTTTATATATAATTAGTAAATATCCCATTCTGTAGGTTTTTTCACTTTCTTGATACTGTACTTTAATGGAAAAAACTGTGGTTTTTTTTCACCTATAAGCTTTTTTCTATAATTTTTTCATAGCATTTTTGATTTTGCAAGTGCTAATATAAATTTTACTTTTGTAGCAACTTTTATTGGTTTCTTTTATAAGCATGCCTGTAATTGTATACCACTATTGTTTGCATTCATCTGACAGATGGGTTTTGTTCATTTATACTTTAATAAAGCTATAAGTCACAATAAAAATGAACAAAAATGAACTACTTGAGTTCCTTTATCATTCTATTTCAATTAAATGGCTGACAGTTGCTTCCCATAAAACTGCTGTAAAGTTAGATAAAATCAGAATATTATTGCACTTCTTTAAAAAATGTATTCTCTTTTAACTCATGGTGTCCTTCCCCTCAGCTTTATGTGATATGATTTACTTTTTTAAAAGTCTGTTTAGAAAATAAATTATCATAATTTTTATTTCAGATTTACAGAATTCTTGTTTCACTGCATTGAATTTAATATCTTCTTTATTAAAACATATTCTTTAATTAATATGTGCATAGATTTTCCGACCATAAATTATTTATTTTTATAAATCATTAAGTTCTCAAAATCTCTGATTTGATACAACTACCTAAAATATTAACATTATCACAGAAGCTAGTGGAAACCTTCCTGCAAAAAGACAATGATGAGTGCTCTATATAAGTAGCTGTAAACCAAGAAATACAGTGATATTTTCATCATTGCACAGTTTTTCTGACCAGCAGGAAAAACAGATCTGTTTCTTTTTTTTTTTTTAATTTTACTTGAATCTAAAGTATACGACCAGTACAAAACAGCGGGCTTGGACATATGCAGTAAGAGATTCTTGTATTTCCTTTTCGAAAAATCTACCATCTGTACAGAATTAAATAAGGAATATTCATCATTTCAAAGGTGACAATCTCAGCCAAAATATAGTATTGTTGGAGTGTATGCTAACAAATCAATTGAAATTTGGCCAATGGAGTCATTTTAGTAGTCTTTATTACCAATGGCAAGTATTCTAGAACAAAATAAGGAGAAGGAGTAAGACTGGTCAAGATACAAGTTATAGCATAATTATTCTGAGTCTGAGACCAAGTGTTTATATACTAGGCAAATATATAAAGGCCTTAGTAAGTCTAAATGTAGAACAGTATCCTATAATACAAATCTTTCAGCAATTGAAGGATCATTTAGATGAGTCAAGACAAGTAATGCCAGCAATGTGATAGGCAGCAAAGAAGTGGTGTAAGCAGTAATTGATACACAAGAATAGTATAGTAGAGGGCCAAAAGTCAATTTTCAGTTATCAAAAAAATAATATGCATGAGTGGATAATTTTGTAATTAATTATTAGTGATGCTATAAATCTGTACATATATATCTCTAGTACCAAAATAAAGAAAGAAGTAATCTTATTAAGAAAGCATTTTAGGTCAAGATTCTGAATTGTGCAAATATCTTAAAAGGGAGAAATTATTTACCTGTATATATTCCAGATCTGAAACAAAAAGGGTCAGGTTGTTATAATAATAGTTTCTTTCTGACTATTTTATTTTTAAGGCAGTTTTACATTCACAGAAGAATTGAGTGGAAGGTAAGAGTTTTCCCATATATCCTCTAATCTTACACATGCCCCCACTATCAACATTCCCTACTAAAGTGGTGTACTGATTACACTTGTTGAACCTACACTGACACATAATTATCACCTAGAGTCCATAGTTTATATTAGGGCTCACTCTTGTACATTTTTTTGGCTGGGCACGTGGCATGTGGAAGTTCCTGGGCCAGGGATCAAACCAGGGCCACATCAGGACCTCGAGCCACTGCAGTGACAATGCAGAATCCTTACCTTGCTATACCACCAGGGAACTCCCTCTTGCTGTACGTTCTATGGGATTTGAAAAATATACACTGGCATGTATACACCACCATAGTTTCACATGGTAGTTACACTACCCTAAGAATTTTGTGTTCCATCTACTCATTTCTCCTTCTTCCCATAATGAACTGTAAACCACTGATACTTCTACTGTCCCCTCAGTTCTGGTTTCCTAGAATGTCAAATAGTTGGAATCACATAGTGAATAACCTTTTCAGATTGACTTCTTCCACTTAATAATACATATTTAAGGTTATTCCATGTATTTAATGTCTCGTAGCTCATTTGTTTTTAGAACTATATAATATTCCATTGTCTGAATATATTACGGTTTATTTATCCATTCACCTAATGAAGAGCATCTTTTGTTGCTTATAAGTTTGGACATTATAAACAAAGCTGCTATAAATATTCACGTACAGGTTTTTGTGTGGATAGAAGTTCACAACTCATTTAAGTAAGTACCAAGTTATGACATTGCTGGAACATATGGTAAGAATATGTTTAGTTTTGAAAGAAACAGCCAAACTGTCTTCCAGTGTGGCTGTACCATTTTGCATTCCCAACAGAATTAGACTAGCGTTATTGCTGCTCCACAATCTCACCAGCACTTTGTGTTGTCAGTGTTCTCAATTTACACCATTCTAGTAGGTGTTGAAAGGTTGATAATTAATTCCTGGATAGAATGTTTCTCTATAAGATAATCTTAATTTATTTTCTTAACAATCTTCATAATACATACAAAATATTCTCTATAAGAATACAAAGTCCTCAGGAATTCCTGTCATGGCTCAGCGGAAACGAATCTGACTAGCATCACTGAAGATGTAGGTTCGATTCCTGGCCTTGCTCAATGGGTTAAGGATCTGGTGTTGCTGTAAGCTGTGGTGTAGGTCACAGATACGGCTTAGATCTGGCATTGCTGTGGCTGTGGGGTAAGCCAATGGCTACAGCTCCGATTCAACCTCTAGCCTGAGAACCTCCAGATGCTGTGGGTGTGGCCCTAAAATACAAAAAAAAAAAAAAAAAAGGTTTTTTTCTCCTTGGGGCACCAATACCTCCTCCCAACATCCATATCCCTCCAAGTCTCTCCTTCCCCATTTGCAATCAATCATACCTCACCTTCCCCACCAATCCACGTCACTAACCCTAGGTAACCACTGATCAGATTTCCCTCATTAAACATTGGTTTGCTTGTTCCATAATTTCACATAAACAAAATCAAAGAAAACAATTTTCTGTCAGTTCTTTCATTTTTCATGTTTATGAAGCTTATCCTTAAGGATATCCTCTGGATTTATCCTTATCCAGAAGGTTTTATTTTCCTTTTTATTGTAAGTAGTATTTCATTGTAAAGATATATTGAAATCTATTTATCCATTTATCTGTTGATGGATCTTTGAGTCAATTCAAGTTGTGGGCTATTGTGAATAAAACCACTATTAAAATTTGAGTATAAGCCATTTTGTATACATATACTTTTACTTCTGTCAGGTAAATAAATACCTAGGCAGAATGTCTGGGTCATATGGTAGGCATAAAGGTAGCTTTATAAGAAACTAGAAGACTGATTATTCAAGTGGTTATACCATATTATACTCCCATCAACAGCATCTAAAATTCCTGGCTGCTTTACATCCTTGTTAACAACGGTCAGTCTTGGAGTTCCCGTTGTGGCTCAGTGGGTTAAATACCTGACATAGTGTCCAGAAAGATGCAGGTTCAATCCCTGGTCTCACTCAGTATGTTAAGAATCCAGCATTGCTGCAAGCTGTAGGGCAGGTCACAGATGCCGCTCGGATTTCACATTGCTGTGGCTGTGGCATAGGCTAGCAGCTGCAGCTCCGACTTGACCCCTAGCCTGGGAACTTCCATATGCTATGGGTGTGACCTTAACAAGAAAAAACAAAAACACAAAAAACAATTGTCCATCTTAATTTTAGCCATTCTAGTTTGTATGAAGTGGTGTCACATTATGATTATCATTTGTAGTTCTCTAATGATTACTGACGTTGAGAATCTTTTCATGTACTTAGTTGCCATTCACATATCTTCTTTGGTGAAGTTTCATCAAATATCTCTCCCAAATTATACTGAGTTGTTTTTCTTCTTAGCATTTAGTTGTAAGAATGACTTTTATAAAATATATTATGGATGCTAAATTAGAGACAAGATGGCAGAGCAAAAGGATTTGAGCTCACTTTCTCTCATGAAAACACCAAAATCACAACTGCTGATCAACCATAGAAAAAAGAGACTGAAAACTACCCAAATATATATATATATATCCTATACCCAAAGACAAAGAAGAAGCCACAACAAGATGGTAGGAGGGGCACTTTTGCAATATAAGCAAATCCCACATCTGTGGGTGGGTGACCCACAATCTAGAAAACAACTATATCACAGATGTTCTCCCACAAGAGTGAGAGTTCTGAACCCCATGTCAGGTTCCCCAGCCTGGGCATCTGGCATTGGAAAGAGCAGCCCTCCAAAACATTTGGCATTGAAGGCTAGCAGGGTTTGAGTGCTGAAGCTCCATAGGACTGGAGGAAATAGACTCCACTCTTGGAGGGCACACACAAGGTTTCAAACGCACTGGGTCCAAGGGCAAAGCAGGGACTCCATAACAATCTAGGCCATACTTACCTGTGGTTCTTGGAAGGTCTCCTGGGTAGGCAGGGTCATCTATGGCTCACTGTGGGGGCAGTACACAGGAGGCGGAGGCCCCAGGGAAAAAACACCTGAGTGAGCTCCCCTGGAGGCTGCCACTTTGGAAAGACTTGGCCCAACCCAACAGCCTGCAGGCTCTAGTGCTGAGAAGCCTCAGGCCAAGTAACCAACAGGGTGGGAACACAGCCCCCACTCATCAGCAGACAGGCTGCCTAGAATTGTTCTGGGTACATACTAAACATGTGGAAAAATATACCATGTTCTTGGGTTGGAAGAATCAACATTGTCAGAATGACTATACCTACCCAAGGCAATCTACAGAATCAACACAATCAAATTACCAATGGCATTTTTCATAGAACAAAAAAAAATGTTTAAATTTGTATGTAAACACCAAAGACCCTGAATACTTAAAGCAATCTTGTGAAAGAAAAACAGAGCTGGAGGAATCAGGTTGCCTGACTTCAGACTATACTACAGAGCTATAGTCATCAAAACAGTGTGGTATGGCACAAGAACAGAAATAAATATCAATGTATCTGTCTCCTAGAGTAATGGAAAGAAAAAAAAACATAAACAAACAGGTTCTAATTAAACTTAAAATCTTTTGCAAAGAAAAGGAACCCATAAGCAAAATGAAAAGAAAACATGAGGAACAGGAGAAGATATTTGGAAACAAAGTGACTGACAAGGGATTAATTTCCAAGATACATAAACAGCTTATATAGGTCAATATCAAAAAACAAACAATCCAATCAAAAAATGGGAAGAAGACCTAAGTAGACATTTCGCCAACAAAGACATACAGATGATTGATAGGGACATGAAAAGATGCTCAACATCACTAGTTATTAGAGAAAGGAGGCAAATCAAAACAACAATGAGGTACCACTTCACAAAAGTCAGAATGGTCATCATCAAAAGGTCTATAAATAATAAACACTGGAGTAGGTATGGAGAAAAGAGTATCTTCCTACACTATTGGTGAGAATGTAAACTGGTGTACCTAATATGGAGGACAGTGTGGTGGTTCCTTAAAAAACTAAAAATAGAATTACTATATAATACACCAATTCCCACTTAGACAAAAACTCTAATTTGAAAAGATACATGCACCTCTATGTTCATAGCAGCACTTTTCACAATAGCCAAGACATGGAAGCAACCTAAATGCCCAAAGACAGATGAATGGATAAAGATGCTATTATATGCATATATCTCCAGAATATATAAAGAATTCAAACCACTCAATAAGAAAACAGAAAATCCAGCAATAAGAGAGACAGAAGATATGAACAGATAGATACTTCACCCAAGAGAAGATATAGATGGCTGAAATGCATAGAGAAGACATGGTCAACATTACCGGCTAGTCATTGGAAAAATTCAAACTAAAAATCATAAGAAAATATTACCACAAATCTTTTAGAATAGCTAAATCATTATTTAAAAACTAACAATACCAAGTGCTGGAGAGAGTGTGGAAAAGCTGAAATTCTCAGATATTGTCGGCAGAAATACGTAATGGCAAAGTCATTTTGAAAAACAGTTTGACAGATTCTTATAAAGTAAAACATACACAAACTCATCATACTAGTCAATAGTCCCTGTCCCTGAGTATCTACCCACATGTACACACAATGATCTATGTTAAAATATTTACATAGCTCCTAAAAATTGGAAATAACCCAAATGTTGGTCAGCTGCTGAATGGATACACAAATTGTGGTATTATCAATAAACAGAATACCACTCAATAAAATTAATCAAATTACTGGTTCATACAATGATAGCAAATCTCAAAAGTATTTTCTTAAGTGAATGAAGCCAGAAATAAAAGACTACACATACCATTTATACGACATTCTGGAAAAAGTTAAACTGCAGGGATAAAAAAAAATCAGTTCAGAATACAGGGTAGATGAGGTGACTGATTACAAAGCATAATAAGAGAAACTTGTAGAATGAAGAAAATATTCTATAACTTAATTTCAATAGTGGTTATATGACCATTATGGTTACATTAACAAGAAGCATGGTTACATGTTACTCAAACTCATTAAACTGTGCATCTAAAAAGGAAGGATGTTACTATAAGTAAATTATACCTTAGTAAGCTTGACTTTAATAAAACAGCAAGGTTTCAAATTTTATAAATGTGGAGATTTTTAATTAGCTATTTGATAAAACTTGGAAAATCTGATTTTTGTGAAATACTCAAGCTTATGGGCCATAGTTTAAAAGTATACTTCTAAGTATAAGATTATATTAATTGCTCAAATAGAAATACTATTCATACCATTATTATTCTGTTTTGGCTTCATCACATTTATCATGAAATCATTTAAAAAGTTATCTTTATTTTCCTTTTCCTAAAGATAAAAATTATAAAATATGTAACACTTGTACTAAAAGCAATTAATATTATTTTTCTATTTACAGTTCTGTAATATTATTTGATAAATGTCACAAGAAGTCATTTGTTTTTGAAATTTATTCTCAAAAAATCTAGGGAAAAATCCTCAGTTCATTGTGCTAGAACAAATGATGCTTTATTAAATAATTATAAACTTCAGAAGTGACTTCCCACATTTTCTAGTCCAGCTGAAAATGCATTCTGTGATTTCTTTGGGCCCATAAGCATTTATCTTTGATGAAAATAAACATTCCCTGTGGAATCTGTAGATTATTATGAATTAAGGTATTAGGTGTTGAACTATGCACTGAAATTCAAGGAGCTCTGGAAAGGAACTACCTCACAAAATCGATTTTCTATGCCTGTTGGCTACTGACATCAGAAATCACACTGTTAAATGTTCATCTGATGCAAGTAACCTTGGAAGACAAAAACAGCCATTCTCAACATCTTAATGTTAAGAATATTGATTTGTTTATTTTTCTCTATCAGGAAGCATAAGGAATCGATTTTAAAATCCTGAAGGAGTGGGGAGCATGCTAAAAGTGGGAAGAAAAGATCAAGAAAAGAGAAGACTGGCCCACAGAAGAAAAACTACTATCTTCACAATACTGCCTGGCACCAATTGTTTAAGGTTAAATGTGAATGTCTTTCTACAAAGTTCCTGAATAACATTTTTTTCCTTTATATTGTCAATAAAATCTTTGCTTTAAGATGAAACAATGTTAACAGCTATCACACATTTGCCCTTGTTTATTTACCAAGTCTTACTTTCATCACCCACATACTCACTTTACTTGATTTCAGGAGCACAATGGAAGGAATAGGCAACCTGTTTATCATTCACTGAACATCCATCTTATTAAAAAAAAAAAACAATCAATACAGGATACTTTACTCCTATTTGCAACAATGCAATGTGTGGTGTTACAACAGGAAAAAAAATATTGATGGTAAGCTTTTCCTTTCCTTAAGACTTCAGCTAGGTAAGAAATATGGCCACTTCTCTTTTAAGGCTGTATTCATTTTTAATGATATTACTTTGGTAAACAGTAATGTTCAAGCCTTAAAAAAATACATAGTTTATCAGTTACATTGATATTTAACAAAGATCCATACCTTTGTTTTACTTACTGTGCTTATCAAGTAAGATAAAGTGTCATCTGATAATCTTTCTAAGTAAATTTTAGACTTCTGACTAACTACATATATATTTTTTTACTCTGTATAGGAGAGAATCATCAGCTTCATCACCTACAAGCCATTATTAACATCTTCAAAAGATTTTTTTCTTACATTCAACTTCAGTTCCAACAATACCATCCCGATATAGAATTTTGTTTTATTTTTTTCTCCTGGTTTAGAAAAATTATAGGTGAATATGTAAAGGAATTATAGGTCTGGGAGGGATGGTAAGGACCTCATATTACAATGTAAAAAAAATTACTTCTCCCTCTTTTTCAGATTCTATATATAACATATTTTATCAAATCAATTGTGACAGCTACTATATATGAATAATATATTAACAGATTAATAGATTTACTTATAAATACTATATGATACTATATATGGGTATATAGATATTATATGTGGATATCATCTGTATATATGGATATTACTAACTTCTAATAAATCATCTTGAGGTAGTTAGAGCGTAACATTAACCCCATTAGTTCTTGAGACTTCATGTTATAAACCTTAAAAAATCTAAATTCTGTATATATGGATACCTAGCTTTGATAACTTAGCCTTCTGGTAAGATGGCATGGTAATGAAAATTCTGTCATTTTAATTTTAATTTATAAAAGATCCTCACTGTTTGATTCTCAGCTGCAAGGCTCAAACAAATAGATCATAATTTATTCTATAGTGAAGAAACAGCCCGATGATAATTCTTGTCATAAGACTATTAGGTAAATTTAAAAGGTCATAAGGTATACTTACATAGTGTATTGCTGGTTAGCTTAATTGGATATACTAACAAGCCTAATAGGTCAAGATTATATGGTAAGGGAACATCAGCAAAAATGACAGTAAGAACCTCTAAAAATTTGCTCCTTCATAAAAGCAATGAGAACACTGGCCAAAAATTGCCAAATAATTTTTTTCAGAAAAAAATGGAAATTAACCATTTTTTCTGCCTTGCAGAAATCAAGGTAGTGTTTATTAAACACACACACACAGCTGAATCTCAGTAATAACAGCAAGCTTTGTGGTGTGGTGAAGCTATTCTTCCTCCGTCCCTCTCCCAGATCGGCAGTACTCCTGAAAATCAATAGCCCACAATCATAGTGAAAACCAAGATCCTTGCAAAAACCAGAGGAGGCAAAAAGAAGTGTGAGATCCTTCTAAGCCCAATTCCCAGAAGATTATCATTATTTGACCTGTTGGCTATAGCCTGAAAAATCCCACTTACAAGACTGTCTTTATTTTAGGAGCTTATCCAGTTTGAAAGCCTTTTGCCCAGGGGCCTTGGTCAAAGACAACTGCAGGCAATTGTGGCTGCCTAGGTCAGTGTATACCAGTTGGGGAAAATAATATAAAATCCAAAAAGGTTAAAAGTAAAAGCTTTTGAATATGGAAACTTGAGAAGATATGAAATATTCCTGGGACTTTAAAAGGCCATAAGTGTAGGGCTGTACACATCCCTGGGTTATGTACATATATGCTCAGGAAAAAATCTGACAAGGCCTTTATTTCTCACAACTGACTGACCCTGAGGCTCTGCAGAAGCATGAAATAGAGATTAAGGCAGAGTTTTTAACTGTTTGGCTGAGTATTAAAGGCATGCCTCAACAAACATACAGAGCCCTTGGTGAAGACTGAGAAACTCACTTGTTTTATGCATTTAAAGAAATCTTGGGGAGTTCCCATCATTGCTCAGTGGTTAACAAATCCGACTAGGAACCATGAGGTTGCAGGTTTGATCCCTGGCCTTGCTCAGTGGGTTAAGGATCTGGCGTTGCCATGAGATGTGGTGTAGGTTGCAGACGCGGCTCGGATCCCATGTTGCTGTGGCTGTGGCAAAGGCCGGCTGCTACAGCTCCTGTTAGACTCCTAGCCTGGGAACCTCCATATGCTGTGGGTGCGGCCTTAGATAAGGCAAAAAGACAAAAAAAAAAAGGAATTTTGGTCTAATCATCAGCTGAACACTAACTAAACAGAGACTTCTGTGGCCACACACAACAAAGAAACCAGGCTTTACAGAATTACAAATAACAACTAAGAGCAAAAACAGCAAACCTGGTGAGACTGGAGAATCTGATATCCAGAGTTGCTACATTACATTATTTACAACATTCAGTTTTCAATAAAAAAAAATACAAGGCATGCAACGAAATAGGAAAATATATCCCATTCACTGTAAAAAAGCAATCAATAGAAAAAAGCCCTGGGGAAGCCCAGACATTGGACTTGATAAATAAACACTCTAACCAGCTATTTTAAATATGTTCTAAGTAAATGTGTCTAGAGAATTAAAGGGAATTATAAAAATGATGTCTCACCAAGGGCAGTTTAAATAGATATAAAAAGAGCCAAATAGAAATGCTTAAATTGCAAAGTGAAAAATTCCACTAGAGAGGCTCACTGTGAGATTTAAGAAGGTGAAGAGTGAACTTAAAGATAGGTTAATTGATATTATCCAGTAGAAGGAGAAGAAAGAAAAAGGAATGAAGAAAAATGAACAGACCCTAAGAGACCTATTGGATGTCATCAAAATTAGCAAAGTATGCCAGAGGAGAGTCCCAGAAGGAGAGACATGAATCAAAAAATTTTTGAAAAAACAATAGAATAAAATTTCCCAAATTTGATGAAAAGCATTACTCTAACATCCAAAAAGCCCAATCAATTCCAAACAGGATAATCTCAAAAAACTCTGAATCTAGGCATATCAAAATAATGCTGTCTAAAGATAAAGAAAATCCTGAAAATAGAAAGACTGGGCCCATTTATCATACATAAAAGATCCTCAATAAGATTAACAGCCAATTTCTTATCAGAACCATAGAGGCCAGAAGGCAGTGGGATGACATATTCAAAGTGAAGAAAGAAAACTATCAACCAAAAATGATATACATAGCAAAACTATTCTTAAAAAAATGAAGGAAAAATAGACATTCCAGATGAGCAAAAATTGTGAGAATTTATTGCTAGCAAAACTAAAAGAAATACTAAGGGGAGTTTCTCTAGCTAAAATGAAAGGATATTAGAAAGCAGCTCATATCCAATGAAGAAATAAAGAACACAATAGATAAATATTAAAGACAGTATAAATGCATTTCAGTTTGTAACTTTTTTTTCTCCTCTCTAATTTAAAAGACAAATCTGTCTGACAGGCACAAAATATGTACAAATGTAACTTGTGCGACAAAAAATGTACAAAGGAAGGAGCAGAAAACGGCATTACACAGGAACAAAAATTTTGTGTAATACTGACATGGTATTAATGTTGGTATTAATATGAAATAGAGACTTTTAAGTCAACATGTTAATTGTAATCTCTATTACAACCACTACAAAGATAACTCAAAAACTAGTGAAAGAAATACAAAGATAATTAAAATGGTACATTGGAAAATATACATTTAACAGAAAAGAAGACAAATAGAAAAAGACGAACAAAAGAGACATAAAACCAAAAGAATCATAGATCACACATAATTAAACAAACTAATTACTGCATGACTTCTCACAAATCTTTTGAAATATTAATGGATATTATGAAGCTTCAAATGGGGATAGAGTATGTGGAATTTTCCAAACATGTTTGGACATAGAACTATTTTTTCAAATATTAATCCATAGGTCCAATGTTCCATTCAAAATCTTCAAGACATACTAACTTAATCTTTATAACATAAAACGACAAAAATGTTATCCCTTTTGTGATTCATAATTCATATGGTTGAAAATGAATTTTGAGAGTATTCTCAGGATTAAGAAGGAAGTTTCTTTTGTAAACTAAGAGTTTTATTTATGAGGGCTCATACTGACCCACAGTGTATATCAGAAAGTATATTAGAATCAAGCAAAGAGTAGAATGGAAGGAAAGGGAATAGTTTCTTAGGCTTTCAAGTCTGATGGAATTTACTAGCCAGTTACATGCTTTATAACATTGGCTGAATTGCTTAATCTAAGGGTCCATTCTTTCCCTTTGTAAAATAGAAGATGATAAAGCTAGCTCATAAAGTGGCTGAGAGGAGTAGAAAACAGAAACATTTTATTATGGCATCTGGCACATAGTAAGCACTCAAATATTAATTACATATGATTACATGGGTAGAATGAGTAACATGCTACAATAGGTCAAATAAATGTTTCCGTCAACACCCTACCTGTGCCATGGCTCATTCTCAGAATACTTAGAAGATATTTTTTCACTTATTTTGTATAAAATTTTCTATTATATAATGATTAAATCCATTAGTGAAAATGCAGCAGCTACTATACAAGTAAATGGTTCACGTGGAAGTTGTGAGCTGCAGCTACTCTTTCAGATTAGTAACCATACCAGAGGAATGCTTGCCTGTATGAAGAAAAGCAGTGGGAGGATAAAATACACCAATAAGAGGTAGAAGTAAGTAATCACTGCCACATCCAGTCTTTTCTCAGGGAAAGTAAATCAAATAATTAAATAGTTGCTACTATTTAATTATGTGCTTAAATAGTACTTTACCACTCCTATATCATAGCTTAGCTTCACCACAGCTTTATTAGGTTTCAAAACTGCTATCTCAGCCTTTAAAAAAGTGAGTACAACTACTCTAACTATTCTGCTAATGAGGAAACTGAACCTAGGAGGACCGACTTGCTGAACAATTTGGAAAGTGTAAATTAGAAGATATGATATGTGTGGAGCATTTAGCTGATTTGCTGTTTATGTTAGACTTGGTGCTGGTCTTTGAATTTTAATTTCATGACTGAATATTGTATTTCTGAGCCTATCTAATTTAATTTCTCACAGTTGAACCAGTGCAAAAGGGATAATTGTGTCCAACACTGCAACCAGCCCATGTTTCTCCATTGATGGGAGTAATAAAGCTCAGCTAAAGCCACAAAAGTATCATTAAACACATACCTTCAACTGCCCAAGTCAAATCTCAGATCAACAAACTTCCTTTCACGGTACCTTATTTTACCACTCCCCTTTCCACTGTCCACTTAGGTTGCTTACACTCTGTGATGTAAAGCCTAAAATTAAGGTCCAATATTATGTGCTGCCTTGACATCTGGTCAAACTGGAAGGGTCTCAAATGGCCAAATGGTATGTTCTCCCTACTCTGCACCTGGGATAAAGTATCCAAGCCAAACAACCCTACTTATAAAATGGACCAGGTACAGTTTCTGCTTTTCCCTGAGTAGCAGATTTCAGTTCCCTGCAATCCCATGGAATAAGCCAATAACACTGTCCTGCAGATACTAGGTGTCACCTCATACTCTTAATACTACAAAAACTACTTCCCACAGCCTCTGCTAATTTACTACATTCCCAAGTAAAACATTCATAAGGCAATGCATGATATGTTCTATCTTCTTCCCAGGCCATGAGTATATGTGACTAACTGCTGTCCATATCATTTATCCAGCATCTGGTGTCATATGTTTGGCAATCCCCATTACCCTATGGCAGGAATCCTTCCATCATAAGTGTGGTGAAAAGAAAACAAAACAACTGGAATCACGAACAGGATGGTCCCACCATTACTGACAATATCTGGTTAACAATACCTAACTCTTCTTGGTTAACTAATTGGCTCCATGATGTGATGCAGGCCACCTACAGTAGAAGCACCAGTTGCTAGTGGGCTTGTACCTCGGCCTGAGCAGCACTTTGTTGTCTTTGTTGGATGGCATCATCTATTTCCATCCTAAAATGCTCTTGCCCTCAAGATGAGAACTGATATTAGCTGACAATACACGAGCATGATGTGCCGTTAGCTTCAACTTGTGTTTGGGAAGTGAGGCTCCTGCCTATTAGGGTGGTGACAACACAGCACCTTAACCAGATGGCACTTGAGTTCTGCTTACCAAAAATCAGGGTAGAGCTCTGTGGGTACTACATGACTACATGACTCATGACCATCAGCGGGGTGCTTGGGGCAGCCATATGGGCATTGCTTGTGATTGTGCACTGCTAGGATGGGCTCAAGAATGGCCTTTTTTAAGTTTGTGGAAAATAAATAAGCTACCAACCTAGGTTGTTCACCTTGTCCATTTCATGTGCTGATACTCCCCTAGCTTCTGTCATGTGGGCTCTCCTGATCCCCAATGATATTAAGGTACACATTTATGGTAGTCTATTTCCGAGGTGCTAAAGAGAAAGAAATCGGGAAGGAATATTTGGTATTAGCCCTTCCAAAAACACCAAATAAGCTAACCTGCCTACCAGCACATGAAGAGTTAATCTTGTAATTACAGGGTTTAATGGCCCCCACATGGTCCATAAACACAATGTCTTTATTGGATGTGGACTCCTCAACCCCGGGAGACTGACTGATACTTCCTGGAGAAGGAAGAAACAACCTCTGAGGTGAGTCACTGGGCACTCAAACTTTTCCCTAGGGATCTCACTACATTTAAACATGGCACACCCTGTAAACTTGAGAAAATGAGACTCTATCGATCATACCCCAGGTATAATAGGTATTATGGCCCAACATAAATTAAAACAAGGCCTTCAATGATTGCTACCCATCGTACAACACCTATTTAGTGAAGGGGTGATTATCCTCAATGTTTCTTCTTTCAGCAATAAAATTGTATTTTCTTAAGCTTGAAATGAGTGGCACCTCACATTAGTTAACACAACTTAATGCTGTGGTCCCATCCATTAAGGCCGCCATGTCCAATATCTAATGTTATCAAAATCACTAACTCCATCCATTCAGCAAATGATATACATCTTACTATTACAGATCTGTCTAATACATTATGCTTGCTTCCCCTTTCGACATCCTTTCACTCACAGTTTGCTTTCACATCCAAAGAGAAATGACCCTTGGCTACTCCTGGGGTACCTCAGAAGCCTTGCAATCAAACACAGTCTTTACAGGCAATATCTTAACTGTATCAACCTTTCTGCATGAACACAGGTATGATATTACATGGAGGATATCCTCTGAGGAGAAAATTCACTTTCCACATTTATTCAGGAAAAACCCATTCATAAAATGGCTCATAAAAAGGAGATGTGACTTTGTCCTATATATAATTTAAGAGTCATGCCACTTTGGTTAAATTTCTAAAAATTATTTGGTAATCTAGGGGTTGTTCCACCTCTGACATTGTCAAGAGACAATTATAGATCCTTTCCATACCCTCAATGTTAAAACAGGTCCAATATCTTTTAGGCCTTTTTTGGGACCTGGAGATAAATTCCTCATTCAAAAATTTTATTTAGGAGTTCCTGTTGTAGTTCAGCGGGTTAAGAATCCGACTAGTATCCATGAGGATGTGGGTTTAATCCCTGGCCTCACTCAGGGGGTTAAGGATCTGGCATTGCTGCAACCTGCAGCATGGGCCGCAGACATGGCTCAGACCTGCCACTGCTGTGGCTATGATATAGGGTAGCAGCTGTAGCTCCAATTCTACCCTACCCGGGAACTTCTATATGCTGCAGGGGTGGCACTAAAAAGAAAAAAAAATAATTTCACTTATGCTGTTATTCGCAAATCTGCCCACCAGGAATAGCAGGCCCTCAAAAAAGGCTCTAGAATCTGTCAAAACTGCCATACAACAGGCACTCCCTTTAGTGGCCCTGGCACTTCATTTTAGAGGCTTTAAGCAACCTCCTCTCAAGTCTCCTAGAGTTCCCAGACCACCTATAATAACTAAAAGTTGCCCACAAACGTCTGATGTAAGAAACTGCCCTCCTATGCTACACACTATACACCATTAGAGCAGAAACTGCTGGCCACCTACTTGGCACTTTTGGAAGTTTAGGCCCTGGGCCCACAATCCTCTGTACTGAGCTAACCATTACACCGTAAGTTATAAAATCAGCACCTTGATTGGAGTTCCCTGGTGGCTAAGTAGGTTAAGGATCTGGTGTTGTCACTGCTGTAGCTTGGGTCCCTGCTGTGGCAAAGGTTCAGTCCTTGGCCCTTGGCATGGCTACTAAGGCCTCCTGTCTACAGGATGAAGCAAAACGTGGACCCTCAGGCATATCCTACCTGAAGGAAGTGGTGGACTCCTTTGCTTTCAGTCCCTTGTCAGATTCCATGGAACTAGAAGAGTCACTCCTCTTCCAGACCTGCTGGCTATCCAGAGAGTCACTTAGGATCAACTGAGTGAAAAGCAAAAGAAATTCATAGACATTATGGATAGTACTACCACCACATAAGCGACGGAGCTCATTAGGGAGTTGCTGCTTTTTCATCCCTTAACCAGGACATCCCTGATAAGAAAACAGACCTCAATGTCGGCAAAACTGGTTACACTTCATACAATCACCTCAGCACTGGACACCCAAGGAAGAAAATGGCCCCACCTACACCACTGCCTAAGAGCTGTTCCTTCTGGTATAAAAAAGTCTGGCAGTCTCTTGCCTCACAGACAATATAAAGCTAGGTAACAGATGTCTCTATGATGCTAAGACAATAATTCAAGGCCTTACCATGACACTCCTTAACAACTTCAGAGCTCCAGACATTGCTGATGGTGACCAAGACACTCAATTCACTTTTATTTAATTTTCTTTTCTCATTAGCCCCCTTTACCTTCAAACATCTTTTTTAATGGAAATGCAATTATATTTTCTCTTATGCTGCATCTAGGACTTGCTACCTATTCTTAAATATTTTTTATTAGAGTACAGTTAATGTACAGTTCTGTGTCAATTTCTGCTATACAGCATAGTGACCCAGTCATATATATATACACACATACACAGGAAAGCTACATATGTACATACACATCCTTTTTCTCATATTATCTATCATGTTCTACACCAAGAGATTAGATATAGTTCCCTGTGCTGTACAGCAGGACCTCATTGGTTATCCATTCTAAATGTAATAGTTTGCATCTACCAACCCCAAACTCCTCATCCATCCCACTTTCTCCCCCCTCCTCACAGCAACCACATCTGCTTCCCATGTCTGTGATCTGTTTCTGTTTTATAGATAGGATCATTTGTGCCATATTTTAGATTCTACATATAAGTGATATTGTGTGGTATTTGTCCTCTTTCTTATTTCACTTAGTATGAGAATCTCTAGTTGTACCCGTGTTGCTGCAAATGCCATTATTTTGTTCTTTTTATGGCTGAATAGTATTCCATTGTGTATATGTACCACAGCTTTTTAATCCATTAATCTGTCAGTGGACATTTAGGTTGTTTCCACTTCTTGGCTATTGTGAATAATGCTGCAGTGAACATAGGGGTGCGTGTATCTTCTTAAATTACAGTTTTGTCTGGATATATGCCCAGAGGTGGAATTGCTAGATCATATAATAGTTCTACATTCAGTTTTCTGAGGAACCTCCATACTGTTTTCCATAGTGGGTGTACCAATTTACATCCCCATCAACAGTGAAAGAGGGTTCCCTTTTCTCCACACCCTCTCTAGCATTTGTCATTTGTAGACTTGTTAATGATGGCCATTCTGACTAGTGTGAGGTGGTACCTCATTGGAGCTTTCATTTGCATTTCTCTAATAATTAGTGATGTTGAACATCTTTTCATATGCCTACTAGCCATTCATTATGCCTTCTTTGGAGAAAGGCCTATTTAGGTCTTCCACCCATTTTTTGATTGGGTTGTTTGTCTTTTATTATTGTCGAGTTATATGAGCTGTTTGTATATTTTGCAGATAAGGCCCTTGTCAGTTGTATCATATATAAAGATTTTCTCCCACTCTGTGAGTTGTCTTTTGGCTTCTTTAATCATTTCCTTTGTTGTGCAAAAGTTTTGAGTTTAATTAGGTCCCACTGGTTTATTTTTGTTTTTATTGTTATTATTCTAGGAGATAGATCAAACAATATGTCACTGTGACTTGTGTCAAAGAGGGTTCTGCCTATGTTTTCCTCTGGGAGTTTCATGGAAATAAACCCAAGCACCTATGATCAACTAATCTATGACAAAGGAGACAAGAACATACAGTGGAAACAGTCTCTTCAATAACTGGTGCTGGGAAAACCGGACAGCTACACGTAAAAGAATGAAATTAGAACACTCTCTAATACCATATACAAAAATAAACTCAATTCACTTCTTAGAACATGCAATTTTGGGCCTGTAAAGAAGGCATTCACAGCTACAGCTCCTGTTAGACCCCTAGCCTGGGAACCTCCATATGCCGTGGGTGTGGCCCTAGATAAGGAAAAAGACAGAAAAAAAAAAGAAGGCATTCAATGAAATCCCCACCTCCCCCATAAACCCCAGGCAGCTGGTATAACTGAGGAATAATGGATTCCTCAAAAAACTCCTTTTTAAGTTTTAAAAAACTCAAATGGGTCCCCTTCTGGTTGTCGCTATTGTGACAGGCATTTATTAGTCTAAATTCGTGCCCCCTGAGGATACGTGCTCCCTACTCCAATGCTATACAGGTCTTTCAATGACTTTATTGGCCATAAAAGGAAATAACTCTAAATTTGATGGTTTTGCCTACTAAATCACCATGTGGCCCTCTCCCTTTTGGCCAAGAGTCTACTTTGTTTCCTAGGGAGGCACTTCACCTACTTCCTAGAAGTCCTAGTCATAACCTAGGTTTAAACTGATGTCAAGGTATCAAGGGGTCAATTGCGTAAAACCTAAAATTAAGACTCAATATTATTTGCTGCGTTGACATCTTACAAAATTGAAAGGGCCTCAAATGGTATAACTGCAAGTACTTCTCCCTAGTATATTCCCACAGATAAGGCCCCCTAACCAAACAACCCTACTTATCAAGGAGACCAGGCACACCTCCTGATTATCCCTGAGTAGTGGATTTTAGTTCTCTGCCAGATCACAGAATTATTTGGCAAACAAGCCAAATACATCCTCCTGTGGGAACTGGGGTAGGGGGCGGGTGCGCACCATGACCTCTTAATACTATAAAACCTGCCTGTGGTTATTTACTCTGTTCTCAAGTACAACCCCTTGGCCACCTACATGGTATACTGTGTCCTCCTCCCCTAGGCTGTGAGTGTATGTGCCTAATTACTACTCTTAATCTCATTTGTCCAGTATTGTGTGTCATATGTTTAGCCATACTCATAATCCTACAGCAGGAATTTCTCCCTAACCAATGGAGTAAATAAGTGATTAAAACACACCCTTTCATTAGGTCACCAATAAGCACAGATGAACAACAGGTAGCTGTGCTTTCAGGAAAGCCTGTCCTCTGCAAGGCATGGAAAACAGGAAGGGCAGAAGATAAATTTCATTTGGAAGAAGTGCAAGTGTCAGGGTAAATATGGATCATGTAGGGAAATAATTAACAAATTAGTCAGATTTGAGAAGTGTCGGCTACGTGATCTTCTTCATCCCAGACTAAAGTCGTGAGCCATGAGAATTAAAAGTAGTGAAATATAAGGAAAACTAAGTGGGGGGGGGGGTTAAATGCCACATCCCAAAATATTCCTAAGGAACCTGTGAGACAGGAGGTAAATGACTTAAAAGAGCAAGATAGCAGGTGGATAATGCACAAACACGTTTAAATAGAAATTGGAGTTTTATTTAAACAGACGGAAAAACGTGTATTTGTAAGAATGAGAACGAGTGAGACAAAGTCTGTTACAGATAAGCAAAAACCATTTATTTGTTCCTTTATTTTTATACGTATTCACAGGCCCTATTAACAGGTCCATGCAATGAATATAAGAGCTAAATAATAAAAAAGGATCAGCCCATCTATTAATCCCTTAGCCAATTTATAAATTCAAGACTGTTCTGAAAATTTTCTCTACCATTGTACAGTAAATAATTTATTTTACCTAGAATAATTAACCACCCTGACTAAGAAAAGACTTCTGATTAACCTTTTAATAAATATCTTTAGTGGGCTATCTATTGAAAAGCTAGGATTCCATTAGGTTTTCTTTTTTTTTTAATCAGACTCAGGACTGAACTACCCCTTTCAGTTTGAAGCCTGACAGCCTAAAATAGGAGCAAATTTATACTGTGGAAAACTGATGAGTCTCTACAGCTATTTCCAGGAAGTTACAGCAAATATTAGCTAGAATTTCAGATGGCAACATCATACTTCCAGAGCAGGTAAATACCTCTAGCTCTGGAAATCAAAGTGTTCTTCACCCTTACGAAAGTAGCACTGAAGCAAGAAACAAATATAAGAATTATTGTGGTTTCCTCCCTAGAAGCATTTCTGATTTAACTACAACAGTTTCTTAGTGCACATTATGTAGCAGCTGGGTGATCTCCTGCCCTGACATCCCTGAATGAGATCTCTCTCAGCTGTCTGCACCTGGAATAGATCCACTTTGCTCTTCACTTTACCCTAAGGAAGGTGTAGCTTTTGAAGTTTGCAAAAAAAAAAAAAAAAGTAAATGTACCTAAGGTACTAATATAACATTGCCAAATGAAAGGTGTTACTTTGATATATTTAGGAATTCAGAATTGGGAAGTCGAGAAATGAAGGACAATGTCTTCAGTTTGTTATTTTTTTTCTCCTCACATAGCATCTAGCAGAGTTTAAAGCACACAGTAGGTGCACAGGAAATACTACTGACTGTTTTTCTACTAAATATGCAAAGAGATGACTGTACAAATCACTTCATATTCATACAGTGTTTGTTTTTTCCCACCATGATCCATATCTAATCAGAAAGTACTCAAACCTAAACTGGATAATAGAGACCTTGACAATTCATCCCCGAATTCTTTTTTTAATTTTTATTTTTCCATTATAGCTCGTTTACAGTTTTCTGTCAATATTTCAACTGTACAGCATGGTGACCCGGTTATACCTACATATATAGATTCGTCACAAGTGATTAGACATAGTTCCTGGTGCTATACAGCAGGATCTCCTTGCTTTTCCATCCCAAAGGCAATAGTCTACAACTATTAACCCCAGACCCCCAAACCATCCCACTCCCTCCCCCACTTCTTTTCCTTAATAACATGAATTTACTTGATTTTTTTCTATGTGGATGAAGGGCGATTCTGCTTGCTGGTACAGGGTATAGCCTAGAAATGTGGTTCCAAATCTGTAGATTGTAGATCCCTGGGCAACTACAAAGTTATTTATTGTAACTGGTATATGAATCTAGCAGCAAATTACAATCATCTGTTCTGCAAAGGATAGAAGAGACTAGAATAGAGTAGAACAGAATAGAAGTAAAATGAAGTTAAAAAAGTCTTCATCCATTAAAAAAATGAAAAATAATGGTCCAGATAAACACTTTGGTATTGTTCTAATTCTATACTTCTATTGACTGTGAAATAGAAAAAGTCAACAAATGTTTTCTAAGTTCCAAAAAGTAAAGTTTAAATTCAAAGGTCTTACATATCATTTCCTGATCCTTATACCTGCTCTATTAGCCTCATCCCTGATTTCATAGCATTCCATGTAGTTTAATGACAAAAATCCATAAATGACAACAAAATCCTTCATTTTATTAATTTTTGAAAACATGAACACATGGAAAAACAGGATACAATACTGCATATGAAGTTCAATCACAATTCTGTAAAAGAAAAAGACCACAGGAAAGAAAGTAAAATTATGGATGATTTGTATTTTCTTTATACATTCTAAAAATTTCCAAAACAAACACAAAAATATGTTTTTATAATAAACAAAGGCCTTGTAAGTTCTCTTAGGAGAAAGGAATCAGAATAATACTGTGTTGTTACAAATCCAAAAGGGTTTTAAATTCCCACTTTTACACTAGGCCATGATGATTATCAAAAATCACATTTAACTTTTCCACCTAAGTAGTCCTAAAACTACTTCATATATTGTTATCCAAGTTAATACTACTGGAAAGCTAAAATAACCAGAATGCTCTAGAGAACTGTGCATTTGCATCTTCCATCTTCTGTGTACATAAGAAAGAGTAATAAGGAAGGGTAAGTGAAGCAGACTCTACTAAGGCCTTATTAGTAATCTGCTCAGTCATTAAGAATAGAAACCACTAGTGGGTGTGTGAAGTGGTACTGCATGATTTCAATTTGCCTTCCCTAATGACCCATAATAATGAGTCTCCTGACATGTACTTACAGGCCATTTGAATCTTTTCTTTGGACAAATGTCTACACAAGTCTATTGACTATTTTAAAAAAATGGGTTGTCTTTTTGTTGTTGAGTTGCATGACTACATTACATATTTTCAATATTAGACCCTTATCAGATATATGATTTGCAAATATTTTCTCCCATTCTGTGGGATATCTTTGCACTTTCTTGATGATGTTCTTCTGAAGCACTAAAGTTTTTAAATCTGATGGTCCAATGTATCTATTTTTTGTTGTTTGTGCTTTCTGAGACACAGCTAAAAGTTCTTTGCCAAATCTAAGATCATGAAGATTTACTTGTAATGTCTTATTCTAATAATTTTATGGTTTGAGCACTCATATCTAAGACTTTGATACATTTTGAGTTAATTTTTACATATGTTGCAAGGTAGGATCCAACTTCATTCCTTTCATATGCATATCTAGTCATCTCACCAATAAGCATTGAAAAAAAAACTGCTCTTTCCTCATTGATTGGTTTGGTCACCTTTGTCAAAATCAACATGTCAAATAGATACAAGTTTACTTATGGACTCTCAATAATATCCCATTGAGTTATAGGATGGACACATAAACCAATGGGATATTACTGACTAGAAAAGGAAATTAGACTAGACATATAAACAAATCATAATAGCATCACACTATTACGATTGTTGTAGGTTTGTATTGTGTTTTGAAAACTGAAAGTTGAGTCCTCCAATTGGATGCTATGTTTTGAACACTGTTTTGGCTCTTTGGGATCCTTGAAATTACACACAAATTTTAGGATCAAGTTTTCTATTATTGCAAAAAAAATAGCGATTTTGATAAGAGTTGCAATGAATCTATATAATTCTTTAGGGATGCCATCTTAGCAATATTAACTCTTCCAATCCATGAACATGAGATGCCTTAGGTCTTCAATTTCTTTTGGCAAAGTCTTGCACTTTTCAGTGTACTAAAGTCTTCCACTTTTTTGCTTAAATTTATTTCAAAGCATTTTATTCTTTTGGATGCTATTGCAAATTGAATTATTTTCTTAATTCCCTATTCTGAGTGTTTATTATTTATGTATAGAAATATAATGGATGAACATAGATGCACAAATCCTCAACAAAATACTAGCAAACCAAATCCAAATATATATTAAAACAATCATACACCATGATCAAGTAGGATTTATCCCAGGGATGCAAGGATTCTTCAATATCCGTATATCTATCAATGTGATACACCACATCAACGAACTGAAGAATAAAACCATATGATCATCTCAACAGACGCAGAAAAGGCTTCTGACAAAATTCAACACCCATTTCTGATAAAAACTCCCCAGAGAGTGGGGATAGAGGGAACCTACCTCAACATAATAAAAAACATATATGAAAAACCCACAGCTAATAGTCTCAATAGTGAAAAAATGAAAACATTGCCACTAAGACCAGGAACAAGACAAAGATGTCTACTTTCACCACTGTTATTCAACATAGTTTTGGAAGTCCTAGCCATGGCAATCAGAGAAGAAAAAAGAAATAAAAGGAATCCAAACTGGAAAAGAAGTAAAACTATCACTGTTTGCAGGTGACATGATACTATACTTAGAAAATCCTAAAGACAGCACCAGAAAACTGTTAGAACTCATCAATGAATTTGGCAAAGTTGCAGGCTACAAAATTAATACACAGAAATCAAGTGCATTTCTATATACTAATAATGAAAGATCAGAAAGAGAAATCATCCAACTTACAATTGCATCAAAAAGAATAAAATACCTAGTAATAAACCCACCTAAAGAGACAAAAGACCTATACTATGAAAACTATAAAACGCTTATGAAAGAAATCAAAGATGACATACACATGAAAAGATATACCATGCTCTTGGACTGGAAGAATCGATACTATCAAAATGACTACATGACCCAAGGTGATCTACAGATTCGGTGCAATCCCCAACAAATTATGAAAAACATTCTTCACAGACCTAGAACAGAATATTTTAAAATGTGTATGGAAATGCAAGAGACCCCCAAATAGCCAAAACAATATTGAAAAAAGAAGAAGGAAAACGGAGAAATCAAGTTTTCTGTCTTTAAACAATTCTACAAAGTCACAGTCATCAAAACAATATGGTACTGGCACAAAAAAAAGAAATACAGACCAATGGAACAGCATAGAAAGCCTAGATATAAACCCAAGTACCTATGGGCAACTAATCTATAACAAAGGAGGACAGAACATAGAGTGGAAGAAAGTCTCTTCAATAAACAGTGCTGGAGAAACTGGAAAGTTGCATGTAAAAGAATGAAAGTAGAAGACTATCTAATACCATATAAAAAAATAAACTCAAAATGGATTAAAGACCTAAATATCAGGCCAGACACTATAAAACTCCCAGAGGAAAACATACGCAGAATGCTGTTTGACATAAATCACAGGAACATCTTGCTTGTTCCACCTCCTAGAATAATGACAATAAAGACACAAATAAACCAATGGTACCTAAGCAAACTCAAAAGCTTTTGCACTTCAAAGGAAACCATTAAAAAAAAACCCACAGAATGGGAGGAAATCTTTGCCAATGATGCAACATATAAGGGCCTAATCTTCAAAATATACAAACAACTCATGCAACTCAACACAGCAACAAAAAAACAAACCCAACTGAAAAATGGGCAGAAGACCTAAGTAGACATTTCTCCAAAGAAGATATACAGATGACCAACAAGCACATGAAAAAAAAAATACTAAACATCAATAATTACTTGAGAAATGCAAATCAAACCTACTATGAGGTACCACCTCAAATCTGTCAGAATGGCCATCATTAACAAGTCAACAAATAGCAAATGCTAGAGAGGGTGTGGAGAAAAGGAAACCCTCCTACATCGTTGCAGGGAATGTAAATTGGTAAAACCACTATAGAAACAGTATGGAGATACCTCAGAAAACTAAATGGAGAGCTACCATGTGATACGGCAATTCCACTACTGGGCATACATCCAGACAAAACTTTCACTGAAAAGGGTACATGCACCCCTATGTCCACAGCAGCACTATTCACAATAGCGAAGACATGAAAACAACCTAAGTGTCCGTCGACAGATGAATGGATTAAGAAGATGTGGTACATATATACAATGGAATATTACTCAGCCATAAAAAAACAAATTAATGATATTTGCAGCAACATGGATGGATCTAGAGACTCTCATACTAAGTGAAATAAACCAGAAAGAAAAGAAAAAGACAAATACCATATATCACTTATTTGTAGAATCTAAAATATAGAACAGATGATCCTATCTAAAAATAAAAAAACAAAGTAAAAAGAGAAACAGATCATTGCCAAGAAGAGCAGACTCAGGGTTCCCTGGGGGAAGAAAGAGGAGGGAGTGGGATGGATGGGCATTTTGGAGGTTTTTTGGATGCAAACTTACATTTGGAATGGATGGGCAATGGGATCCTACTGTACGCACAGGAAAATGTGTGTGGTTGGGTCACTTTGTTGTACAACAGAACTTGATGAAACACTGTAAATCAACTATAATTTTAAAAATAGATATACAACCAATTTTTATGCATTGATCTTATATACTGAAGCATTGCTGAAATCATACAATATTTTTTCTGGATTCTTTAGGTTTTATTATATATATAGAATTATATCATTTGTGAATAGTGATAGTTTTACTTCTAACTTTCCAAATTGGATGAGTTTTATTTTCCTTGCCAAAGTGATCTGCCTAGAACACCCAGCACAATATTAAGCAAAAGTGGCAAAAGCAAGCATCTCTGTGTTGTTCACAATTTTAGATGAAAAATTTTCAGTCATTCATCACTGAGTATAACATAAAATGTGAGTTTTTCCTAAATACCCTTTATCAGGTTAAAGAAATTCCCTTATATCCCTAATTTAAGTTTTCTTATCATGAAAAAGTGTTGGAATTTTTAAAAAGTCTTTTTCTGCATTAAGATAATCATATAAACACAACACTGTAAACCAACCAGACTTCAACAATATATGTATAAAGAGATAATCGTATAGCTTTCTCCCTTTGTTCTATTAGCATGCTATAGTACATTGATTTATATTCTTTTTCTTTTTTTTTGTCTTTTTTTAGGGCTGCACCCACAGCATATGGAAGTTCCCAAGCTAGGGGTAAAATTGGAGCTGTAGTCACTGGCCTACGCCACAGCCACAGCAATGTGGGATCCAAGCTGCATCTGCGACCTACACCACAGCTTACAGCAACGCCAGATCCTTAACCCACTGAGCAAAGCCAGGGATCAAACTGCATCCTCATGATACTAATCTGCTGCGTTACCAGTGAACCATGACACGAACTCCCCAATGATTGTTTTTTAATATGTTGAACTACTCTTAAATTCCTAGAAAAAAATCCCAATTAGTCAGGGCATATGATCCTTTTAAAATGCTAATAGATTCAACTTGCTAGTATCATTTTGAGAAATTTTACACCTATATTCATAAATGTTACTGGTTTGAAATTTTCTTTTCTTATGATGTCTCTTACGGTTTATTATCCAGATAATACTTGCCTTATAAAATGGATTAGGAAGTATCCCCTCCTCTATCGCTTCTCGGCCTTTTGACTAAGATCAAGTGTAGGGAGTATCTCCTCTTCTTTTAACTTTTTGGAGAAGTTTAAGGATTGGTGTTAACTTCTCTTTCAACATTTGAAATAAGTCACCCTGGTACATGTCTAATTGCTTCTCTCTTGCTACTTTGAAGATTCTCTTTTTCTTTTGGCAGTTGTATATATAACATGTCCTGATGTGGATCCCTTTGTGATTATTCTACTTAAAATATTTTGAGCTTCTTAGATGTGTAGATTCATGTCTTTTATCCAATTTGGGAAGTTTACAGTCATTATTTGTTCAAATATTTTTTTCTTCCCCTTCTACTCTTCTCATTCTCAGTCTCCCATTATGTATATGTTGGTATGCTTAATGGTACCTCACAGGCTTCTTAGAATGTGTTCATTTTTCTACATTCTTTCAAATTTTTTTTAATTTTTATTTTTTATTTATTTAATGATTTTTTATTTTTAGAGCCATACCTTCAGCATATGGAAGCTCCCAGGCTAGGAGTCCATTTGGAGCTAGAGCTTCCAGACTATGCCACAACCATGGCAATGCCAGAGTTGAGGCACATCTGCAACCTACACTTCATCTTGCAGCAATGCCGGATACTCAACCCACTGAACAGGGCCAGGTATCAAACACACATCCTCATGGATACTAGTGGGGTCTTAACCCGCTGAGCCATAATGGGAACTCCTACACTATTTTTTTTTTATTTCTGCTTCTCAGAGTGGATATTCTCAAATAACCTATAGTCATGTCCACCAATGCTTTCTTCTGCCTTCCCTACTCTACTGTGAGACCCTCCAATGAAATTTTCTTTTTAATTGTTAAACTTTTCAGCTCTAAATTTTCTCTTTGATTTCTTAAAATAATGTTTATTTTTTTTTTAATTTTTCTATTTAGTGTGACATTGTTCTCCAGGTTTCCTTCAGTTCTTTGCCCATGGTTTTCTTTAGCTCTTTGAGCATATTCAGTACAGGCTTTCTTTAATGAATCTAATTTCTGTGTTACTCAAGGACAAATTCTATTAGTTTTTTTTTTTTTTCTGGGTATGAACCAAATTTGTTCTCTCTTTGCATGCTTATAATTTTTAGCTGAAATTGGAAGTTTTAAATATTGTAATGTGCTAACTCTGAAAATCACATTCTTCTTTTTTGTGGTTTCTTTGTGTTATTTACTGTGGGTTGTAGATAGTTGTTTATTTAGTGACTTTTCTAAAATATATTTAGTGACTAGTTCTTTGTTGTATGTGGCTCTGAAGTCTGTTCCTTCAGCTTGAGGTCGACTAGTGCTTTGACAAAGATTTCCTGAAATGCTTGGAGCAAAAAAGTAAATACTTCCCCATATTTACAAACTGGACCTGTATTGGACATTTCCCTCAACACTTAGCCACTCTCTTATCAACTCTACCTCAGCTTTCACTTCTTAGTTGGGCTGAGCCTAAAGACCACCCACAGGTGAAAGTTTAAGGCCATCACAGGTGTTCTCAGACATGTGCACATGACTTTCCAGACTTTCTGTTAATTATAGGAGTTTTTCAGTGTCCTTATTCACCAAAATAACTCTTTCCCCAGATTTCCTATTTGAGTTTTCAGCATGTCTAATATTTTCTCCGACTGTAATATTTTGCCCCTGGCAGGCAGTAACCTGTTCATTTTTGTTGACAGTTTTTCTTGTTTAGTCCTTTTCCACCCTAAGAAAGTTCTGAGTTAGGTTAAAAAGATATCTTGTGTCAGACCTTTGAGGAAAGACACAAAAGATAGGTCAAAGCAGATACACACAAATTTTTAGGAATAAGCTCTGCCCTGTTCCTCTGAAAACAGGTATCCTCACCAAGAGTGTATTATCTCTAAGACAACTGTGACAGGGGAATGGGGTAAAGCTAATTAAAATACCACAAAACTTGACTTCCATGTTTAAGTCACCTTTTTCTTAATTCAGTTGTTGCTTGGTTACCATGAATCTCTGCCTATTTTCCAGATTTAAAAAAACTGATTTTGAAAGTTTTCACTAATTTTGCAGTGTTTATTTGGAGATATCAGTCCTTAGAGCTCCTTCATCTTCCATTTTTACTCTTTAATCATTTTATGAAAGTAGCAGGTGGGTGATGGAATATGGTCAAGAAGGAGGGCAGAAGGAAAAATCAAATGTGATATGATTTACTTTCATTTTTACCAATTATTGAGCATTCCTACCATGGTGAGTATATAAAGAGTTTCAAGACACATGACTCTGGGAGTTCCCATTGTGGCTCAGCAGTAATGAACCCAACTAGCATCCATGAGGATGTGGGTTCAATTCCTGGCCCTGCTCCATGGTTTAAGGATCCAGCAATGCTATGAGCTGTGGTGTACGTCACAGATGTGGCCTGGGTCCTGCATTGCGGTGGCTGTGCCATAGGCTGGCAGCTGCAGCTCCAATTCAATTGGACCCCTAGCCTGGGAACTCCCATATGACACAGGTATGGCCCTAAAAATTAAGAACAGCGACAAAAAAAAAGATGTTAACTCTCACAGTTCATAACATTGAAAGCCACGTCACCTTTTATTTTGTAATATAGTAGAGCAACACAGGAGTTGGGATACTAACCCTCCACACAGTTGAAATTCTGTGTATAACATACAGATTATACAGAAACCTTCCATATCCATGTTTTCACACCCATGGATTTGAACAACTACAGATCATATAGTACCACAGCATGTATTTAGTGAAAAATGTCCATGTATAAGTGGACCCACACACATTTTAAACCCATGGTGCTCAAGTGTCAACTGCATTAGTAATGACGGGATAAGAGGAAACTGATTTTGCCAGAGAATCTATACATAGAAGAAATCAGAAGTCCAGCCAGATTTGGAAGAGAATTTAAAGGTTAAAAAAAAAGGTAGGTTGGAGGTCTCTTGAATCAAGTTCTAACATTCAGAAGGAAGAAGGAGGAAGCAAAATAAGGCACAGGGCAAAATTAGGTCAAAGTACGATGCATACCTACACATTTTTGATCAATTCCACCACGAGCTCTGTAGCATTGATGGCCCTTCAGACTTGTTCCACAGTAGACCAAACTCATTGAGCCTTCATACTCATCTCATTCAGTCATTTGGCTATGGGCTGCCCCTAGAAGGACATGACCCCCCGAACAGGGCAATTTTCTACAGCTGAGCCACTACCTAGAGCTGCTGACAGCTGAGGCAACTAGTCCTTCCTTGCAGGGTCTGAATGATACATCTCTGAGTTAACCGTAAGTAGAATTTCTAATCTAAACTAGATGCATGTTAATATAACTGGCACTGTTCCATCTTTGTAGCACTTTGAAGAGAGGTGTATAATACGGGAACTCCCCAAATATCTTTATCATCTCACAGCAATATTCTAAAGGATTATTACAATTGAGAAAAAGGAGACAACTTAAAACTTTAGTCTGAATCAACAAGTTACTGTATCATACCAATTCAAATTTTAAAAGTTCTGGGGCCGGAGTTCCTGTTGTGGATCAGTGGATTAAGAATCCGATTACTAACCATGCGGATGCAGGTTTGATCCCTGGCCTCGCTCAGTGGGTTAAGGATCTGGCATTGTGGTGAGCTGTGGTGTAGGTCACAGAGCAGCTCAGAACCCATGCTGCTGTGGCTGTGGTGTAGGCCGGCAGGTGCAGCTCCAATTTGACCAGTAGCCTGGGAACTTCCATACACTACAGGAGTGGCCCTAAAAAGAAAAAATAAAGTAAAATAAAATAAAATAAAATTTCCTGGGCCAACTTGTGGTACATTATACATATCCAAACCTATATGAAGGATATACGTGAACTGAGGAAAAACAAAGCAGTACTAACTATTTTAGTTTAATAGAAACACCATAAGCAGAAAAGACTTCCAAAGTCAATTAAAACAATTTTCATATTTAAGGGTATGATGAGATCGGTAACAGAAATACATACAAAAAATTTCCTGCTAAAAGTAGGAGAAATGCTTTTGTTTCCTAAGGGTTATTTAATAGCATAGGAAAATGTTACACATTGTCCCTTGGAGCTCCATAAAATCCTTCCCTTTTAATAATATTTTTTCCATTTTAGTTTTAGAAAGGTCTGTTTTGCATGAAAGGGACAGAAAGGTTTTATTCAGTAATTCAGTCATTCCAGTTAATAGTTTAGTGTATCTGCTATGACAGGAAACAGAGAAATAAATAATCATTTAATAAATGAAAAGTTGGTGGATGATATGGAGAATAAAGCAAAGAAATAGGAAGAGATATGGTAAAGAAAGTAGAGAGGTTGCCTCACAGGCTACAGAGCATCATGGGGAATAAGAGTCAGGAAAAGGATGATCTAGGACTCTAGGCATCCTGGAATTCTTTCAGGGATTGATGAAAACAAGAAAAAGGACAGCATCGGATTTATCCAGACATTCTCAGAACACATAACAGAAGTGAAGAAGGCTGGCAGACCAAAGTTCTGGGCAGTGCCCTTCAGTCTTGCCAGTGACTTCTGGGACAGATGGTAATCTTGTCCTAAGCTAATAGAATTCTGGGACTTCTTCTTGACACTTCTTGAATGAGATGTAGAAGCCTCTACATGATAAAATAAAATATATATTTTTAACACCTTAGAAAGAGCCAACACCCTATTAAATGAAAACCAAAGGAAATATTTTTATAACTATAAAAAAAGCCTCACACACACACACTATTTGAGAGATTGCAAAGGTTTGTGGAACACTGACAGACTGTTGGTTAATTCTTTTTTTTTTAAAGAAAACTGCAAGTTCATGAGACTAGAAATTGCTAATGGAATTTACTTCATTTCTTATAGATATTTTGTTGGATAGCACAATATAAACCAAAGCACAATAATCATGTTTGGTTCATATTTATTCTTGAGTTTCTACAATATTTTACTGTTCACCAACATATAAGCAAGCAACCTGAGGCACTGGAAAGACTTTATTGTGGCATTCTTCAGTAACTTTTATATACTGTTTCCTTTCATAATTTGGGATGCAATAATGATTTTTGTTATAATTTTATCATAAATATTCTTACTGATTGATGATGCATTTATTAAAGCATCAGTGGACAAATAAAATTATCCATGGGTGACTAACAACTTTGAATAAATAACCACTTCACTCAGTTGCTATCCATAGTACCTAAGAAATGCAATTACATGCTGGGACCTATTATCCCAATTAATGGACTGTTTTATATTCACTGCGCATTATACTTGAAACACTTTAGAGGCCTGGCCTTCACTTAGCTACAGGCAAAGCAAAATTTATAACAAATAACCAAGAAAAGGCTTTCATTTACTTACTAAGATATGTAGCGTGTAATTATACTTTAAGCATAACTAGACAGGGCTCAGAAATGCCCTTTGATTTAAACCACAATAAAGGTATATATTTAAAACCGTAACAAATATAAGTTTCTAATGAACAAGTCATTGTGGGTTGCTGCAACACTGGACATTTCATATCAACTATGTCTATATTTCCCTTCTTGTAATCTTGTGGCAAAAGTTTAAACTTGATTATTATTTATTTTATTCAGAGAGATTCTCATTATTCCAGGCATATGAACTAAAAGAGCAACAATATACAGAGGTCTTCCAGCTAGATGGGCGAACAAATAAAAGAGTCTGCTATGAAGTACACAACCCCTTGTTGTGTTGCTACTTTGTAAAATGTCAGCCTGAGGCTATGTTTCACTGCATTGGAATTTGACCACTGAAGTTTACCTCTACTCCCTCTGGTGGTTTCCAAAGCTGTATTACCAAAGCTATAAAATAAAGCACAGTTGTAATTCTTCTCCTTATTGTAAGAAGCATTGATCGCCTCTGATTGTATATTATAGCAAAGGGGCAGTCTATTACATGAATTTATTGCATTTTCTTCCTGATAATTACTGGAAGTTATTGAACAAGGCAGGGAGTTATAGCCAGTAAGTTCCTGCTCTAGCTGAGGAAGCAAATCTACAGATATTTAGTGGATCTAAACAGCTGTAAACAACACATCCTGTTTACAGCGTACTAGAAATTTATAATTTACAGTGCATTTGAGGTTATTTTAAGAATCATACTCTCAATTGAACAAATTTAAATTGAAATATGAACTGTAGCAAAAGGTCATGCTAACTATATCATCTTTGTTTTTTTGTTTTTTTTTTTTGTCTTTTTGTCATTTGGGGTCACATTGGCAGCATATGAAGGTTCCCAGGTTAGGGGTCGAAACGAAGCTGTAGCCACTGACCTACACCAGAGCCACAGCAATGAGGGATCTGAGCCGCGTCTGTGACCTACCCCACAGCTTACGGCAACACCAGATCCTTAACCCACTGAGCGAAGCCAGGGAATGAACCCATGTCATCATGGATGCTAGTCAGGTTCGTTAACTGCTGAGCCACGACAGGAACTCCCCATCTTTGTTTTTTAAAACAGATATGACAACACTTCAAGTGTCAAAACTCAAACCATTTGGATTTGCTGTTTCACTTTCTCAAATAGATGAGTGTTGTTAATTTTTATTTAAATTTGTCATGTATAATGAACATATCATCTTTGGTCATATATATTTTTGCACTTGGAAATATAATTATTTATATATCTAAGCTCAATCTTATTTAGTAGAAAACTGTCCAATAATCAAAAATATAATCAAATTTTAAAACACCAAATTCACTGAAAGGAAAAGATACAAAATTAAAATATAATAGTTAATTTCTCTTTCTGTAAAATATACAATAAAAAGGGGCAAATATAAGAAATAAACATTTAAAATCAATCAATCAGCTTCCAATTCATCCTATATTAAGACTGAAGTAAGGTTCTATTTGTACAACAGTCAGCAAATTATAGATTGGCAATCAGCAACTATATATATATTATACGGTATATTATATATATATATATATAATATGTGCATATATAGATGTATATATATAGATGTATAATATGTGCATAAATATATGTGGACATATATTTATGGCCACATCCACAGCATATGGAAGTTCCCAGGGCAAGGACTAAATCTGAGCCACAGCTGCAACCTGAGCCACAGCTGAAGCAACATCAGATCCTTTAACCCACTGCAGATTCTTAACCCACAGTACGATGGCAGGAACTCTTACATATATTTTTTTCTTTTCTTTTTTAGGGCCATGGGTTCATCATATGGAAGTCAGGCTAGGGGTCAAACTGGAGCTGCAGCTCTGGGCCTACACCACAGCCACAGTTACACAGGGCCCAAGCCGAATCCATAAAATAAATACATCACAGCTCACAGTCACACTGGATCCTTAACCCACTGAGCAGGGCCAGGGATCAAACCTGCATCCTCATGGATACCAGTCAGATGCATTTCCGCTGAGCCATAATCTGAACTCCACAACTCCTACATATTTTAAAATCACATACTTTGGATATCCCCTATCTGATAATGGAAGAACACTACTACAGATACAACTCTGGAGAAAAAAAAAAAACGTTCAAAGGCACTAGAAAGCAAGCAGAAACAGATACTTTAGGGAGATCATACTTGGAAAAAGGAAAGAGGGGCAGTGGCTTAGTTTCCATATTTTAGATCTTTTTTCCTGAAGAAAGGCCCTAGGCAGTACCATCCAGGGTAGATAAAATTGAATAGAAAATTTCAAACCATGATGATTTGAAGAAATAAATAGACTTAAGAGCAATGCCAGAAGCTGGAAAATGAAGGCAGCATCTCATAAAAAAAGAGAGCTACAAAGGAGAGCCCCTAAACAGTGTGCAAAATCTTGCTATACTTCCAACTGACCTCTGAATTACACAGATGTAAAACAGATTGAAAGCATCTCAGTTATGACTACGAGACCTAAACAGACATTTCAACTCCTGGCCACCAGAGGGGAGACAGAGCTAGGAGCAAAGTTAATTGCCTATTGTAACCAAAAAAAAAAAAAAAAAAAAAAAAAAAAAAACAATAACCTCCGGAGGAATATAACAAAATTCAGAATTTACAGATGGTATCATTTACAATATCTAGGATATAGTCTAAGAGTATTGGACTTATAAAGAAGCATGAAAATTAGATCCATATTCAAGTGAAAAGGGAATCAATTGAGACTATATCAGGGTGACCCAGATGTTGGAATTAGCACATAAGAATTTTAAAGAAGCTATTATAACTATGCTCAAAAACAGAAACTAAACTGTGCTTTTAAGAAATTATATAATAGAAACTCTCAGAAAAGAAAGAGAACTATTAAAAAAAAAAAGCCAAAGGGAAATTGAGAAAAGAAAATACAGTTTCTGAGAAAGAACATCACAAGGATGAATTTACTATCACATGGGAGATAAGAGAAGAAAAAGTCAATGAACATAAAGATATATCAACAGAAAGCATCCAATCTGAAGGACGGGGGAAAAATGATTAAGTAGAGTGTCAATAACCTAAGGGATAATATCAAAAGGTTAAACATGTAAATTTGGTACCAGAAGGAGAAGAGAGAAAGAAAATGGATCAGGAAAACAAAGAATTTGAAGAGAATAATGACTAAATTTTTTTCAAATTTGGTGACAAACATAAATTTAAAGACTCATGAAACTGTCAAGTTACTATAAGGAAATCCATACCAAGGTATATCATGGCATTTTGCTTTAAAATAGACATATTTTATATCTATATACCTAAGACTTATAAGATCTATGCCATATATATTTTTATAGCATTATATATGTCTATATACAATGTATCTCCTCTCTCTATATATATATACACACACATGCACATATACACACACTCACATCTCCATCCATCCCCAGTTTATGGGGATATTTTAGCCTGCAGCTTCGCAAAGTTGTCAAGGTATATGACTTTAGACACTGGGCTTGAAACTTTCCTGAAGTTCACCTCAAAGTGGGAAAACAGATCCACCTTAATATTACAAAAGCACCTCTGTAGAGAGAGTCAAAGGGAAAGAAGCCTCATCTGGAGCTCTTCCCCTTGTGTTGGCACTTCCTCTCCCTATTTAGAAAAGCACGAAAATTAAGGAGCTGGAAATATTTTTACAAATTACTGAATAAATTTTAAAATTATAGTGAAGCAAATGATAAAGTAAATGGTAATACTAATTCCAATATGATAAACATGAATTCCACTTTGATAAGGAGGGACACTAAGAACTAAGCAAAGCCCTTTGTCATTATAAAGAAAAATGAAAGTTATAAATAAAAAGCTACCAAATGTCCTATCAACTAGCTGAAAAAAATCTTCTCTCCTGCTCTGATTCACTGGCTTGAAGAAAAGAATCATATAATGATAACCTCTTCAAAGGTCCCCAGTGAGATAGCCAAGAGCACAGAGTCTTTGTCTCAACAGAGCTTTGATCAGATGCTTTCATATTAGATTCCCACAGGAGTAGGGACAGCCTCAGCCATTTGTCTAGTCAGTGATATTGAAACTTACAAAAAACAGATCCCAATCTCTCTTCACAAAGATTCCGTTTTAACTGACACCAAAGCCCTATTATTAAATTATCACTAAAGAGAGAAAAATAAGGGAGTTCCTGCTGTGGCACAGCAGAAACGAACCCAGCTAGTATCCATGAGGATGCAGGTTGGATCCCTGACCTCGCTCAGTGGGTTGAGGATCCAGCGTTGCCATGAGTTATGGTGTAAGTCGCAGATGTGGCTCAGATCTGACGTTGTTGTGGCTGTGGTGTAGACCAGCAGCTATAGCTCTGATTTGACCCCTAGCCTGGGAAGTTCCATGTCCCACGGGTGCAGAACTAAAAAAAAAAAGAGAGAGAGAGAGAGTAATAATCACTCTGTAGCTAAGGAAGTCTACCAATACCATTTTGTTTCCTCTACGAGAAGTTCCCAGATTGAGAAAGGAAGTGTGCAATTTTCACATAGTTGTAATATTCAGAAACACTGTTTTTCACTAGAGCAATTAATGCTATAATATATAATAAATAAGGAGACGTGATGGACAAGAATTGTGCACAAAAGAAGAATACAAATAATCAATGAGTTAATAATTGGCCTCTCTTAAATAAGAGTCCCAATTTCTTCTTTAGCTATGGATTTTGCATTTCCTCCTCCTTTCTCTCCTGTGTATATTATTTACATGCACATTTCTCCTGGTGGTGAACAAATTTTTTTTATACTGACACAATTATATTGTCATTTGAATGAATGTTTATATAGCACACATGTTTAAGACTAAGACTGAAGAAAAATAGAAAGAAATTTTGACATTTATCTAAACTTTTATTGTCTCAGTGAAAATTATTAAAATTGTTTTAATATTATGCATGACAAGCTTCCCTGAAAGTTGTTGGCTACACAAATATGTATGTCTTTTCACTTTACATTTATTGACACATCATATTACTTTGAAGATAAAGAACTTATCTTTAGTACAAAGCCATTATTACCATAATATTTCACAACTGACTTTCCATTTCCTCCAATATCATAAAAGCCAAATTATCCCTGATGATCACCCACGTCAAAAGTAAAGACAGAATAAAAGGTACCATATTAAAAGAAAATTTAAAACTATTCATCATTGTCCTGCTTTATTTTTTACTTAACTTTAAATATTTAGAATTGTGCCCTTTTAATTTTTGTTTTTAAATAAAATGGATTTTATTCCCCTAAAAATATTTCCTTCCCAAATATTTACATTTATTTGCCACTCAATGCATATTTTATTATTTAATCAGATAAATTCAGATAAAAGATAATCAGATAAAAGAAAGTCTGGTTACATAATAAGAGCTAACATTACTGAGTCCCTACAATGTGCCAGGCATTGTTTTAATTGTTTTACATAATTATACCAAAACAACATACACAGTAACAGAGAGTGCTTACTATTTATCAAGTGTTACTCTAAGTACATTCATTTAATTCTAACAACCCTCTGAGATAGCATAATCATTACAATTTTATAAATGAGGACACTGAAATGAATCAAGATTTAAGTAACATGATATTATAGCATGAGCAATAAAAAAAAAGTTAAACTTGACTTCATAAAAATTAAAAACTTGTGTTCTTCTAGTGACACCATCAAGAAAGTAATGATAACCCAAAATATGGGAAAAACTGTTTGCAAATCATATACCTGAGCAAACTGAATCTTGAACATATAAAAGACAAATAGCCCAACTAAAAAATGGAGGTCTTGAAGGGATACTGCTCCAAGGAAGTTACACAAATAACATCATTAGTCACGATGGAAATGCAAAACGATACCATAATAAAATCCCACTTCACCCCCACTAAGATGACTAGAATCAAAATGTCAGATAATAACAAGTGTTGGCAAGGATTTACAGAAAATAAAACCCTTTACTTGTTTTTGTGCACCACATAAAATGGTGCAGTCATTTTTGAAAACAGACTAGCAGTGTCTCAAATGTTAGAGTTACTATGTGACCCAGAAATTCCACCCTTAGATATATATCCAATAGAAATGAAAGTATATGCCTACACAAAAACTTGTATACAAATATTTATAGCAATATTACGCATAACAGTCAAAAGATGGAAACAATCAAAGTGTTCATCAACTAACAAATGGATAAACAAAGTCTGACTGTCCATAGAGTGGAATATTATTCTGCGATAAAAAGGAAGAAGTTCTAACTTATATGAAAGAGTCTTAGAAACATTATGCTAAATGAAAGAAATTAGTCAACAATGATTACATATCATATGACTCAACTTATATGAAATGTCCAGAACAGGGAAGTCTACAGAAACAGAAGGTAGATTAGTGGTTGCTTAAGGCTGAGTGAGAAGGGGATGGGGGATACTGGGAGTTTCTTTTTGTGCCAATAAGGATGTTCTAAGATTGACTGTGGGAATGCTTACCCATCTGTACTCACTGTACTAAAAACAACTGAATTGTAAACTTTAAAGGGAGTAACTGTATGGTATGAATTATATTTCAATAAAGCTGTTAAAAAAAAAAAAGATTTAGTAACTTGTCCAAGATTTCACAGCTGGTAAGTGACAGAACTGGTATTCAAACTTAAATAGTTGGGTCCCTAAGTTCAAACTTTAACCATTAAATCCTTAGCCTCTCATACATTTTCTTTTGTTTAATCTTTATAATAACCCAGAGAGGTGTTGTTATTAAATGCACGTTATAGATAAATGATAAATGAATATAAAAACATGCTCTCTGCCTTCAGGGAATTTTAATCTAGCACAGAGGAAAGACACATACATTTAAAAAGTAACCAAGTACAAGGCAAAATAAATGAATATTATAATAGAGGCATGGATATATGGAATACTGAGAAGAGATCAGCAAAAAATTTGTTGTATAAAATTGTTGTTGTGGAACATTCAAGAAACTTGGTCCATACAGCGCAATTTGAAGTGAACAAAAAGGACTTAGAAACATATTTTGGAAATTGCTCAAAAACCTTCACCACTCTAATTCACCTACCCATGATTACATTGTCTACAGAATGAAATTCATACCTAATAATGGTATTTAGGGTCTGTCACCATTTACTTTTTTTTTTCTTTAAAGGGCCACACCTGCAGCATATGGGAGTTCCAGGCTAGGGGTCTAATCGGAGCTGCAGCTGCCGGCCTACACCACAGCCACAGCAATGCTATATCTGAGCCGCGTCTGTACCCTATACCACAGCTCACAGCAACGCTGGATCCTTAACCCACTGAGCAAGGTCAGGGACTGAACCTGCATCCTCATGGCTACTAGTTGGGTTAGTAACCCACTGAGACACAAGGGGAACTCCCGTCACCATCTATTCTTAAATGAACCTCCTAGCTTCATCAATGACTTCACCCTAACATATACCCATCCATGCTCCAGCCATAGTAAGGCATGTCTTTTCAGACTTCATTGCTTTTGTCATGATTCTGGTATAGAATGCCCATTTCTCCCTTCTCCTTTTTATCAAAAAGGCAATATTCATGGCTCAACTGAACTTTTACCCCTTCACAAAGGTTTTCCCATCCATTTGGTATGAATTATTCCTTTCTCTGCACTTTACATCAGCTTTTTGTACAACTGTTACGAAACATTTCAACTTACTTTGTTCCATCTTTTATAAATTTTTTTTAACCAAGTGTCTCCCCCTCAACCCCACTTCCTCATGCACCCCCTGAAGGCAGGGATCAGGTCTTAAGTATTCATTCATCCTTTCCAGTACTTTAAACACCATGTTTGCTGAATGAAATCCTGTCAGTTCTAGATGGCAATTATACAATTATACCTCACATTTTACCTGTGTTCCTATTTAGATATTAGTTTCGCAAGCTGGTTATATATTTCATTATCAACTGTCGCTTGGAAAAGTTACCTTATGCATGAACTGCAATGCCTCCAGATCAAGTTCCTTGAGGACTTTCACTTTATATTTTGTATCTGTATCTCTAATATATGACTGGTACACATTAGGCCCACAGTAAAGTGTTACTGAATGAATAAACATTCCTTTTTTTAAAATGATTTTTATTTTTTCCATTATAGTTGCTTTACAGTGTTATGTCAGTTTTCGACTGTACAGCAAAGTGACCGAATCACACATACATATATACATTCTTTTTCTCACATTAGCCTCCATCATGCTCCATCATAAGTGACTAGATATAGTTCCCAATGCTATACAGTAGGATCTAATTGCTTATCCTTTTCAAAGGCAATAGTTTGCATCTATTAGCCCCAGATCCCCAGTCCATCCCACTCCTTCCCCCTCCCCCTTGGCAAACACAAGTCTGTCCACCAAGTCCATGAGTTTTTTTCCTGTGAAAAGGTTTATCTGTGCCATATATTAGATTCCAGATATAAGTAATATCATATGGTATTTGTCTCTTTCTGACTTCACTTAGTATGAGGGTCTCTAGTTCCATCCATGTTCCTGCAAATGGCATTATTTTGTTCTTTTTTATGGCTGAGTAGTATCCAATTGTGTATATATACACATCTTCTTAACTCATTCATATGTGGATGGACATTTAAGTTGTTTCCATGTCTTGGCTACTGTGAATAGTGCTGCAATGAATATATGGATGCGTGTATCTTTTTCAAGGAAAGTTTTGTCCAGATATAGTCCCAAGAGTGGGATTCCTGGGTCATATGGTAGTTTTATATTTAGTTTTCTGAGGTACCTCCACTCTGTTTTCCATAGTGGTTGTAACAATTTACATTCCCACCAACAGTGTAGGAGGGTACCCTTTTATCCACATTTGTTATTTGTGCACTTATTAATGATAGCCATTCTGATTGGTGTGAGGTGGTACCTCATAGTAGCTTTGACTTGCATTTCTCTAATAATCAGTGATGTTGAGCATTTTTTCATGTGCTTATTGGGAATCCATATATCTTCTTTAGAGAAATGTCTAGGTCTTCTGCCCATTTTTCGATTGGGTTGTCAGCTTTTTTGCTGTTAAGTTGTATAAGTTGTTTGTATATTTTAGAGATTAAGCCCTTGTCAGTTGCATCACTTGAAACTATTTTCTCCATTCTGTAAGCTGTCTTTTTGGTTTTTTTATGGTTTCCTTTGCTGTGCAAAAGCTTGTCAGTTTGATTAGGTCCCATTGTTTTATTTTTTGCTTTTATTTCTGTTGCCTTGGGAGACTGACCTAAGAAAACATTTGTATGGTTGATGTCAGAGAATGTTTTGCCTATGTTCTCTTCTAGGAATTTGATGGTGTCTTATCTTATATTTAACTCTTCAAGCCATTTTGAGTTTATTTTTGTGCATGGTGTGAGGGTGTGTTCCAGTTTCATTGGTTTACATGCAGCTGTCCAGTTTTCCCATGACCACTTGCTGAAGAGAGTTTTTCTTTTGTTATATTCTTTTTTTTATATATTCTTGCCTACTTTTTAATATTTTTTATATCCTTGCCTCCTTTGTCAAAGATTAATTGACTGTAGGTGTTTGGGTTTATTTCTGTGTTCTCTGTTCTGTTCCATTGGTCTGTATGTCTTTTGGTACCAGTACCACAGTGTCTTGGTTACTGTGCGTTTGTAATATTGCCTGAGGTCTGGGAGAGTTATACCTCCTGCTTGGTATTTTTTCCTTGGGATTGCTTTGGCAATTCTGGGTCTTTTGTGGTTCCATATAAATTTTTCGATTGTTTATTCTAGTTCTATGAAAAATGTCATGGGTAATTTGATAGGGATTGCATTGAATCTGTAGATTGCTTTGGGCAGTATGGCCATTTTTATGATATTAAACATTCAGATGAAAATATTTCTCCTAGTAACATAAAACATGAACACACCATTATTATAGATATCATATCTGAGCAATATAAACAGTGGGCATAGCAGATTAAAAGCTGCATAAATGAAAATCAGTACCTAATAATGCAAATATTGGTCACCCTCATTTCTCTTAAATTACATTGCCAATTCTTAGTTTCAGGACATTTGTTACCTCACTTGTTTCTTAAATAACTCAAGAGTCTGGCTATAAAAGAGAGTTAACATAAAAACACATTTATTTAAATGTGTATCATGTAGAAAGTAAAGTATCACCACGAATGCTATAATTAAGGCTAAAAAGGCAACTAGAGTATAAGCACGTAATTTTAAGGCTTATATTTCTCACGGAAAGATTTGTGAAGGCAAGTTTAGACGGTTGTTCTTACCTTGACTGTCCATTTAATTCCAGAAAGTTTTAGAAAATGCGTCACTGTTTTGTAATGAGTCTGGCCTAACATATATATTCTAGTCACTAGAAAATTATTTAGATGCTTTTCTCACTGCTAAATGACTCAAAACAATTTTGTTCTAAAATGTGAAGCTTCTTGTGTGAAACACTGAATGATGACGTGTGATAGTACTATAATCAAATGAGTTTGATTTTCAAAATTGAAAAAAATATTTTTGGAAAGTTTAAATAGCATATTTAAAATATTATGCACTACAAGGATTACTGTTTCTCTACAAAAGAGACGTATGATGTTTGCTCTACTCTTTGCAGTTGTACATATTAAAGTTTCTGGTAGCAAGGGGGAGGAAAAGGAAGGGGAAAAGGGAGGAAGGGAGAGAGAGATTCAGCTCTCTCTTTTTAAACTTTTCTTCTTGGTGTTGCAAGAACATTTATATGACAAAAATGTTATTCTTCTACTGGAAGAGTCAGGAAGAAGAAATAATTCTCCACAGTAGTAACTAATCTATGTGAGTCTTATTTTTAAAAATATTATTATCAAATAAACACATGGGATTTACCCTCTTAAAGTTTTAAGTGTATAATACAGTGCTATTAACTGTTATTAACTGTAAGCACAATGTTTTACAGCATATCTCTAGAATTTTTCATCTTGCATGACTGAAGCTTTGCACACAATGAAAGAATCTCCCTATTTCCTCCTTCCTGCCAGTTGCCAACAACCACCGTTCTACTTTCCGCTTCTATGAGTTTGACTACTTTAGATACCTCATATAAATGGAATCAAGCCGTATTTGTCCTTCTGTGTTGGTTTATTTCACCTAGCATAATTTTCTCAAGGTTCATCAATGCTGTAGCATATAACGGAATTTCCTTCCTTTTTAAGTCTGAATAATGTTCCACTGTACATTGTATTTATTCAAATTTTATTTATACCCATTTTACTTATTCACTTTTTATTTATGCAGATTTTATTTATTCATCCATTGATGGCCATTCACATTGTTTCAACCTCTTGGCTATTGTAAATAATGCTGCAATGAACATGGGAGTGCCGATATCTCCTGAAGATTCCAATTTCAATGTTTTTGAATACCCAGAAGTGGCATTGCTGGATAACATGGCAGTTCTGTTTTTAATTTTTTTTTTTTTTTTTTTTTTTTGCCTTTTGCCATTTTATGGCCGCGGGTTTATGGCCGCACCCGCGGCATGTGGAGGTTCCCAGGCTAGGGGTCTAATCGGAGCTGTGGCCACTGGCCTGCGCCGCAGCCACAGCAACGCAGGATCCGAGCCGCGTCTACAACCTACACCACAGCTCACGGCAACGCCGGATCCTTAACCCACTGAGCAAGGGCAGGGATCGAACCCGCAACCTCATGGTTCCTAGTCGGATTCGTTAACCACTGTGCCACGACGGGAACTCCTGTTTTTAATTTTTTGAGAAACCTCCACACTGTTTTCCATAGCAGCGACAACATTTTACATCCCCACAAACAATACACAAGCATTCCAAGTTCTTCAAACTTTATCAACACTGGCTATTTTCTGTTGTGCTGTTTTGTTTTGTTTTTTATAATAGCCATTCTAACAAGTGTGAGATGATATTTTTGTGCTTTTGACTTGTATTTCTCGGATGATAAGTGACGCTGAGCAACTTTTCATATACCTGTTAACCATTTGTGTCTCTACTTTGGAGAAATGTCTCTTGAACTTGTCCGTCTATTTTTTAATCAGGTTATATGCTTTTATACTAAGTAGTAAGAGTTCCTTAAACATTTTGAATATTAACCCCTTATCATATATATACTTTGTAAATATTTTCTCCCATTCCATGAGGTTGATTTTTCAGTCTGTCATTTCACAGAAGCTTTTTTAGTTTGATATAGTCCCACTTGTTTTTTGTTTCGTCGTTTGTTGTTTTATGTCCTTTTAGGGCTGCACCCGTGGCATATGGAGGTTCCCAGGCTAAGGGTCCAATCGGAGCTGTTGCTGCTGGCCTATGCCAGAGCCACAGCAACGCCAGATCCGAGCCGCGTCTGCAACCTACACCACAGCTCACAGCAATGCTGGATCTTTAATTTAACCCACGGAGCAAGGCCAGGGATCAAACCCACAACCTCATGGTTCCTAGTCGGATCTGTTTCCACTGAACCACAATGGGAACTCCTAGTCCCACTTGTTTATTTTTGTTTTTGTTGTTTGTGCTTTCGGTGTCATATCCAAGAAATCATTACCAAGACCAAGGTCAGAAAGCTTTTACCCTATGTTTTCTTCTATGAGTTTTACAGTTTCAGGTCTTACGGTTAAGTCTTTAATTAATTTCAAGTTGATTTTTTTGAAGGTCCAATTCCATTCTTTTGCATGTGAATACTTCCTTTTCCTAGGACCACTTTTTGAACAGACTCCTTTCCCCATTGTGTATTATTAGCGCCCTTGTCAAAGATCATTTGACCCCATGTACATGGCTTTATTTCTGGGCTTTCATTATATACCATTTGCCTATATGTCTTTTTGTCAATGCCACTGATTATTGTAGCTTTGCAATATATTTTGAAATCAGAAAGTATGAGAACTCCAGCTTTGTCCTTCTTTCTCAGGATTGACTTGGATATTTGGGGTCTTTTGTGGTTTCTTATGTATTTTAGGATTCTTCCAATCCATGAACGTGGAATATCTTTCCATTTATTTTTGTCTGCTTTAACTTCATTTATCAATTTTTACAGTTTTCAGTGTACAACTCTTCTGCTTAATTGGTTAAGTTTATTCCTAAGTATTTTATTCTTTTTGATAATACCTTAAAAGCGATTGTATTCTTAACTTCCTTTTCTGATTGCTCACTGTTAGTGTATCAGTCAGTGTATGCAATTGTTCTTTATTACTGTATAGTTCACTGTGTATCAAATTTTACAGGATGCAACTTGATTGAACTCATTTATTAGTTATAACATTTTTGTGTAATCTTGAGGTATTTCTACATATAAGATCATATCATCTATAAACAAATATAAATTTACCCCTTCCTTTACAGTTTGGAAAACCGGAAATATTTCTTTCCTAATTTCTCTAAGACTTCTAGTACTATATTTAATTGAAGTTGTAAGAGCAGGCATCCTTACTTTCATCATGACCTTAGAGGAAAAGCTTTCAGCTTTTCACCATTGAGTATGATGTTAGCTATGGGCTTTTCCTATATGTTATGTTAAGGTATTTTCCCTCCATTTCTAGTTTGAGTGTTTTTATCATGAAAAGGTTTTGAAATCTGTCAAAACTCTTTCTGCATCTATTGAGATGACCATGTGATTTTTATGCTTTGTTCTGTTAATGTGGTGCATCACCTTAATGGATGCTTTTCATTCTTTCATGAGATGGCCAGTCAGGTTCAGCCTCAAGAGGAAGACACGAGAGGGGTGCAGAAAACAAAATGCAATACTCAAGACCTAGGGAAACAGAGTAATTGCATTCCATGAGAAGACCACACAGGGTCAGAGCTAAGGGAGCAGGCTCAACCAAGCAGATAGGACGAGAGAAAGAGCAAGAAGCCATGGACAAGCGCCTATACTGGGGGATCTGGATGGAGTACACAAACAAAAGGTATGAGATGATTTCATCGGTGTGTCTGAATGTCAGCTAGAGGAGGGCAAAAAGAGGAACTTGAGACAGTAGCCAGCCTTATCACACTAGGGCACCTGATCACCTGGACAGGGTGCAAACAGCCTGTTTGTGGGGATGTTAAAGCAGAAGGAAAAACTGAAGTTTTAAAATCGGTCATGGTGTATGATCCTTGTAATATGGTGTTTAATTCATATGTTAGTATTCTGTTGAGAATTTTTGCATCTATATTTATAAGAGATCTAGCCTGTGGTATTCTTTTCTTATAGTGTTTTGTTTTGTTTTAATTTCTGGCTTTGGTATAAGGCTAATACTGGCCTCATAAAATGAGTTTGGACGTATCCCTTCCTCTTCAGTTTTTTGGAGGAGTTTGAGAAGAACTGGCATGAATTCTTAGATGTTTGGTAGAATCAACCAGTGAAGCCATCCGGCCCCGGGTTTTTCTTTGTTGGGAGATACTGCTTCAATTGATTTAACAAATATAGGAATGTTCAAATTTTCAATTTCTTTATGATCCAGTCTTGGTAGGTCAAATGTTTACATGAACTTACCCATTTCTTCCAGGTTGTCCAACTGGTTGGCGTATAATTGTTCATAGTATCTTTTTTAATGCTTTTCTTATTTCTGTGGCATCAACTGTAATGTCTCCTCTTTTATTTCTGATTTTCTGAGTCTTTTCTCTGTTTTTATTAATCTAACTAGTGTTTGCTCAATTCTGTTTATTTTTAAGTGCTTAATTTACTTTTCCCTTGTTTTTCTATTCTCTATTTCCTTCATTTCTTTATTTCCTTCTATCAGCTTTGGGCTTAGTTTATTCCTTCTTTTCCCTGAGGTGTAGAGTTAGGTTTCTGATATTTTCCCTCTTTTCTATTGCACGTATATCACTATAAAATTATCACTACATTACGTCTGCTGCATCCCATATGTTTTGGTATGTTGTGTTTTCATTTTCATTTGTCTCAAGATATTTTGATTCCCTTTTTAATTTCTACTTTGACCCACTGGTAGTTCAAGAGCTTAATTCTGGAATGTTGTCTTCCTTCCTTCTGCCATTGATTTCTAGTTTTCATTCTATTGTAGTCAGAACAGATACTTGGTATGACTTCAATCTTTTTAATTTTGTTTAAGAAAGGCTTATTTTGTTATCTAACGTGTGATCTGCCCTGGAGAAATGCTCCTTGTGTGTTTGAGAGTGTGTATTGTGCTGTTGGTGGATTATTTTTTTAATATGTTTATCATGTCTATTTGGTCTTTTGTATTATTCAAGTCTTCTGTTTCCTTATCAGCCTTCTGTCCGGATGTTCAATCTGTTGCTCAAAGTGGGATACTGAAATCTACTATCATTGCATTGCTGTCTATTTCTCCCTTCAGTTCTGATAATGTTTGCTTCATATATTTAGGTAGTCTGATGTTGAATGCATACATATTTATAATTGCTATAGCTTCCTGAGGAATTGACCCTTTAACATAATAAATGTCCTCTTTTGTCTCTTGTGTCAGTTTTTGTCTTGTAGTCTACTTTTTTGTTTTGTTTTGTTTTGTTTTTGGTCCTTTTAGGGCCACACCCACGGCATATGGAGGTTCCCAGGCAAAGGATCGAATCAGAGCTATAACTGCCGGCCTATACCACAGCCATAGCAATGTCAGATCCGAGCCATATCTGAGACCTACACCACAGATCACTGCAATGCCAGATCCTTAACCCACTGAGTGAGGACAAGGATTGAGCCTGAGTCCTAATGGATGCTAGTCAGATTCATTTCCACTGAGCCATGATGGCAAATCCTCATAGTCTATTTTGTTGAGTATAAATTTGACAACTTCTGCTCTCTTCTGGTTGCCATAACCATGGAATATCATATTCTATCCTTTCACTTTCAAGTATGGGCATTCCAAAATCTAAAGTGAGTCTCCTTATAGACAACATAGTGTTGGATCCTGTTTTTTAATTCATTCAGCCATTCTATGTCTTTTGATTTGAATTCATTCAGCCACTCTATATTTTTGCTTAAATAATGGTGGATGCTTCCAATCTTCCCATTTCTTTAATCTGTCAAGTAAAATGACAGACTAGATCCAAGTGACCATGTAAGTCTTTTATTTTAAAAAGATATGTTTCTTTGGTAGAGATTCTGTGTTCTTTGGCAATGATTCTCATGGTGAGAACAAAGACTACTGGTGGCAATTCATTAATTTAGAGACCATTCTGCTCTTATAACACTTAGCTAATTCAGATAGCAAGTATAAGAGTTGGTCCCAATCTGAGTTTATTGAACCTGCTTAAGCAACTGATATAAGAGCAAAACTTCTCTTATTTTTAAGGTGGTTCATCATCTTTATTCTTTAACAATGCAAACACATCTGTCCTAATTTGTCTTAATTTAGCTCAGGCAATCAATAAACAATACATCTCTATTCTCTTTATTATATAAAAGATACTATATCGGGTGTTACTAGTCATAGACAAGCAAAAACAGCCTCTATTCAGTGAACTTGCACTTTAGTACATGATAAAGGGCAAATGCCCAAACAGTTGTAACATAAGGCAAACCATACTACCTGCCATTTGAGAGGGACAGAGTTACTGGAGAGTTTGGAGAAGGAAAAGCGGGCAACTGACTGAGAGATCTAGAGATATTTTTTATAATTGAGGTAGTTTGAAGAATAAGACATATCTGCTTATAACTATAAATTAAGAATATACTACATAAAGAGATATTTAATGTCCTTACTGTTCTATGGAGTTTTATTTATCCATATGTAAAGGTCTTTCTTTACTTTATTCTGTTTCATTTTTCTATTTATCCAACCCAGTGTTAATACTACATTCTCTTCATTATTGTAGCTTTAAAATGAACATTGATATGAAGTACAAAAAGTATTCTGAAATTCTTCTTCTATAACACTGTTGTACTATTAATGACCCTTAATATTTTAATAATAAATCTTAGAATCTGTCAAGTTCCACTTAAAAAAATCTATTGGTATTTATTGGAATTGCATTGAATTTTAAAACTGCATTTTTAATTGATACATAAGTCACATACTGTAAAATTCACCATTTTAAGGTGTACACTTCAGTAGTTTTTAGGAATTCATGATGCTGTACAACCACCATCATCTCATTCCAGAAAATTATCACCCCAACTCTCTCTCCCAACTAGCTGTTTACTTTCTGTATTTATGGGTTGGACATGATATAAATGAAAACAAATAGGCATCTTTCTGTGTCTGGCTTCATTCACTTAACATGTTTTCCAAGGTCCATCCGTGTCTGTTTTCCTAAGTCCAATTTAAATTTCATGAGAGCTGTGACTATGTCTGTCTGATGGACCTAGAGATTATCATATTGAGCGAAGTAAGTCACAGAAAGACAAATATTGTATGATATCACTTACATGTGTAATCTAAAATATGACACAAATGAACTCATCTACAAAACAGACTCAGAGAGAACAGACTTATGTTTGCCAAGGGGGAGGTAGGTTGAGGAGGGAAGGATTGGGAGTTTGGGATTAACAGAGGCAAACTATTCTATATGGGATGGATAAACAACAAAGTCCTACTGTATAGCATAGGGAATGATATTCAACACCCTATAATAAACCACGATGGAAAAGAATATAAAAAAGACTATATATATATGTGTATATATATATATATGTGTGTATATATATATATATATATATATATGTATATGCTTAGTATGCAACAGTACTTCATTCTTTTTTATGGCTAAACAATAACCCGTTGTATGGAAACACTACATTACATTTACCTAGTCATCAATTGCTGGAGGCCTGGGTTGTTTGCACATTCTGGCCATTATGAAAAATGCTGCTATGAATATTTGTGTACAGCTTTTTGTGTAGACATATGTTCTCATTTCTCCTGGGTATAAACCTAGGAATTTCTTGATAATAGATTGTAACTCTGTTTAACCAGATGAAGAACTGCCAGACTGTTATACAGAGCACCTGCACCATTTTACATTTCCACTAGTAATGTATAAGGGCTTAGATTTCATCACATCTTTGCCAAAACTCCTTATTGCCCTTATTTTAAAAATTTGAATTCCCCCAGGGAGTTCTCTGATGGCCTAGTGAGTTTAGGATCCAGTGTTATCACTGCTTTGGCTTGGGTCACTGCGTGGCATGGATTTGATTCCTGCCCTAGGAACCTACACATACCATAGGCGTGGCCAAAAATTTTTTTGCATTCCTGTAATGACTAATAAGTTCATGTGCTTATTGACCATTTACATACCTCTCTTGGATAAAAGTCAGTCTGGATCCTTGTCCATTTTATCATCGGGTTGTTTGTATTTTGGCAATTGAGTTATAAGAGTTCTTTATATATTCAGGATACAAATCCCTTGTCAGATGAATCATGAGCAAATATTTCCTTCCATTCTATAGGTTGTCTTCTCTTTCTTGATCATTTCCTTTGAAACTTACAAGTTTTTAATTTTGATGAAGTCCAATTACCTATTTTTATTTTTATTGATTATAATTTTAGTGTCATAACTAAAAAACTGTGAGCTAATCCGAGGTCACGAATATTTACATCTGTCTTATAAGAGTTTTATAGCTTTAACTCTTGCATTTAGGTCCATTTTGAGTTATTCTGTGTCTATAGTGTGAAAATTCATCTTATGTATATGGATAAACAGTTATTCCAGCACCATATGTTGAAAAGACTTTTTTCCCCCCATTTAATGGTCTTGGCAGCCCTGTCAAAAATCAACTGATCATATACAGCAAAGGAAACCATAAACAAAACAAAATGACAACCTATAGACTGGGAGAAAATACTGGCAAATGAAGCAACCAACAGAGCTTAATTTCTAAAATATACAAACAGCTCATACAGCTCAATATCAAAAAAAAAAAACAATCAAAAAATGGGAAGAAGACTTAAATAGACATTTCACCAAAGAAGATATACAGATGGCCGACAGGCACATGAAAAGATGCTCAATATCACTAATTATTAGAGAAATGCCAATCAAAAGTACAAGGAGGTATATAACCTCACACCAGTCAGAATTGCCATCATACAAGTCTATAAATAATAAATACTGGAGAGGGTGTGGAGAAAAGGAAACCCTTGTACACTGTTCATGGGAACGTAAACTGGTACACTCACTATGGAAAACAGTATAAATATTTCTCAAAAAAACTAGTTACCATATGATGCAGCAATCCCATTCCTGGACATATTACCAGAAAAGACAAAAACGCTTATTTGAAAAGACAATGCACTCCAATTATAGCAGAACTGTTTATAGCAACATTATTTATAATAGGCAAGACAAGGAAGCAACTTAAGTGTCATTTGACAGATGAATGGATAAAGAAGATGCACGGTATGTGTGTGTATAATATATGTGTGTGTGTGTCTAAAATGGAATATTAGCCATAAAAAAAGAATGAAGTACGCAATTTGCAGCAAAATGTATGGACCTAGAGTGAAGTGGTCAGAGAAAAATATCATATGATATCACATACATGTGGAATCTTTAAAAAATGATACAAATGAACTTATTTACAAAACAGAAAGAGTCACAGGCAGAAAACAAACTTAGAGTTACCAAAGGGGAAAGGGAGGGGAGAAAAAATATATTAGGAACATGGGATTAACAGATACAAACTATTATATATAAAATATATAAGCAACAAGGATTCACCACAAAGCAGAGTATCTTTTAAAAACCTTAATGAAAAGGATAAAAGGATCTGAAAATGTATTTACATATACATTCATATATATATATATATATATGAATCACTTTACTGTAACCTGAAACTAATACTATACTGTAAATATTTCAGGTTTAAAAAAAAAAACATATGGAAGAACTCTGAGAATCACAGAGGAAAAAAGAGAAGGATGACAAACACAGATTTTTTAAAAATTAAAGTGAGAGTTACATAACATAATTAACCATATTAAAGTGAACATTTCAGCAAATCATAAAAAATAAAGTGAAGAGTGAAAGAAAGGAAGGAAAGAACAAAGAGGGGAGGGAAGGAAAGAAAAGTGAAATAAAATCTATGGCTTGATACTTTTGATCAGTTTTGGAAAATTTTCAGCTGTTATCACTTCGAAGATTGTTTCCACCTCATTTTCTTTCTCTTTTCAATTAGACTACATTACTACATGTGTTAGAATTTCTCCTATACCCCTTATGCCCTTATATTCTTTTGTGTATGTCTTAATTATTATTTTTTCTTTGCTTCAATATAGACAGTTACTCTAACATATTCCATTTCCCTACATAACTCTTCAGGTGACTGTAATCTCTTAAATCCATCCATTGAGTTCTTAATTTCATTCACTGTATTTTTTAGTTTTAAATTTTTATTTGGTTCTCTTTTATAGTTTTTTTATTTGCTTTTTGTTTATAATCTTTGATCTTAAGCAGTTATTTTGTAGTTTGGTTTTTATAACTCTAATTCTATGACCAGAATTTCATAATTCTATTATCAGAATTGTCTGTGTTTCTCTCTTTGTTGTGTATTGTTAATTTGCTTGGTCTTGGTCACCCTATCTCATTATCTTCATGTACCTGGTTTGTTTTTTATTGAGGACTGAACATTGTATATTAACATAAAAATATACTGAGGCCAAGGATGATGGTGTCTTCCTCCATAGCAGATCTGCATTTGCTTCTGCGGAAAGGGTTAGAATAATTATGTAGATCAATGTAATCCAGTCAGAGAGTTTGAGATTATTTAAAGCATACCTTTAGTCCTCGATAGTGCCAAATTATTTTTGGCTAATCCTTAATGTAGTTAAAACCCTTTGGAGTCTCAACCCAAAGCATAAAGGGTTTACAGTTTCCCACTCGTGGTGAGCCCTATAAACTGTGTTCAGCTTGTCAGGTTCTCAACAGTCTCTTCCAAAATCAGTAAGTATCCCTTTGGGGGAAAGCTGCCCCAAAGCAGAACTCAGTTTCCTTGTTCTCCCCAGTTCTCAACTCCATAATTCTTCAATACCAATTAATTTCACTCTAATAGATTTATTTCAACATTTTGTTCAAGTGTTCTAGGTGTTCTCAATAGCAAGCTGATCAGCATTGGCTAGTATGTCACAGGAACAAGAGGTTTTCCTAAACAGAACTTTAATTAAAAATTTCAAATGTCTTCCAACCAGTATTTTGGAACTTGAGTGTTTTCTCCTTTTCCTGCCCTAAAGTGAGACTGTTACTCCAAAAAAAGACCAAGAGGAAAGGAGAAAGGAGGAAAATGAAAAATAAGGCATAACCTGGGTAAGTCCTTCGAACAATCAAGTAGTTTTATGTTAATAATAAAGTGTGCTTTAATTAAGGTAATCACTATGATGAATGTTGAACACATTGTTTCTAAGACTTTATTCCCAAACTGTTTATTAATTAGTCTCTCCTTTCCCTCTGATCTAAATGCCACTTCCGTCTCATACCAATTTCTTATTTACATGTAGTTCTGTTCCACTGGCTCATTTCCCCCACTCTCCCCCTCTCCTCTGCCCCCTTATCTTCTCCTCCAACTCAGTATCAACTTTATATCTTTACAAAAAGAAACTAGAGGCTAAAATGGACCCTTCTTATTCCTCAAATTATTTTGATAATGCTTCATTTTTCCATGGATATGTGAAAAACATGGTCATCACTGAGTATGACTGCACTGAATTTATAAGTAAATTTGACAAGAATTGATATCTTGACAATATTGAATCCTTGCCTTCCACCTCTTGAATTTACACTATACTTTGGACACAATAAAATTATAAATACAACTTTCTCTAAATAGTTCTTACACATTAGTTGTTAGACTTATAACTAGTTATCTCATGAATTTATTGAGAATATGATCTTTTTAATTTCAATTGCATTTTCTAGTTGCTGCTGTCAGTGTATAGGATCACTACTGGCTTTTGTATATATTGACATTAAGTCCAACAATACTGCTGATTAGTTTTAATATTTGCTCTGAATATTTGTTTAAATTTTTTTTTCTTTTTTTTTTGCCTTTTGTCATTTTAGGGCCGCACCCGCGGCATGTGGAGGTTCCCAGGCTAGGGGTCTAATTGGAACTGTAGCCTGTAGCCGCCCTGCCTACGCCGTAGCCATAGCAACGCAGGATTCAAGCCATGTTTGCGACCTACACCACAGCTCAGGCAACACCAGATCGTTAACCCACTGAGCAAGGCCAGGGATCGAACCCGCAACCTCATGGTTCCTAGTCGATTCGTTAACCACTGAGCCAGACGGGAACTCCCTAAATTTTTATATTTAGATATAAAGTCATCTTTAAACGAAGACAATTTTTACTCCTTCACTTCTGATTACTGTTTTTCTTTTTTTTTTCCTTTTCTTTTTATACTAGGTAGAACTTTCTATTGTAATGCTGAAAAGATGATAATGGGCATTTCTGCTTGCTGATGTTACAAAATGTACTTAATATTTCACTATGGTGTCTAAATGGGTTTTTGGTAGCTACCATTGATAAGGTTAAAGAAGTTTATAGTTTGCTAAGATTAGAGGTTAATTTTATTAAAAGCTTTTACTGTATCAATTAAGATGATACTATGTATACCTCTTTACTCCTGCTAATTTTATTAATATATTTTCTAATAAGCCAATTCTTAATTTCTGGAATAAAATACGTTTGAGTTACTTTTTAAAAGCATGTTGGGGAGTTCCCGTCGTGGCGCAGTAATTAACGAATCCGACTAGGAACCATGAGGTTGCGGGTTCGATCCCTGCCCTTGCTCAGTGGGTTAACGATCCGGTGTTGCCGTGAGCTGTGGTGTAGGTTGCAGACGCGGCTCGGATCCTGTGTTGCTGTGGCTGTGGCGCAGGTCAGTGGCTACAGCTCCGATTAGACCCCTAGCCTGGGAACCTCAACATGCCGCGGGTGCGGCCATAAAATGACAAAAAGGCAAAAAAAAAAAAAGCATGTTGGATTATATTTGCTAATACAGTACTCAGTGTTTTTGCATCTATGTTTCCGGTATTTACCTATTATTATCTTTTATTTTATTATTCTTACCAATATTATGAATTGGGGTGATAAATTTCTCATAAAATAAGGAGAAAAACTCTCTTCTATTCTCTGGAACTGTTTGAATAAAGAGATTATCTGTTCCTGCAGGTTTACCAAATATGCCTTTTTTATCCTCTGAACCTAGTACTTTGGAGAAGGGGTAGACTAATAAAATTAATTCAGTATATTTAATGTTTGTAGGACTATTCTAAGTAATTGAGTAAATTATAATTGAGTTTATTGATCTAATAAATGAGTGAGTAAACTAATCTAATTTTATTAATACATATTTACCTGGAAATTTTTCCATTTCATCGTTTTCTTATCTAGCAGAACAGAGTTATTGGCAGTAATGTTATAATTTCAAAAGTTCCTACCAAAGCAATACAGTGGCTCCCTTTTCACGCTAATACTATTTAATCGTGCCTTCTATTTGTTCAACAATATTGCTAGAATTTCTTATATCTTAATAATTATTTTAAATATTTAGTATTTCAGGTTTTTTTGTCCTCTATTACTTATTTGCCTTTCCTTTGAATTAATATGTTTTTCTATTTATGACTTTCTACATTTTTTGGCTTCATACTGTTCTTTTTTCAACTTTTCAAAGCGAATGCTTCCCTCAATAATTTTCAATGTTTCTTTTCAAATACATTCATTTTAGACTATAAATGTCCTTCTAAATACTGCTTTTTTTCTGCATTCTACAAGTTTTGATTTATAGTGGTTTCACTGTTCTTCAGTTATAAGTTTTTAATAATATCCATTATCATTTCTTATTTGAATCATTATTTAATTAGAAATTTCTTACTTTAGATGTTTTAATTTTAATTTCTACATATGGCGGTTGCACAAGCAAGCTTTATTTGGGTTACACATTGACAGGTTTGCATGCATGCTAGAAGTCACTCACAGAAGGAGACTGCCCAAGGGTCTGCTGCTGGTACATGGCTACCATCCAGAAGGGAGTGTGGGCAAGGGAACTCCAAGCAGAGAGGGAATCGGAGAAGAGGCTTCTGTGTCTAGGTTTTGTAGCACAGCAGCACTGCAGGGAGTCTCTGGGTCAGAGAGTTCTGAAGGGCAGCAGTGGCTGGGAGTCATTATAGTCACAGGGTTTTATCTTATCTGTGGCTAACAGATGTCTTGCAGTTTTACTGGGTATGCAAAACAAGCAGGCACTAAATGGCTAAAAATCTGCTTATTTGGGTATGTTAAAAACAATTGAAGGTGTAAAAATTTGAGTTGGTGCCAGAGGGCATATGGGATAGGATCTCAGCTTGCTGTGTAGGGATAAACAACCTAGGGGCCAACGTAGAGAAACCATCTTCGATTCATTTATATAACAATTTTAAAAACGGCATGTGCACTAGTTTAATATATCATGTTGCCTGAACTGCTATGCTTAGCTTTTTACCAATGTGAAGCATGATGAAATAGTTTATATTTCAAGTATACTGGGCTAATTCTTTAAGAGTCAAAGAACTCTTTTAAAGTCTAGTAGTAATTTCACAGTGAATGGTAATAAAGTGGTACCTAGCTGGCTATGACTAAGACCTGATCTTCTATAAGCCAAAGTCATTGAAATGTAAGATACTTGAGGGGAAGGAAACCTGAAACTAAATCATGTGATCTAGTGCTTCATTTTAAAGATTAAGAAGTTTAATCACAGAAAGACTAAATAGTTTACAATTACATAGTTAATTAGTGACAGAACAACTAGAAGCCAGATCTCTTGGCTCCTAATTTAGTAGTCTTTCTGTTGTACCAAAACAGGACAAACCTATTAGCTATATTAATGATTTTATAAATAGAATCTACCAATTGTTTTGTTCCCACAATATTCCATTTATTTATTTTAGCCACACTTCTCATTTTGTCTTTATCAAGTTTTATGTTGTAAATGATGAAAGTAGAATAAAAGCGTAAACAGACATAAAACCAGGGTTAGCATCTAGATGTCATTGCCCAAACTCTTCTTTGTGCTACACAATGATAATAGTAGAAATATATTTATTGTTAGTAAAGATAGTTAATGCTACTTTGATATGCTAAAATTTTACCATGACCCACATTTTTTCTTACTAAATCAGCTGTATCAAAGTGTTATTTGAAAAGAGCAACAAGTGAACAGGTTTAACAATTTCAATTCATTCTTAGCAATGGATAGTCAGTTCAGTAGCTATTTTTCCGAGTACAAACAAGTGTCTGCTTGTTCCCAAACAACCTTACCTCATGAGAAACAGAGGGAATACATAAAATGTGAGGGATGCACACAATAGGCTTTATTTTGTTGTGCTCATTACTGTTTTGTGTTTCAAAGTAGAGTAATAAAGAATATTTACCCTGCACTCATCACTATCTCTTGTGACCCAGTCTTTTGTCATCCTTTGTGGACATGTATTTGTTTAACTACCATCCTATTGTGAAACTGAAGTAGGGAATTCTTACAAGTTGCTTCAATGTTCTTTTTAAATTTAGGCACATTTTCCTCTTCAAATGATGAGTGACATCTTTAAAGCTAATTTTGGCTCCTTAAATTATAAAAGCTGAGTATAATGCAGTAAGCACAAAACTTACATTTATATGCCGACATGAGAAAAGCAGGAGAATCTGCTGTGAAAGGTGAATATTTCAGAAATATTGGTAGTATGCATATTTCAAAGTTATGCTGATAACCTGTCAATCTTGGAACACAGATCATCTGTAAGTAAAGCACTTCACCTAAGTCATGTTAATTTCATAGACTAAGGGATTCTCCTCTTAGTTTATTAGCCTTCTTTTATTGCTTTTAGTACAAAGCGTTCCACAAGAAAAGTAACACTGATGACCAGACAATAGCATTTCACAAGTGTCTCTGGCATTAATCAGTGTGTTTGAATCCAAGGAGCTACTATTTTAGCCACATTTAAATCCTGATTGCATTTTATTCTGCTTTGGCAACACTCACAATGTGATCTTCATTAGAATATATTTTAAGCTTTCACATGCTGGCATGGTCATTATTTGTATTCGGCACTCTGAGCAGTAAATCATGTGGAAGATGCCTAGATGCAGAGTTCCAGGCTCCAAAATTTGCCTTTTTGCTTTTGTTTTGTCCTTAGTGTTTTTCAAGGACTGAAAGGGAGTGTAGAAGATATCTCTGGAAACTAAGTTCATTTGCTGGAGAATCTCAGATCCAAACCATTTTCAAATAAATTTAAAGATATATCCCTAGTTCCTCCAGTACCTCCACTCTGGTGAGTAACTATAAAATGGATTGGGAGTATCCAGGTATCTTGGTACATATCACAACTCTGTATAATTACTTCATGCTTTGAGTAGTTGAAGCAAATGTTAGAGCCTAATGTCCTAAGGCTTTTCCTAAACTACCTGGCCATTTGTGTCCCTGTTCTGGAAGTTCCTTTATTCCACTTCAGAAAATGCCTCACGCCCACTTGTTATATCCCATACCCCTTAGCAGTGTGAAGCTCCAATATAAGAAGCCATTTATAACAAGTTTTCAGTCATTGTTAATTAGGTCAAGTTTGGCATCCACGCTTGACTTCCCATAGCATGTACTCTTTTTATTCTGCTTTGTCATTCATGGCATATCCGTGCTACATTCTACAGGGACAGTTTTACACAGTGTTGAAAAATGTGGAATCCGTAATCAGGTAGACTTGAGCTTGAGTCCTAGTTCCCACCTTACAAACTTATGACCTAAGGCAGTGGTTCTCAACAGGAAATAGTTTTATACCCTGTTCTCAAATGCCCAGAATATTTGGCAATGTCTAGAGATATTTTTGGTTACCACAGCTGGTGAATGCAGCTGTTAAACATCCTACAATCCACAAGATAGTCCCTTAAAACAGAGGATTATCTGGGCCAAAACGTCAATAATTCCACATATATCCACCCTGATATAAGGCAAACTATTTAGCCTTTTTTAAGCTTCCTCATATTTACAATGGGAATAATAAAGTCAATTCTCAATTACATGGTTCAAATTGACCATTTGGACATTAAGTTTGAATACAGCTCAGTGAGTGACCCAGGGTGTACACACAAGAGGGAGGGAGATCGCTAATTTTGCCTCTAGAAATGAAGGAGTAGAGGAGGCAAACAGTCCTATGGTTGAAGCATGGTTGGAGGCAGTGGGCCACAACTTTTCCTGCTAGGCCTCTCCACCCTATACCAGTACCTAGTTTAATCAGATATATTTAAGTCTGGGTTAATGTCAGAGAAAAAGAGAGTACGTAACTTGAGTTAGCTGCTGAGTTTTTGGGAGATAGTGCCTCTCCTTCTCTCTGTGTTTCCCATTAGTAACTCTAATGGTAGAGTTTCAGCTCAAGTAAGAAGGAACACCATGAAAGTGCACCACAAAAAACAGCTTTCTTCCAGTTGGTCCTCTCAGTATCTCACACAGCATACCAGGCAGCTAGCTATTCTTCTCTGAAACAGAATGCAACCTACAGATAAGCACATATGACATTTATAACAACTAGGACTTACACAGCACTATGTGCAAGGCACTATACCACCTAAGTGTTTTACATTACTCACTCATTTTAATCCTCATACGAACCCTATGTACCTTCTAATATCTTATTTTTACAAATGAGGAAATTCGGGCACTGAGAGCCTAAATAATGTGTCCAAGTTTATACAGCTAATAAAGTGGAAGGGCCAAGATTCAAATGCAGGATATCTGGCTCCAGAGTCTTATAGAGTCTATGCTATTAACTTCTATACAAATCTGAATTTCAAATAAGGAATATGAAAGAGGCTTGGAGTACAACAATTTGCATTCCAAAGAAGAAATCTTGCTAGAAAGGCGACTGGAGCTTTATGAATTGGATAGGAGAAAAATGCAGTTCAAATACATAAAAACAAGTCAGATTTTAAAGTTAATGAAGCACATTGGACTATATATAGGCTTTGAAGTCAGAAAGATTCCGGACCTAAATTCAGGCTTCTTAGATAAAGGAATTTAGTGATCTTAGGTAGATGACCATAGTCTCTGATCACTTCTTTTTGAAGGCCAAATTTAACCAAATTTGTAAAATATCTTAACAGTGGCTGGTACATAATAATCCCTTTATAAACGTTAAGTTGCATTCTTGCCACCAACATTCTGCTCACATCCCCAAAGCAAACTAGACAAATAAATATTCTCCTTGGAGTACTCTAATCTACAAAGAATCTACTAGATCATAGAGGAGATGGTGGCCTAGACAATACGGAGGGTTGTAAATCCTCATTGTGCTTAGACTGGGAATATATATATGCTACCTTTGAGTATTTCGCTACTTCAAGACTAAGGATGGTAGCAAACCCACCATCATCAGAGAAATGCAGTGTCACTAAATAAAAAATTTTAATGAAGTAAAATAGACAAGCTTAGAAAACTCAGCAATAAGGGTAAATACTATACTGTGAAATATTTGTTTGATATTATATATACACATTGCACATATACAGATATGCACACACACATACCTTCATACACATACACACACACATACACTACATACAATAGGCCTTGATAGAAAATGCATATCTTTTGTGGTTAAAAAAAAATTGAAAAGGACTACATTAGAGTCTGTGGTTTGGTTTCTGTTTCTGACAGTTAGGACATATTCACGATGTGATATTCAAAATCTCTCACAGAAAGTCCCTGTTTGTCAAGGCCATAGATTTGTAAAGTGATTAGCTAACACTGGAGTACGGCCTAGGACAGTCTGTGACCATGAACGTACAATGTAAGTGTTTCAGATAAAAAAAAAAATCATATAGTTATTTCTTGGTGTTCTACCTATCACAATACTCTGAATAGAGTAAGTAGTCAATAAATAACATTTGATTTGATTTCATGAGGTAATGCAGTAACAGATAAAGCACTACCTTGATACTTTCAGAACCATGTTCTAGAGCAGCCACAGGAAAACTTTTGCTGGCTTAAAAGATTTTGCAAAAACAAACAAACAAAAATCCCACTTCATTTGAATTTTCTCTTCTGGAAAGGTCAATAATTGGTAGCAAGGATATACCCCAAAATAGTGTCTCTAGAGATCAGATTTTTGCCAGATTTTAACAGGACAGAGAAATCTGGGTCAGATGTTACTAAAGTTAAGGAAATATACAACAAATTGCATAACTAAACAAAGGATGTAATTTAACAAAATAATATCAACCTAAAATGGAAATCAACACTATGTCAAGTTTTCTGATCTCTGGCCTTTTTAATACTTTGATTCACGAATTCTCTGAAAATATGAATGGTATATCTAGCAAATTGGTAGATGTCACAAATCTGGGTAGAAGAGAAAATGCTTCTGTTGACAAAAATCAGAATCACTGTGGATTATCACAAGTTTGGCAAATGAGGAGTTGTCATCGTGCTCAGTGGTTAATGAATCCCACTAAGAACTATGAGGTTGCGGGTTCGATCCCTGGCCTTGTTCAGTGGGTTAAGGATCCGGCGTTGCCATGAGCTGTGGTGTAGGTTGAAGATGCGGCTTGGATCCTGTGTTGCTGTGGCTGTGGCGAAGGCCAGCAGCTACAGCTCCTGTTAGATCCCTAGCCTGGGAACCTCCATATGCCGCGGAAGCAGCCCTAGAAAAGGCAAAAAGACAAAAAAGAAAAGAAAAGGAAAGGGATGAAAAGAAAAGAAAAATTATAGGGATAAGTGTAAGGTCCTGGATTTGGATTCAAAAAAAAAAAAAACAACTACACAAGTGCAGCATGGGAAAGAAATGGCTCAGCAATAATACATATTAATAAAAGACAAAAGAAAGAGGCTTGGACATTTTAGTTTAAAATGAATACCAAATGAGTTAGCCTTCAAAAAAAGGATTACAATTTAGGTTCTATTAATACAAGCATAGAATTTTAAAGGCAAGAGTCAATAATCTTGCTTGGACTATACCTGAGTATGCTGTTCAGTTCTGTGAGCCATAATTTAAGGATCTGTTTACATGAAAGTAGTCAAAATGATGAGAACTTGAAATTGTTTTATATGAAGAATGGGTAAAAGAACTAGTAATGTTTAAACTGAAAAAAAGAAGCCAACAGAAAGATACTAATTATTTTTGTAATCGGCCAAAAAAAAGAAATTTGGAACTGTTAGGTGAAAGTTACCACATGTCAGCTTTTATTTCAGTATAAGGAAAAACTTTGCTTCCTCCAGAGGTTACAAATTCCTGGGCAGAATGAGGGAGTAAACTATTCACTTGTACACTTGGAAATCAAACAATCACTTTGAGGAATATTGCAAATAGGATTAAAGCATTGGAATGTTCTGATGTCCAATGACCTCTAAGGCCCTTTCCAATGTCCAAAGTAAATAAAAATTTAAAAAAGATAATCAGTTTACTTCTAGGAAACAGTCTTCTCTCCTCCTGAATACCTGTGAACTGAACTTTCTCAACATAAATATACTTTCTCAGCATAAATAACACTTTCTCAACATAAATAATACTTTGTTGATCTGTCTTAAAGAAGCTCTACACTAAGAGGTTGAAAGTTAGAAAAGTGGGAAGTTGAAATTATCATTATAAATAACAAAGAAACAAAAAAATAATTTTACTTGATATATACCTTTATTTTTTCGAAGTCTTTTGATATTTTAATAAAATAGTTTGTTTTTAAAAATAATAATAAATATATATGTTATACATATTTTTGTGGACTAAGGACTGTTCCTAAATAACATAATCTTAAAAGATAGAATATTAAAACTCCACAGGATTGCAAATCCTTATATTAAACCTTTTACATGATACATATTAGCTGACACTGCATAAGCATTAGCTGACACAGCCAAAGCATAAAGCAAATTTGAAACTTGTATTAGAAACTTAAATTTTAAAAGAAAAAGTATAATAAACACTATGATAAGACTTCGAGTAGTTAGATGAAAACTAATATATCTCCCTTATGACTCACAGATTAAGGGAAGATAAAATCTCACCTGAATATTTTCAAAATATCTGTACAGTTGCACTCACACATTAAAAAAAAGGGTACAGCAGATTTTCTTTTTCAATTTTATGTTAATATTGGATAAATGAAACCTGAATCACCAACTGCAGACTGATTTGCTGGGAGCAAATCTGAGTTTGCTACATTCAGATGTTCTATGTTTGGTAGCTGGTAAAAAGCACTATTATTTCAAATACTGCCAATTTTGGCAAACTATTTTTAATTATAAAGAAATATCCCCTTGGGAACATTCCTAATAAAATGATAGTCTTTAGATTTTTCAATCATTAAAGTAACAAAAACAATATGTAAATCATCAAAAAGTTGTATTACCAAAGCACTCCTGAATTTCTATCATTTGTTTACAAATTCCCCTGAACAGTCTCATTCTTGGCAGTTGTTTTGTCAAGCCACTTCTCAAAAGAGACAGTTTTAAAAAGCACCTCAAAGAAAATGACTGGTTCCACTAATCATGTTATTGATGGTATTAATCAGTGTTAGATTCCTAATCATGTTTATCATTGCTTCCGGGAAAGCAGCTATATGGTCACTAGGGAGTAAGGGATCCTTTAATATATCATAGCATCATTTGGGGCATACCAAAGCATATCACAACATGCAAGCATCATTAAAATATTGGGTGATCAAGATATAAATTTTATCCACATCAGTGTACATATTTATACATAAATGAATGATTTCCAAGAGTGATGTTTTGTGCGATTTAAAGCCACAGCTATAAATACCAAAAGTTAACAGAAAATGGTAACAATAAATGAACACGAATTCTGTAATATATATAATTCTCTTATCTAGGTAAATCTTATGCATGTTGCATTTATTTTTTTAAAGGTAAGAAATAAAAGTAGTCCTGTAACATCATGTATTGTCGTTCAGACTATAGAGGATAAACATATTTTCAAACATTCCTTCAGTCACTTTCTCATAATTACAATTGGGCAGTATTATTTTTATCCTGACCTTATAACATCTCACAGAATATTACAAGTGCAAACAGCAGGAATCAAAAGAAAATGAACGTTATCTGCGTTTGTTAAATGCCACAGCACGCAAAGTCATTTATTTGGTCATCTTTTCTCTGTCCAGGAAAAGTGATGACTTAAAGCTTCAGAGAAAAATTTGTCTCTCATATGAAATCAAACACAATTATAAATTATTTTAATTAAATACAAAGTGTTCAACATGTAAAACCAAACTGCAGGCAGAAGAAAAGGTGAGGTACTTCAATCTAGTAATGGATACTATATCTTTCCTTTAAAAGTGAGGAACATAACAAAAAGCCATGTTGTAAGTATATTTTTCCAAAAAACAGTATGTTTTTCTTTTCATATCATCTTATCTCAAAGCAGTTTTATAAAGCACTCATTTTTTCCCAGGGACAGAATGTCATTATATGTGAATTATTCTTTGCTACTGTTTTAGCTGGTCATGTAACTCATTATTATGAGAAAATCAAATCAATATGCTCACTTTGCTTTTCTTATAAAGGCAAAAAGATGTCCAATTTGAATCACTGCCAAGTTGTCATTGTTTTTGTTTGTTTTTTTTTTTTCCAGAGGAACCTCAGAGCATATCCTTCACTTTCAGTGTTATAACAAATCTTATTTATAACAAATCTGGAGAAAAGTAGCTTTTTTCAGTTGAGACTTATTTGTACATGTCTAAATACGGACATGTATCCAGAGATATGGCAAATTCCATAAAAAAATAGCTGAAGATTTTAGACTCATATAAGACCTTTGTGTACGGTTTTTAAAGAATCAACTTATTATTTCAAAGCTCTGTTGCAATGTATCTCTCATATGAGATTTCTATATTTTCATATTAATTTTTAATTCCTTCTAATTCCTTTATTTTTCCAATGAAACCTATGATCCACTTATTCTGCAATGAAAAACAGCATTGAGGGGTATGGTTCACTGAATGCAGAAATATGACTTGCATTCAACAAAAAGTAAGGTAGGAACCCAATATGCATATAAAAACTAGTATGGGACATTCATAAACGTGTAAATTTAAAGAAAGTATCCCTTGAAATCCTTCCAGGAGAGATCACATTTAATATTTTGTTCATTCTCTCCATATTTCTATATATTCACATACATACATATTCTAAATACAGGAGATGAGAAAGAAATCTCAATAAAGTAAGAACAGTGAGCTAGCCAGAAGTTCACGATTTTAAACATGAAAAAAATACTGTGAGTTTTGTGTCAGTACGTGTGGTAGGCAGCTTTTTACATGGTGCCATGATCCCTGTCTCCCTGAGTTTGCAATCTGATGTAATCCCCTTCCCTCCATTGTGGGCTGGACCTAATGACTGGCTCCTAGCAAATGGAATACACCAAAAGTGATGAGATACCCCTTTCTGTTAACTAGGTTACACAACACTGACTTCCCATCCTTCCAATTCTTTCTTTCTCTCCCCCTCTCTCTCTCCTCTTTTTCAGTGGTTGCATTCAATATGGCAAGGGAATGAGGATGGCCTCCAGCCAATCACCAGCAAGGAACTGAGGCTCTCACTCCAATAATTCTTTAGGAACTCAATCCTGCTGCATTCGTTTTCTATTGCTGCTACAACAAAGTATCACAAATTCAGTTTAAAAAACACAAATTTATTATCTTACAGTTCTGGAAATTAGAAGTCTGAAATGAATCTCACTAGGCTAAACTCAAGGCATTAGCAGTACTGTATTTCTTTCTGGAGGTTCTAGAGAAGAATCCATTTTCTTGCCTATTCCAGCTTCTAGAGGCTGAAACTAAGCAGGACCCTGTGGGTTCAAAAGCCTTTCCTCTCCTCCATTTCTTGTTTGTAGGAAAAAGTTTTCAGCCTCCTAGACCATCCCTGAGTTCCAAAGGGCAAATTCAAACAGTTACTCAATGAGAGGAGTGAGGGAATGCAAAAACAACGGAAAGGTAGTAGAAAAAGATAATGCAAGACCCAGCAGGGTCCTAGTTCCTTCTCAAGAGATGTGGGTAACAATCAGATACCTATCTCTGAGTTCTACAGAAACTAAACACCCCCCCCCCCATTTGGAGGAGGATGGAAACTTCAAGCTGAGCACAACCATTTTGATCCCAGACTGGATGAAACCAGAAGGATGATGACTGAGATTCCTAGAGCACCACCTGTTATCTCTGCCTCAACCAGTCAGAGGAAGGCCCAATACCTTGCAGCCCTCCCCCTAAATTTTGCCTATAGAAACTCTTCCCTGAAAACCATCAGGGAGTTCGGGTCATCAGAGTATGAGCCACCTGTTCTCCCTGCTCAGCCCTGCAGTAAAACTTTCTCTACTCCAAACTCTGACTTTTTGGTTTGTTTGGCCTCACTGTATGTTGGTTGGGCACATGAACATGGATTCCACAATATAACCACATTTTTTGGCCCGCACTTCATCTTTCCCATCTTCAAAGCCATTTAGCAACGTTCAGTTGTGTCCTTCTCACATTGCATCACTCACACTTTTTCTCTTCTGCTTCCCACTTCCACCTTTTTTTTTTTCTTTTTCAGGGCCACACCCTCGGCATATGGAAGTTCCCAGGCTAGGGGTTGAATTGGATCTACAGCTGCTGGCCTACACCACAGCTATGGCAATGCAGGATCTGAGCCATCTCTGCAGCTTAAGCCACAGCTCACAGCAACGCCAGATCCCAACCCACTGAGCGAGGCCAGGGATCGAACCCACATCCTCATGGATACTAGTCGGATTTGTTTCCGCTGCGCCAGGACAGGAACTCCACCACTTCCACCTCCAATGACCCTTGTGAATACACTGAACTCATCAAGATAATCCAGGATGATCTCCCTATTCTAAGGTCAGGTGATTAACAATCTCAATTTTTACCTGCAAATTTAACTTGCCTTTGCCACATAACATAACGTATTCATGTGTTCCAGGGATTAGGACATAGGCTTCTTTAGAGAACCATTACTCTGCCTATCAATCTGCCAATAATCAAGTAAGTGAGCTTAGAAGTGAACCTTCAACATTGGAGCCTACATATGAGCCTCTAGCCCTGGCTGACACTTTGATTGCAACCTTGTAAGAGATCCTGAAGCAGAGGACCCAGTTAAACTATATCCAGATTCCTGACGCAGAAAAATTGTGAGACAATCAATGTGTATTGCTTTAAACTGTGAACTTCTGGGTAATTTGTTACACAGCAATAGGTAACTAATACAGTACTTAGAACTAAATTGTTTTTATTTGCACATTTTCCGTAGATTTTATTTTTGCATCTTTTTAATTAAAAATAAATGTACTCCATTGATTTCAAGTTGTGGAAATTACAGGTTATATTTCAGATACCCTAACCAATAGCTAAAATGATCAATTATGATAGTGTTTGTAATGAAAAGCTCCAATTTGCTACACTCACACAGTAATTCTATTACATCAACAATACAAATCACCCTTCTTTCAGCAACAGGCTGATCCTCAAAATATGATTACAGTATAGAAAAATGATCAGGCAAAGAAAAGGCACGGTGGCCTAGCATACCACAATGCTTGTAATTGTAAATAAATTGTGGTACATTCAACTGAAATTTTAGCTGCTGGAATTGAATTGATATGTTGCTGGTTAAAATTTTTTCTTCTTCAGAAATTAAGAATGCTTTTTTCTTCTTTGTAAAACAAGGAGCACCAAGAGATGAAATTACTTTAAAAACTGAAATGTTGATTTATCCTTTAAAGCTTTTCTTATATTCAATGGGTGATATCTATGCCAACTGATGTGTAACTGATTCACTCATTTAGTTATCCAAGGAGATAATGAGTGAATCTAACTGCCCTAGGAAGAAGAGAACTCAAGACTCTGTTTCTTTAGCACTATGTTCCCATTAGCCAAATGAACACTTTTATAAAATCATTAGGAATATTATTAGAAACTCTATCTCTCATTAGTAAGAAAGTTTAAGATTGTACACTTCCATATGCTTGTATTTTGTTTGGTAAATATTCAAAGAGATTGCCTAATTAATGATAATCAGGTTCACTGTTACTTCTGAATAAGGGAAAAAAATCATACAAATTATTTTATAAACTGAAGCCAATACTATTGTAAGTATGTTGTCATATGTTCCTCACAGCATCCATATTCAGTAAGTATTATTATTCCCATTTTATAGATGGAAAAACTGAGGCACAGAAGTGAAGGCAGGAGTTCCCGTCGTGGTTCAGTGGTTAACAAATCTGACTAGCATCCATGAGAACGAAGGTTAGACCCCTGGTCTTGCTCATGGGTTAAGGATCCGGCGTTGCTGTGAGCTGTGGTGTAGGTCACAGATGCGCCTCTGATCCTGCACTGCTGTGGCTGTGGTGTATGTAGGCCAGCAGCTACAGCTCTGATTTGACCCCTAGCCTGGGAACCCCCTATGCCCCAGGTGCGACCCTAAAAAGACAAAAAAAAAGGAAGTGAAGGCAACTTGCTTAAATCACACAGCTAACAACCGCCAGTGCTGATGCGAATCTGGTTTATCCCGTATACTAGAAAAAAAGTTCTAAGAGCTTTTAGAGTCTTAATTGTTCTTAAATTCAGATATCTGGGCATGAAAAAAAAATATTTAGGAGTTTTATGGGTAACTGTGCCCTCTAAAAATTTACGTGAAGCACTAAACTCCAGTACCTCAAAATGTGACCTTACTCGGAAACACAGTCACTGCAGATATAATCAAGGATAGGGTCATTAGGGTGGGTCCTAATCCAATATGACTGGTATCTTTATAAAAAGGGCAAATATGGACACAAAGACAGAGACACACAGAGAGGGAAGATGCGTTGAAGAGTAACTGGTAGAAGATAGCCACCTATAAACTAAGGAGAGGCCTGTAACAGAACATTCCTGCACATCCTTCATAACCCAAGTCTGTGCCTTGATTTTGAACTTTTAGCCTCCAGAACTGTGAGAAACCAAGCTGCTTTTTGAAAACCACACAAAAACAATCCGTATGCACTTTGAGATATTAGAAAAGCCGTGCTGAACCATGCCTCCTTCTAAAAGTTCAGGAAAACTAATTTCACTTAAAAATGAGTAATAGAAAATGATAGAAGAAAAATCCCAAAGTTATCATAAAAAGAGAATACAGAGCAGAATGACATCTCTCCTCTCCGTGTGCATTTGTCCTCAAAGAGAGCTTGGGCTGCAATTTTCAGAGTTCATAATACCTCGATGATCCAACCCCGTCAACGTTACCACATATCACCTGCACCTATTCTAGTTCCACTTGCTTTTCTCAAATTGATCCACTGTGTTTTCTAGTAAGTACTTGTAAAGTACATTGGTTAGCAGAGTATTTTAAGGGTTTTCTATTTTCCGGTCTGTAAAATGACCCATTGTTTCTCTAAACTTATTCCCTCACAGATTGCTCAGCTCTTATAATGGGATTTGCCCCCAGCCTCTTATACTTAGGGCTCATGAGAATACCTTATCACATACTTTTCTGTAGATGCCATTCACAGAATAATATTTGTTTGTATACTAATTATATTACTGGCACAGTTCACTCACCCGTTCCGGTTCGGCGGTCGCACCCCGGCGCAGCGTCCCCGCCACAGGCCACTGGGAACAGGGGCTGCAGAGTGACCCTGGGTTGGCGAGTGGAGGCGGCGGAGGCATCCATGAGGATATGGTTTGCTTGATAGGTGGTGTGAGCCAGACTGCTTGTGGACAAGTTCGGAACGCGAGGCCTCTGGCATCTGCTGCACCCAAGCGTTTCTCACATTAGGGCTCCCTGCCAGCCCCCGTAGAACTCCCGAGATCCCGCGAGATTTGCCTTCCGCTGGGGCAAGTGGTAAGGGTGGCCATACTTTGAGCTTAATTCTGCCCCTCTGAGCTGCCTCTGGCAGTCATTCTCTCCTTGCCCTTTTTTCTGTAGCCACGTTACTGTGCCACACACACCCGAAACCACAGAGTACACCCTGCATGCGCCATCTGCACCTTGTTTTTGCCTTTGTGGGAAACCCCGCACTCCACCACCCGGCCCGGGCCTTAGCCCTGGCCCTTGCCCGACCCCCGCCCGCGTATGGTGTTAAAAGAAAGCCTTTCAGGATGGAGAGGCTTGAGTGAAGGAGCTAGCTTCCCCATCTGAGAGTGCTGGCCGTTGGGCTGGGTCCGAAAGAGAGAGCAGCGCCCTTGAGTCTGTTCTTAAGGGGAGAAGCTCCAGGGACAGGCAGCGATGTCTCCTGGGAGGAGTTCTAGACACCTCGCTACTGCTGGGAGAAACAGCTCGGCCAACAATTTGCAACGTAACAGGTACATTCAGGGTGCTTTCAGGTTGCTTTGCCGTGAATATTGGGGCCCCAGAGTTCCGGGCCAGAGGTCCACGTCAGTGTTCCGGGAGAGACTTGCGCCCCTTGCCTGTGAGGTTCACTTCCCGGTTCTGATGTCAGGCAGTCCTTCATAGCCTCTGAATTGCACTCCTGTCCTGGACATCTGGTCACAGGCCCTGAGCTAAGGCGACGCTGCTCTGTGACTGAGTAGGATGGGAGGCAATGAGGAGGACTAGAATTTGCTTAATAGGTGGCATGAGCCAGACTCCTTATGGAGGAGTCTGGGACAACGGGGCTACAACGCTGGTTTAAAAGGAAAAAAATATATATCTTAAAATAAGGCTAGATATAAAGTTGCACTTATGCAAGATGAAAAAGTTCTAGAGACCTGCTGCACAACATTGTGTTTATAGGTAACAGTGTTGTTAGATTTTACACTTAAATTTTTATTAAGGTAGATTTTGTGTTGTTTTTTACCACAATAAAAATAAAGCTACAAAGTATGTACAATTGCATGTAAAAGATGTTTAAAAATCTGTTTTGTCAATCTGTGTGTGTGTTTATGTACAGATATGGAATTAAACGCATAAAAAGGTAAACAGTGGTACCTTTAGTGGGATTATGGTTGTATCTTTTTTCTCCTTTTTCTTTTTCTGTTTTCCAGTTTTTCTAAGGTGAAATTAAGCTACGTTTATAGTTATATGTATAATCAGAGACATACTCAGAAAATTGATTTCTTTTGTTTTAGATCTGCTTGGTTCTCTCTTATATTTCTGAAATCAAAAAGGACTGGCCCCATAAGAAGACAAAACTTCTGTCCAGGATCAGACATTTCCTTCATATGAAGCATGGTTGCATCCAGGAATCATTTTTTAGCACTTTCATCACTCCAGTCCCTTCGCCTTTACAAGGTATTTCTCTCATCCCTAAGGGATCTTAAGTAATGCTTAACCCTTTGTTCCTGTTCCTTCTGTTACTGAAGCTGCTGCCACCTTTTGGCTACCACAGGGACTTTTTCCATAACCCACAGCTGCCAACATGCCAGTGGTAGATTCTCTCAGAGGAAGTGCTCTTATTTGAGGCACTTCTGATTCTGCTTTTGCTAGTGGGAGTGAAAGGGGTTAAATAATAAATGGTATATGAATTGTGGAAATGGGAATGGGTGTTTTAAGGCACTTTTCCTGTGCTGGGTCCAGTAGCAGGTATAAAGTGATAGAAAGGGTAAGGAGGTAGAGTGAGATCCTTCACTTTCTCCAAACAGAATTTTGCCTCTCTTTCTCTGAAGCTTCCACAGGATCCAAAATGCCTCCTCCCACCACCCCTGCACTCTTCTGCTCAGAGAAATACCCATATCCCTTCTCCAGCATCACCACCTTCCTAAGTGCCTGTAAGGAAGCAGTATCAGGCCCACCTCGATCATCAACAGTGCCAGGAGCTGCTGCCAGGCCTAATTCTTTCCTCCTGTCTTCCACCACCGTTTGGACTCTTCATCTATTGTACCAGCAATGAATTTAGATCCAGCAGGAAAAACACTAGCACATGCCCATCTTTCCAGATGTACAGGGGATATTAGGATCTACAAAATCTCATACTGTCTCCTCTTCTCCCCCTCAAGTAGTTTTGTGTTTGTTCTCCCTGACAGCCCTCTTCTTTTCCTCCATTCCTATCCCAGGTAACCAAGGCTCTCACCATTAGTCATACCTCTGAGAGAAGAGATTTCTGGTATGACAGGGCTATCTTTGTTGTCCAGCCCTTCACTTCACCATACCCATTCCAAGAAGGTGTCCAGATCTTTGCCCCTCTTATCCCAGGGTAGGTTTATGATGCCAATCTGAATTTGGTTTTCTGTAATCCTGACCACTTGGACTGCATTATGCTAAGGGAAAGAGGAGTGACTTAGAGAACAGAGAGAAAAGAGGAGAATAGTGCTTATGACACCTAAACATTCCCTACTCCCTGCCAGGACCCCAGGGAGAAGGCAGAGCACAGAGGAAAATGGCTACATGGGGCATGCAGGGAGACTGGACCCTAGGCACCAGGGTTTCTGGCACTGGCAGACACCTCCAGTCCTCACCAGACCTGGAGAAACAGACATGCAGACCCTTAAGGGACCATGTTGACTTGAATAGTGAGAGTACCAGGGACAGTCACAATGGACTGAAGGCCCCATGAAGGCGCTCTGCTCTCCCATTCTTGGGTAACTCACAGAAAGAGAAGGGGCCCTTAGTAAGTAAGATAGAACTTTCCATCACCTCAGTGAGATGGAGGGAAGATGCAGATTTAAACTGTCACTTCTGAGCAAACATGGCCCAAAGTACATGCTACACAGAAGACACAGCAAATAAGTGTGTACTTTTTATTACTAGTTAGAATCAGAAAACCTCTGACAAAGGTTGGGCTTGGTGAGCTGGGATCCCCTGGGCAAACTCAGGGACACATTTTGTTTAGACTGGAGGCTGAACTGACTTCCCAGTCCCTGGGCTCCACGCTGGCTCCCCCTGGCTTGCAGCAGCTGCCTAGGGGGAGTAGAGAACCTGTAAACAACACACCAAGTGGAAGAGAAGGGCCCAGGGTTATTATCAAGAGTGCCTGCCCCAGTCCAGTTCTATTTTTAATCCAATTAGACCTCGCAAGAGAATCACAGTGTCTGTCCTTGGAATTCATTTTGTTCTTCATCCACAGTTGACTGGAAAGGGACTTGGGATAGAGGCAGGAACGACTGAGGGCTGAAGTATGTAGCCAACACTCCCTAAAGCATAGTCCTTCTTTAAGACTGCCACGCAGTGGTCTTTCAGGCAACCAGGAAATTAGCTGTCCCTCTCAAGGGAGGAAATCAGGAGCATATCAGAAAAGTCCTGCATTCAGTTTTGTGAGGCCACTTTCCAATCATTGCCACTGCTCATTTGTCTCATCTGGGACCAATGAGGTGAGCAGTTGGGTAGTCAAGTCCCTTCACAAAAGTCTCCTCGATGTGTTGCTCCCAGAACTGCAAAAATATGTGGATATTATGTCAATTAGAGTTACTTGAAGGCCATATTACATGCAAGACAAAGTCACCTCTGATCTATGATGTATCTCAAATTATGCTCTCTTCTGTCATCTAACCAAACTAACCAAAAAAAGGTTATATGTGCACCAAATAATAGAATATAATTCTAGATCCTATCATACACTAGGCAATCAATAACAATTTGTTTAATTAATTAAATGAAGTCTGTCAAATTTGCTATCATCTGTAGAATTTAACACTGCAACCCCCCTCCCAACACTTCTAAATTAATTCCATGTCCCAACAGAGAAATTAAATCCTAACAAAATTAGTTTTCCCTCCTTTTCCCCCTAATGAGTACCAAAGCATCTCTTCCCTGACTTCTCATTCTTCTTGCCTTCAGCCACTGGGGGAGGAGGTGTCTCACTGCACTTCAAGTCAGTCAGAAATGAGGTGTGATTTCTTTAGTCCCTTGGGAAATCTTCTAATGGGACAGGTTCAGATTCTTCAGTAACAAGCAAATTTTGTGGGGGATAGAGATACAAAAATAGCCCCTCACCTATAAAACTTAAAAACAAGAAGAAAACATGAACACTGCAGTAGTATACCAAGGAAAAATAGCATTTTCAAGGAAAAGAGTGCTCCTAAAATTCAATATAGCTTATAACTCTAAAAACACATGGCTGTTTCCAGCCAAAGACATGGCATTTTCAGATAAACAAGGTTAATAAGAAAACAGAGGGAGTTCCTGTCATGGCTTTGCGATAATGAACTCGACTAGGATCCATGAGGATGCAGGTTAGATCCCTGGCCTCGCTCAGTGGGTGAAGGATCTGGCGTTGCAGTGAGCTATGGTGTAGGTTGCAGACACAGCTTGGATCCTGGGTTGCTATGGCTGTGTAGGCCAGCAGCTGTAGCTCCAATTCTACCCCTAGCCTGGAAACTTCCATATGCAGTCGGTGCGACCCTATAAAGCAAAAAAAAGAAAGAAAACAGAAATAAGTGAAAAAGAAAAAAAATTATGACCTCAGCTTCTGCAGGGTGTCAGCCAATGAGCATCAGCCATCCAGAACCTAGCACCTGAAAACTTTAATGCAATTAAGAGAAATCCTCTATTTTAAAAGTGTGATACTCAAAGTAGTCTTTGTTAAGATAAATATACAAAATAATAATAATAATAATAATAATATATATATATATACATAGATTTGTATGTATACTCAGAATGATAAAAAGTACTTAATTTGGGTAATGAGATAATGGATTATTTTATTTAGTTTTCTATATCATAACTTTGGTTTTCAAATTTTATGTGAAGTAAATGAGTCACTTTTTGATGAAAATTGGAGAGAGGAGCATCTTAGGAAATTGGTTTTTCTTTGGAGTGTTTCCATTTTAACTTACCTGAAATTAGTGACTTTGTCCTGGGTCCAGACCTTCATTCTCAACTGCCATGCAGGGTTTCTTGCATTTATAGCAGACCTTACGCCGTGGAAAATTCATCCCTTTACACCACAGGCACTGCCAACTCTTTGGACTGAAGTGTGAAATAGGCTTCCCTCGATGCTGGGAATCTGAGGCCTTTTTCCCTTTTGTTTGCTTGGCCTTCTGCTGCTGAGGCTGCTCCTTCTTTTGGCTTTTTCTCACTCTCCGGCTTGTGCTGTTCCCCAGGGGAGGTGTCCCCTGGGGCCTCTTTGGAGCATCTTCTTCCTTGTGGCTCTTGCTGTTCCCCAAGGGGTACTTCTGGGGCATCACTGGACATTCCTTCTGGCTATGGGTTCTGCTGTCTCCCTGGCGACACACAGGATCTTCCTCTTGGCTGTGGCTTCTGCTGATCCCCAGGGAGGACGTCCCCTGGAGACACACAGGGTCTTCCTCTTGACTGTGGTTTCTGCTGTCCTCCAGAGGATATTGCCCTTGGAGCTTCTCAGAATATTCCTCCAGGCCATAGCAACTCTGGTCATTCAGTGGGGCCGTCTCTTCCTGGGCCCCTACTGCAGCCCCTAGGCCAGGTGAGTAGATCCCTGGAGTAGGCATCTGAGGTGTTACTGCTGCTGTTGCTGTTGCTACTGCCGCGGCTGTTTCTGCTTCCATAACTGCTGCAGATGGCAGAGGTGTCATATTAGGAAATCGCATTGGGAACAGTGCATGGAACGGGAATGGATGTGGTGCTGGCACTGGCAGAGGAGGTTGCATGGCCTGGGCCCAGGGACTCTGGGGTCCTGACACAAAGCACAGCTCCTGGGGCTGCCATCTGGCCCTCTGGATGTGGCATGTCCTGTGCCCCCATAGCCACTATCTTGCTCTGTTCCTCTGTATCCGTGGGCAATGCTGTGGCCCCAAGCTGCTTGTCTTGAGGCCCAGGCACCATATCATGAGCCTGTGAGGTGACCTCAGACTGGGCCGATCTCTCCACCTGGTGCAGTTGCCAGCACAACTTATCTCGCTCATCCATTGCCTGCTGCAGGGCAATGCTTGTGCATCTTAGCTGCACCGCTGCCTCTTTTCGCTCCTCACACAGGCGCTGTAGCTGGGAGGCCAGAGCCCAGGAAGCAGCTTCACGCTCCCCAACCTGCCCTTACAGCCGCCAGAGGCGGCGCGCCTGCTGCTCGCGCTGCCTCGTGCCCACACACACGCTCAAGGCCAGCGCGCTCCAGGCACAGGCCCTCTTGATGGCGCCTGGCACCTGCGGGTCAGCCAGGACAACCTGAAGCTGATCCTCTACCTCACTCCAGGGCCTCGAGCGGAAGGCCACATAGAAATCGGGGCCGCCCCCATTCGTAAGGACCTCATTGTTGATGAAGCGGATCACTTCGTTGTGGCGGAACCCGCTGGCTTGGTCCCCAAAGTCTACGGTCATGGCCGCTGCAGCCTAGTCAACTGGTCTCCTCACAGGAGACACCCCACCACACACACACACACCGCTGCAGCCGCTACAGGTGGCGACTGCTACCAGGTCCACTCCTCATCTCCCGGCTCAGTCCTCCTTCAGTCCCAGCCCAGTCCTGGCCTCCTCCTTGTCCTTTGTCGTCCCCGGCACTTCCCCTTCCTTCACAGGGTGTAAAGCAAGTCCCCTCGCCATGCCAACTCCAACTGGGCTGACGATGACGACAGTGTGACACGTCACAGGCAAGCTGCGAATCACCACGCAAGGCCTGCTGGGACCAACCTCCCTGCCAGAGCCCCATCTACAGGATGAACTGGCAGAAGCTGTATTGGGTACTACAGGGGGAGAGGGAAGAGTTTTTATAGGCAGTGGGGCACAGGCACTTGCAGTGGCGGCGAGCATGGGGGATCTCTTGGAGAAACAAACAGTTGCCAATAACGCACCTACGGTCTGCAGTCACACTGCTGCTCTAAAAGGAAGGGTAAGTCAGTGGAGGTCAGAAAACTTCTAGGGGAGGAAAGGAGTTGAGGTGGAGGAAACTAAGCCTGCAAGACCGCTAGTTTAGGCAGATAAATAGGGTGCAAACCTAGGGTCTATGAAATCTCAGAAAAGGGACAGGACAGTGTTGAAAGACTTGAGAGAGAAGGCTGTACTTACACCACTGATATGAGGAAGGTGATAAATCTGTATGTTGGAAAAGCACTGGGAACCAGGTAAAGGAGAGCAGAATATGCCACCCTAAAATATGCCAGTTTGGCATATTTATTATGGTGAATTAAAGTACTTTAAAAACAGCCTGTGCAGGAAGGACACCATGACCCTCCTTTGTCCCCCTAAAAGCAGGAAATATCCCATGTGAAAGATACCCTACTTGTACCAGGAGGGTATAAGGCATCCTTATCAACAATGTCTGCCTCATTGTAGTTTTGATTTGCATTTCTCTAATAATTAGTGATGTTGAGTATTTTTTCATGTGCCTGTTAGCCATGTGTATATCTCTGGAGAGATGTCTATTTTTTCAATTTTTTTTTTTTTTTTTGGCCGTTGAGTTGCATGAGTTGTTCTTTAAATAAGAATCATCAGTAAACCATGAAAAATCAATTGCTTAGGGGAGTTTCCTGTAAGTCCTTGGAAGGGGTCAAAAAGGTGATCCATCAGAGCCAAACAATCATGAAGGGTATCATTCACAGAGGAGAGAAGAAGGATGGCATGGTTAAAGGTCATTACAATGAAAAAGAGTTATGTGAGGAGCAATTAGCAAGAGGATTTCAAAGGAGGTGAAAAAACTGTCCTAAAGATGTTGAGTGTGATAAGAATTCAGGAGGACTTCTTCATGGAGTACAAAAATGGTTAGAGAGGATCCAATGCTTATTTCTTTGGTGGCCTTAACTGAAAAGACAGTGAAAGGGATGGCTCTGAAGGAAATAGGGTATTCTTGTGCCATAGGGTCTAGCTGCTGCCTTTAGTACCCTGTGGGACAAAGTGTATCCCCATATTGAAGGGGGGGGCAAGTATTCCAGGAATGCTTTCCTCCTCATATATGAAAAAGAAAATGGAAAGTTGATAATTATGGGTGTCCAAGAGCAGGTGGATTTATCACATTTTCCTTTAAGGTAATTAAGAGCTAAGTCACTGTGATCTTTGCAAGTAAGAGAGTCAGCTTTGGTATTCTTTAGTAAGACATATAAAGCCATGAGATAAAAGTTTGGAATTCAGCTCTGATGATTGCTAGTAGTTGGTGCTTGGTTTGGGTCTTAGGGAGGCTGAAGATGACATGGATCCCATCTGGATTTATGTGCATCCTTTGTTCTGAGATCAGGTGCCCCCAAATAGTGAGCTTCATTTTAAACAAGCTGAAATTTCTTCTTAGACCTTTGAGTGCAAAAGCTTTACCAGGTGGATAATATCTTCTGGTGAGGAGACCTGGGAAGTGAAGCAAAGAAGCATATCATCTACATATTTAATAAAGGAGAGCCTCCAGGAAACTTTGTCATTTAAATAAGTTTTTAAATTTTGTTAGAAGTAAGAAGGACTTTTGGTAAAACCGAGGGACATTACTGTCCAGGTGTATTGTTGTACTTACCAAATGAAGGCAAAGAAATTGACTAGTTTTATCCACAGGGATGCTAAAGAAGGTACCACATAAATCAATTATAGTGAGAAGTTCTGCATTAAGTGGGGAGGGAGGCTAATAAAATAGGGGGATTGAGAACAAAAGGATAATGAGGGTTAAATGTTGTTTATGGCTCAGAGGTCTTGGTCAAATCTCCATCCTCAGCCATTGAGTTTCTTTACAGGTAAAATAGAGATGTTTCGGGTGCTATTGCAGGAGATAAAGAGGCCCTGGTCCTAATAGTCTTCTATTATTATCTTAATACCCTGGCCATCCTCTTTATTTATAGGGTAATAACTAATTCTGAGAGTCTTTGAAGCATCTGTGTAGGTTTTCATAGGGACTGCACTGTGGATTCTGTGAAATATCTGTTGAGGATTTCTTCCATAAGGAGAGTGGTAGTTGATCAAATAGGAACAAATTATTAGTATCCTTAGAATTGGCTCTAATGCTGTCAGAGACTGAGCAAATAAAAGTTATTGATTCACCTAGGTGGCTATTTTGGTTGCTATTATCAAAGTCTAGAACTCTTTTCGCCTTTTGGGATAAGTAAATTCCAGTATGTTATTTTTCTAAGAAATTTCAGCCTAAAAATGAATGGGATGGAGAAACCAAAAAGGAAAGGATGGGTATTTTCTAGAGGTCCTGAACAAAAGGGGGTGGTTTAGAAGCAGAAACCTGTTGAATTTTATTTGTAGCCCGACTATTTGAACCATTTTAGTATTCCAAGGCAGGGACTGTTTAATAACAGTAAGGTTGAACACCAAGAGTATAGCTCCAGTGTCAGTAATTACAGAGAGACACTTATTCCCAGTCTGGAGAGTGGTTTCTCAAAGCTGGTTAAGGGAAAGGATAGGGGAAGAACCTATAGTTCCTCAGAGTCCCATCATTGGGGGTTAGGAGGGCATTAGAAAAGCTGGTTAGAGGACTGAAGACACCTGGAAAGCTTAAGCTAGTAAAAGTCTTTCTTACGATGTCCTGGAATTTTGCAAAAATAGCAGAGACCAGGACGGTTTGTTTAGGGTCCTCCATTTGTTGGAGTTGAAAATTGAAGACTGTAGTGGCTTTCTTCCTCATAGAATCTGGTAAGGTGCAGGTAAACTGGTCTGCTAAATTAACTACATCTGGAGTGGGCACTTTTTCCCATTCCATCTTAGTCTTTGTAACTAGAAGAGAAAGATCCCAGTTCAGTTGGTTAATGTACATAGAGTTAAAGGCTACTAAAGCATATGCAATATTCAAAGGAAGAACAGAATTTCCTTTAAAGAAAATTTGGAGTCAGCTACAATATTCATCCATGGGCTCATTGGCCTTCTGGGTACAAGATTTATTCCCATCAACTGACTTTGGGAAAACCCTAGAATTTCCAAATATACTTTCCTGGTGACTCCCCAAGCTTGATTGTCTAACAAACCATCAAGTGTTATTTTGTCTCCAGGGTGTAACTCTAAAGACTTGCAAGGATTATACGAATTGGCAGTTTTTATCCAGTGTTGGGTCTGGCCTTCACCAACAAGCATATGAACCAGTTGGTATAAGTCAGAGAAACCAGGGGATGACAAGTTTGAATGACTGTATTAAATTACTTAGCAAATCTGTGGGGATCCTCAGTTATGTTGAGGAAATGTTTGAATATGGCTCATAGTTCAGCTTTAATCTAGGGAACGTAAGAGAGTAGAGGTTTAGCATTTGGATTCTCAGAGGGTCTGATTTAAAAGGGGAAGAGAGTCAGATTTTTTTTTTTTGTGAGACTCAGAGAAGCTCAGCTATTTTTTTTAATTTTTTTAATTTTTCTATTATAGCTGGTTTACAGATTTCTGTTAATTTTCCAACTGCACAACGTGGTGACCCGGTTACACATACATATATAGATTTGTCACAAGTGATTAGACATAGTTCCTGGTGCTATACAGCAGGATCTCCTTGCTTTTCCATCCCAGTCTGCAGCTGTTAACCCCAGACTGCCATACCATCCCACTCCCTCCCCCACCCTCTTGGCAACTACAAGTCTGTTCTCCAAATCCATGATTTTCTTTTCTGTAGAAAGGTTCATTTGTGCAGTATATTAGATTCCCAATATAAGTGATATCATATGGTATTTGTCTTTCTCTTTCTGACTTACTTCACTCAGTATGAGGGTCTCTAATTCCACTCATGTTGCTGCAAATGGCATTATTTTACTCTTTTTTATGGATGAGTAGTATTCCATTGTGTATATATACCACATCTTCCTAATCCAATCATCTGTCGATGGACATCTGGGTTGTTTCCATGTCATGGCTATTGTGAATAATGCTGCAATGAACATGTGTGTGCAAGTGTCTTGTTCAAGAAAAGTTTTGTCCAGATATATGCCCAAGAGTGGGATTGCTGTGTCGTATGGTAATTCTATATATAGTTTTCTAAGGTACCTCCATACTATTTTCCATAGTGGTTGTACCAGCTTACATTCCCACCAAAGGTGCAGGAGGGTTCCATTTTCTCCACACCCCCTCCCACATTTGTTGTTTGTGAACTTATTAATGATGGCCATTCTGACTGGTGTGAGGTGGTATCTCATGGTAGTTTTGATTTGCATTTCTCTAATCATCAGTGATGTTGAGGATTTTTTCATGTGTTTGTTGGCCATCTGCATATCTTCTTTGGAGAACTGTCTATTCAGGTCCTTTGCCCATTTTTCCATTGGGTTGTTGGCTTTTTTGCTGTGGAGTTGTGTAAGTTGTTTGCATATTTTAGAGATTAAGCCCTTGTCAGTTGCATCATTTCACACTATTTTCTCCCATTCTGTAAGTTGTCTTTTAGTTTTCTTTTTGGTTTCCTTTGCTGTGCAAAAGCTTGTCAGTTTGATTAGGTCCCATTGGTTTATATTTGCCTTTATCTCTGCTGCTTTGGGAGACTGACCTGAGAAAACATTTGTAAGGTTGATGTCAGAGAATGTTTTGCCTGTGTTCTCTTCCAGGAGTTTAATGGTGCCTTGTCTTATATTTAAGTCTTTAAGCCATTTTTGAGTTTATTTTTGTGCATGGTGTGAGGGTGTGTTCTAGTTTCATTGACTTGCATGCAGCTGTCCAGGTTTCCCAGCAATACTTACTGAAAAGAATTTTTCCCATTTTATGTTCTTGCCTCCTTTGTCAAAGATCAATTGACTATAGGTGTCTGGGTTTATTTCTGGGTTCTCTATTCTGTTCATTGGTCCGTATGTCTGTTTTGGTACCAGTACCACATTGTCTTGATTACTGTGGCCCTCTAATATTGCTTGAAGTCTGAGAGAGTTATGCCTCCTGCTTGGTTTTTGTTCCTCAGAATTGCTTTGGCAATTCTGGGTCTTTTGTGGTTCCATATAAATTTTTGGATTGTTTGTTCCAGTTCTGTGAAAAATGTCATGGGTAATTTGATAGGGATTGCATTGAATCTGTAGATTGCTTTGGGTAGTATGGACATTTTTACAATATTAATTTTTCTGGCCCGTGAGCATTAGATACCTTTCCGTTTCTTTGTATATTCTTTGATTTCCTTGATTAATGTTTTGTAGTTCTCAGCATATAAGTCTTTTACCTCCTTGGTCAAATTTATTCCCAGTATTTGATTTTTTGGGGTGCTATTTTAAAAGGTAAAGTATTTTGGTATTCTTTTTCTAATATTTCATTGTTAGTATATAGACATGCAATTGATTTGTGAAGGTTAACCTTATATCCTGCTACTTTGCTGAATTTGTTGATCAGTTCAAGTAATTTTGGGGTTGAGTCCTTGGGGTTTTCTATATGTAGTATCATGTCATCTGCATATAGTGACAGTTTTACCTCTTCTCTTCCTATTTGGATGCCTTTTATTTCTTTTGTGTGTTTGATTGCTGTATCTAGGACTTCCAATACTATGTTGAATAGCAGTGGTGAGAGTGGGCATTCTTGTCTTGTTCCAGATTTTAGTGGGAAGGCTTTCAGCTTTTCTCCATTGAGCATTATATTTGCTGTGGGTTTGTCATAAATGGCTTTTATTATGTTAAGGAATACCCACTTTGGTAAGAGTTTTGATCATGAATGGATGTTGGACTTTGTCAAATTCTTTTTCTGCCTCTATTGAGATGATCATGTGGTTTTTGACTTTTCTTTTGTTAATGTGGTGTATGATGTTGATTGATTTGCGTACGTTGAACCATCCTTGTGCACTTGGGATGAACCCCACCTGGTCGTAGTGTATGATCTTTTTGATATGTTGTTGGATTCGATTGGCTAAAATTTTGTTGCAAATTTTTGCATCTATATTCATCGAAGATATTGCCTGTAGTTTTCTTTTTTCATGGTGTTTTTGTCTGGTTTTGTAATTAAGGTGATGATACTGTCATAGAATGTCTTTGGGAGTGTTCCTTCTTCTTCAACTTTTTGGAAAAGTTTAAGGAGGATGGGTATGAGTTCCTCTTTGCATGTTTGGTAGAATTTGCCTGTGAAGCCATCTGGTCCTGGACTTTTATTTGTAGGGAGTGTTTTGATGACATACTCAATTTCATGTCTAGTGATTGGTCTGTTCAGTTGATCTATTTCTTCTTGATTCAGTTTTGGCAGAGTGTAAGTCTCTAGAAAGTTGTCCATTTTTTCTAGGTTGTCAAATTTGTTGGCATACAATTGTTCATAGTATTCTCTCATGGTTTTTTGTATTTCTGTAATATCCATTGTGACTTCTCCTTTTTTATTTCTTATTTTGTTTATTTGGGTTTTTTCTCTCCTCTTCTTGGTGAGCCTAGCCAGAGGTTTGTCAATTTTGTTTACCTTTTCAAAGAACCAGCTCTTGGTTTTATTGATTTTTTCTATTGTTTTTTGAATCTCTATTTTATTGATTTCCTCTGTGATCTTTATGATTTCCTTCCTTCTGCTGAGTTTAGCTTATGTGTGTTCTTTTCTAATTCATTTAGGGTGTAGGTTAAGTTGTTGATTTGAGATTTTTCTTCTCTTCTGAGGAAGGCCTGTATTGCTATGAATTCCCTCTGAGCACTCTTTTGCAGCATCCTGTAGATTTGCAGTTGTTGTGTCTTCATTCTCATTTGTCTCAAGGTATTTTTTAATTTCCTTCTTGCTTTCCTCATTGACCCATTCATTTTTTTTTAGGACCATGTTGTTTAGTCTCCATGTAGTGTGTTTTTTCTCATTTCCTTTCCTGTGGTTGATTTCTAGTTTCATGCCTTTGTGGTCAGAGAAGATACTTGAAATAATTTCTATACTCTTAAATGTGTTGAGATTAGCTTTGTGCCCCAGTATGTGATCTATGCTTGAGAATGTTCCATGTGCACTTAAGAAGAATGTGTATTCTGATTTTTTTGGATGTAATGTCCTGAAAATGTCAATTAGGTCTAAGTTTACTATTGTGTCCTTTAGGATCTCTGTTGCCTTAGTGATTTTCTGTCTAGAGGATCTTTCCATTGATGTGAGTGGAGTCTTAAAGTCTCCTACTCTTATTGTATTCCCATCTGTTTCTCCTTGTATGTCTGATAGTACTTGTTGTAGGTTCTTGGGTGCTCCTATATATTATGGGCATATATATTGACAATTGTAATAACCTCTTCTTGAGTGGATCCTTTAACCATTAAATAGTGTCCTTCTTTGTCTTTCTTTATGGCCTTCATCTTAAAGTCTATTTTGTCTGATATGAGTATTGCCACTCCTGCTTTCCTTTCTTGTCCATTGGCATGAAATATCTTTTCCCATCCCCTCACTTTCAATCTATATGTGTCCTTTGCCCTAAGGTGAGTCTCTTGTAGACAGCAAATTGTAGGTTTTTGCTTTTTTTATCCAGTGTGCCACTCTGTGTCTTTTGATTGGAGCATTCAGTCCATTGGTATTTAAGGTGATTTTTTTTTTCTATTTTTGCATTATAGCTGGTTTACAGATTTCTATCAAATTTTCCAACTGCACCGCGTGGTGACCCGGTTACATGTACATATATGGATTTGTCACATGTGATTAGACATTGTTCCCTGTACTATACAGCTGGATCTCCTTGTTTTTCCATCATGGAAGCACTAGTTAACCCCATTCCCTCCCACCCCCTCCCCCACCCCCTTGGAAATGACAAGTCTGTTCTCCATGTTCTTGATTTTCTTTTCTGTTGAGAGGTTCATTTGTGCAGTGTTTTAGACCCCAGTTATAAGAGATTTCATATGGCATCTGTCCTTCTCCTTCTGACTTGCTTCACTCAGTATGAGGGTTTCTAATTCCATCCATGTTGCTGTGAATGACATTATTTTGTCCTTTTTATGGCTGAATAGTATTCCATCATGTATATATACCACATCTTCCTAATCCAGTCATCTATCGATGGACATTTGGGTTGTTTCCATGTCTTGACTATTGTGAATAGTGCTACAGTGAACATGCATGTGCAAGTGTCTTTCTCAAGGAAATTTTTGTCTGGATATATGCCCAAGAGTGGGATTGCTGGGTCATATGGTAGTTCTATGTATAGTTTTCTAAGTTACCTCCACACTGTCTTCCATAGTGGTTGCAACAGCCTACATTCCCACCAGCAGTGCAGGAGGGTTCCCTTTTCTCCACACCCCCTCCAGCAATTGTTGTTTGATGGCCATTCTGATTGGTGTGAGGTGGTATCTCATGGTAGTTTTGATTTGCATTTCTCTAATCATCAATGATGTTGAGCATTTTTTCATGTGCTTGTTGACCATCTGAATATCTTCTTTGGAGAAATGTCTATTCAGGTCCATTGCCCATTTTTCAATGGGGTCGTTGGCTTTTTTGTGGTTGAGCTGCATCAGTTGTTTGTATATTTTAGAGATTAAGCCCTTGTCAGTTGAATCATTTGAAACAATTTTCTCCCATTCTGTAAGTTGTCTTTTAGTTTTCTTTTTGGTTTCCTTTGCTGTGCAAAAGCTTGTCAGCTTGATTAGGTCCCATTGGTTTATATGTTACTATATATAGAAAACCCCGAAGACTCAACTCCAAAATTACTTGAACTGATCAAGAAATTCAGCAAAGTAGCAGGATATAAGGTTAACCTTCAGAAATCAATCACATTTCTATATACTAATGATGAAATATTAGAAAAAGAATACCAAAATACAGGCATACGGACCAATGGAACAGAATAGAGACCCCAGAAATAAACCCAGACACCTACGGCCAATTGATCTTTGACAAAGGAGACAGGAACTTAAAATGGGAATAAGGTGATTATTGATAGATATGTATTTATTGACATTTTAGGCCTTGTTTTCCAGTTGATTCTGTGTTTCTCCTTTCTTCTTTTCTTTTTTTGGTTGGTTTCCATTTATTTTATGCTTGAGTGCTTTCTTTTTCAGTATTTGTGGATGTGATATTCCATTTTGATTTGTGGTTGCCCTGTTTTTTAAGTATGTTATCACCTTCTTATATCTGCTTGCTGTAGCCTAATAGCCATATAGGATCAAACACATAAATAAAAAAAAAAATTTAACGTTAAAAATAGTCTATATTGTCTTTTGTCTTTTGTCATTTTTAGGGCCGTACCTGTGACATGTGGAAGTTCCCAGGCTAGAGGTCCAATCAGAGCTACAGCTGCTGGTCTACGCCACAGCCACAGCAACGCAGGATCCGAGCCAGTGATTGAAACTGCAACCTCATGGTTCCCAGTCGGATTCGTTTTTGCTGAGCCTCGATGGGAACTCCAGAGTCTATATTTTCTTATTTTCCCTCCCGTAATGTATGATTTTGTTGTCTTTTTTTTTTTTTAGCATCTTCATGTTTAGATCTGTATGCTGGCTTATTTGAATGATTGCTTTCCATTTGTGATTTCCTACATTGTATTTCTTACCTTTTACTTTTCTTTATAGGAAACCTTTCAGTATTTCTTTTAGAAAGGGGTTTAGTATTCCTGTACTCTTTTAGCTTTTGTTTGTTGGAGAAATTCTTTATTTCTCCTTCTATTTTAAATGATATTCTTGCTGGGTAGAGTATTCTAGGTGGCAACTTTTTTTTTTTTTTTCCTTTCAGCACTTTAACTATATCTTGCCACTCCTTTCTGGCCTGTAGTGTTTCTGTAGAGAAATCAGCTGATAGCCTTATGGGGGATGCCTTATAATTAACGCTTTGCTTTTCTCTTTCTGCCTTTAGGATCCTCTCTTTATCTTTAAGTTTTGCCATTTTTAATATAATATGCCTTGATGTGGGTCTGTTTGGGTTCAACTTGTTTGGGGCCCTCTATGCTTCCTGTATCTTCATGTCAGATTCCTTCAGATTTGTAAAGTTTTCATCCATAATTTCTTCAAATATATTTTCAATCCTCTTTTCTTTTTCTTCTCCTTCTGCAATTCCTGTTATGCAGAGATTGGGCCGCTTTTATTATCCCATGGATCTCTTATTTTTTCATTTGGTTTTCTGTCTGCTGTCCGATTGAGTGATTTCCATTATTCTGTCTTCCATATCACTAATTCATTCCTCTGCATTATTCAAACTGCTCTTTATTGCCTTTAGCTCAGTTTGCATCTCCGCAAATGAGTTTTTAGCTTTTCTTGGCTCCTTATATTTTCTAGTTCCTTTCTAAGAGAATCTGCATTACTGTTTGTGTCTTCTCTTAATTCCTTGATATTCAGCCTTAATTCCTCAAGTATTTTCACTACCTCCCTTCTGAACTCCATTTCTGTCAGACTGCAGAGGTCTGTTTCATTGTTGGCTGCTTTAGATGACTTGTACTGTTCCTTTAACTGGGAATGGTTTCTGAGCTTCTTCGTCTTGCTTATGCTTTTCTTTTTCTGAGAGTTTGGGGAAACCACACTGTAGTCTTGTAAGGCTACTTTTAGGCAACAGCACCCTTTTGTATTTTTTGGTGGGGTTACTATTTATTTTTGGTGTGGGAGTTTGAATATTTGGTGTGTCTTTCTTTGGTGTGAGCAGGCTGTTATCTCCCTGGTGCTCCATGTGTTTTCAGGGAGAACGAAGCAATGGGTAGGGCCAGCAGTTGGTGCCTGGTCATTGGGCTCTCAAGGACCTGCAGGAAGGTGGCACTGGCTACTCCTAGTTGCAGGGCCCTGGGATGTGGTAATGAACTCTAGGCAGATCTACCAGGTGTCCAGAGCAATTGGCAGTAGCAGCAACAGGATGTGTGAGTTCCCAGGGGAGTGAGAGCCACAACGGCTAGTGTTCGATTGCAAAGCCTTCCTCTGAGGTGACTGAAACTTCAGGTGGTACCTGTTCAGGGACTCCTAGTGGAAGTGGGCCATGCTCATCTCTAGAGCCAGTGATATCTGTGGTGCTTTTCCTCCTACACCTGTAGACCATACATGAAGCAATCTGTCTCACTGAGCCCACATAGAAGGTGCTGTACAGGTTGTTCCTAGTTGCAGGGTCCTGGGAAGTGATAGAGATCAGGCATATGTGTACTGCCCAGAGCACTTAGCAGTGGAGCAGCAGGGTTGGTGTGTTCCCAGGATTGCAAGAGCACCCACAAGTGGTGTTCAGTCCCAGTGCCCTCCTCTGTATTGCCCTTAAGGTGACCGGGGCTGCACGTGGTGCCTATTCATGGACCCCTAGCGGTAGCATGTCATTCCCATCTCTGGAGCCAGAGATGACTGCGGTGGTTTGCCTCTGCTTCCTGTAGACCAGGCAGGAAGTACCTCGTCCTGCTTAGCCCCAACAGGATGTTTTGCACAAGGTGCTCTTAGTTACAGGTTCCTGGGAAGGGACAAATGTCTGGGCACTGCCCAGAATGTTTGGCAGTGGCCAGTGTGCTCCCATGGGAGTGAGAACAACCGTGTTCCGTCGTAATGTCTTTCTTTATGGTGCCCTCTGAGGTGGTTCAGGCTGCAAGTGATTTTTGTTCAGGTGTCCCCTGTGGGGGTGCACTACACCCTCCTCTGGAGTCAGGGATAACTGCGGTGGTTTGTTCCCACCCCCTGCAGGCCACCAAGAAGCACCCTGTCCCACTTAGACCACAAAGGAGATGCTGCACTTGCTGTACCTAGTTGTGTGGACTTGGGAGGGGATAGCGAATGAGTGTCTGGGTGCTGCCCTGAGGGTTTGGCAGTGGCAGCTGCGGAGTGGGCGTGTTCCCAGGGGAGTGATAGCAACAGTGTCTAGTGCTAGGAAGTCCCCATATTGCACTTAGCCCCCTGATGCCCTTAGCCCATGCTAGAGGTGCCTGGTCACTGGTAGCCTGCATAAGAAGGGCCCAATCTCTGGTATAGGAGCAAAAGTCTTATGGATGTTTGCACCGGAAATGCCGGACCACTGTGGACAAGCAAGTGGCATCCATGTTGTGGGCAATCTGCACCCAAAGAATCCTGGTCTGCCGCAGTCTAGCAAGCTGCCTCCTGTTGGGGGTGAGCTGTTCCCAGAGACGCCTGATCCACAGCAGGCTAGCAAGGGGCTTCTGTTCACATGGCCCGGGTGGGGTTTGTCCAGAAGACACCAGGGCAACAGTGGTCTAGCAAGCGCCCCAGCTACCCGGCTGCCATGGTTTGCACTTAAGTTGCCCTGCCCTTTGCAAGCTCCCCTCTGGCTGCTGGAGGTTTGCACTTGATTCGCCCCTCCCTCTGTGCTGGTTCAAGGTGCTTCCTGTGGCGGTAAGCCCCTTTACTTCTCCTCCCCAACAATGGAGCCTTGCCTCTCCTGCCAGCCCAGCGCTTCTCCCAGGTTCCCTCTGTCCTGGCATTCCACTCCCCAGCCCGTAGAGTATCGTTCCCCCACCCATGGTGCACTGCTCCCTAGCCCCCTAGGCTGTCTCCACACTGCCAGTCCCAGCCCTCTCCCGGGAACTGACCTCTGGAGCCTAAGTCTCAGCTCCCAGCCCCCACCCATGCATCTCAGGCTGTGGTGTCTGTGCCGGTGTTCAGATGATCTGTGAGGCTCTCACTCCACTTTGCCGTTCTCAGTCCAGCTGCTGCACTTTTCTCATGCTTTGAGGTCCCACTGGCTCAGCTGATCTTTCCATAGGTTACGTGGCTTCCCAGGATGTGCGTTCCTTTTCTCCTTCACAGCTCCCTTCCTGGAGTGCTGGTGCCGTCCTGCTTCCTTCTCTCCCTCCCTCTCTCCCTCTCCCTCTCTCTCTCTCTCTCTTTTTCTGTTGTTCTACACAGGTATGTCAAGAGTTTCTTGCCCTTTTTGGAGGTTTAAGTACTTCTGCCAGCATTCAGTTGATGTTTTGTGCAAGTTGTTTTGCCTTTAGATGTGTTTTTTTGATGTGTTTGTGGGAGAGGGTGAGCGCGACCTCTTACTCCTCTGCTGTCTTGCCACCCTCCCCCCGAGAGTCTGATTTTTAAGAGGTGAGGAGGATGAAGCAGGGAGAAGTTGGGAGAAAAAGGAAAGTTCAGTGAAAGGATCAGAATGAGGAAGCAGAGGGTATAGAGTAGGTAGAATGGTACAGAAGGGAAGGAGGAAGATGGCAACAGAGACAAAGGAGAAGAAAGTGGGGGAAAGCCTCAGAAGCTTTTTTGTTTTCTTCCAATTATTTGTTTTCAACTTATTTAGAAATGGTATTTTATAAAGAAGCGATTTTAGAGTCTTGAATGTGTTTGAAAGTGTCCAGGTACCAATTAAAATAGGATCCAATTCACTCAGTTTAATTTTAGAAGCATAGTCTTCTAGTTTAGTTCTGAGAAAAACAAGGTGTAAAGTTTCCCATAATGGCAATTTGAGTTTTAAATTATTTTTGGTTAAGTTGATCCATTTAGTTAAAAATGTGCATGAATGAGGTCCTAATGTATAGCTCAAGGAAATATATCAGATGTCTTGGTATAGACCATGATGGAAGATGATATAAGAAAGGGAATGTATATATATGTATGACTGGGTCACTTTGGTGTGTAGTAGAAAATGGCACAACATTGTAAATCAACTATACGTTAATAAAAAATGTTTTTTTTTTTTTTAATGTGCATGAGGAAGGATCATAGTTTTTAACATAAAACCAGCCAGGGTCCAAGAAGGAGGACCCTCCTGAGAGAATTTAGAGGATTGCGATCACATATTTTAAAACCAGAGGTTAAGAAAACAAATGAGTACTCACCAAAAGGGCAATGGCTTCACAAAGACAAAAACAGATCCCAACTAATGTCAGAGAGCTCAGTCAAAAGGAAGGAACTCAAACCTAGGAGACTTGACAGGCCAGAAGAAAGAAGACAACTCATAGAAGTGAAGAGCACAAGGGGAGTGGGTGCTATACACAGTTCCAGGGGTCATTAATTCCTTAGGAGTTCATCTCCCTCTATCCTACCTCTGACACCAAGTAATGTCAACCTTTAAACCAAAAAAAGTAAGCAGTTTAACAAGTTCAATAAAGTTTATTCAGGAAGGGGCGAAGAATTGCAGTTCAGGACATGCAAACTATGGCAAACTATGTTCCAGAAAACATAGAAGAGCATTCTTTGATAGCGGAAAGGAAGAAGTTGGGAGGGGCTGTTTTGAGTTAAGGTTCATTGGAAGAGAGCAAGAGTTCTAGGTTGTGGCAGCTTCTTATGAGCTGAGTTATGATGGTTTCTCATTGCCTGGGTTGTTACTGGTCATGGAGAAAATCTTTCTTCTTACTGCTGGGGTGTATAAAGTAGGCTGTGACAAGTGATATGTGTGTGAGAGCTCCCCCTTCAGGGCTTCCCACTTCCATTTTGAATGAGGTTTTCCTTTGTTCATTTTCACACCAACCATAGGAGATTTAGGGCCAGGAAGGCTGTGTAAACAAACCTTCTTGGAGTTCCCGTTGTGGCGCAGCAGTTAATGAATCCAACTAGGAACCATGAGGTTGTGGGTTCGATCCCTGGTCTTGCTCAGTGGGTTAACGATCTGGCGTTGCTGTGGCTGCGGTGTAGGCTGGCGGCTACAACTCCGATTAGACCCCTAGCCTGGGAACCTCCACATGCTGAGGGTGCAGCCCTAAAATGGCAAGAGGCAAAAAACAAAAACAAAAACAAAAAACCTTCTTAACTTCACTAATTTACCATCCCAAACCCAAAACTTCTTTGTCTTGTCAGTTCTTCACAAATGTATTGTTTCTTTGTCTAAGAGGTTTTAAAACAGCTTGGTTGGCCACATCTTTGTCTCATGTTTTTATGGGACTCTCATACATAAAAATTAAATTTGTTTTTCTCATGTTAATCTGTCTTATGTCAATTATTATTAGACCAGCCAACCTAGAAGTAAGAAGGGAAAAGTTTTTTGCCCTTACACAGGCTCAGTTGTGTTCCCTGTACATGAGTGAAGGGAGAGCCTGGCAAATGTAAGGCTCAAACCATTGGTGATGGCTGGTAAGGGGGACTAGAATGATGGCCAAGTGGATAAGGAGGAATGGGAAGCCAGACCAAGATATTCTGGGAAAACAGTGAGCTATCAAGAATACAAATTCACAGTGATGTTAAGTGACCTGATTCAGTGAAGTGTAGAGAAGAACATCTTTAAGCTATATCCTTCTTTATATCTTTATATATATATATATATATATATATATATATATATA
>PVHT020000015.1:31209863-31227419 GCA_004024745.2 Catagonus wagneri | reverse complement strand
TAGGGGTCTAACAGGAGCTGTAGCCGCCGGCCTTCGCCACAGCCACAGCAACGCGGGATACGAGCTGCGTCTGCAACCTACACCACAGCTCACAGCAACGCCGGATCCTTAACCCACTGAGCGAGGCCAGGGATCGAACCCGCAACCTCATCGTTCTTAGTCGGATTCGTTAACCACTGAGCCACAACGGGAACTCCACACCTTTATATCTTAAAGCTATATTCTTCACCGGTGATTTGTATCTCATCATCTTCCATCTCCTCAGGAAGTTCAATCCAGTCATAATATCTCCACTCTCTTCTGAATTTCATCCTCTTTCTCTCTACTAGCTCTTCCCCATCGTGGTATGAGCATGTTCAAGCTTCTTCCATCCTGTAAAATATTCTTACATACATTTCGTATACCTTAATGTATACCCATAAAACTGTAGAAAACATTCTAAGGATAACAGCAGTGACCCTCTCCCCTCTAATAATGCAAATTTCTTCTAGCTTAACTTTTCTGTAGTCTTTATTGATCACTCCCCTTTTAAAATTCAGCCCTCCCTTTTCTTTAGTAACAGCAAACTCTGTTATTGACTTTTCTTCTGTCTTCCTGACTGCTCCTTCTTAGTTTCCTTTTGCTGTCTGCTATGCTTCCATTTACACCTTAAATATTGGTGTCTCCCTGAGTTTTGTCCTTAAACTCCTTATTTTTCTCTAGACACTCTTCTAATTCCAGACACTCTTTCTGTGTGTATCTAGTCTCTTGTTCTAAACTACCATCATTAATTGCTAAAGACTCCAAAACTTTGTATCCAGTCCTGCTCTGTGTCCCAAACTTGAGATTTACCTAATGAACTAGAAAACTTTACTTGGATCTTCCAGCACCTTATTCTGCATAAGTCCTAAACTCATCAACACTACTTTGGACAAATGACTTGCTAAATTTCTTACCATTTTTAAGGATCCACTTCCTCAAAGAGTTGTTGCAAGGATGAAATAAGTAAATACCTTATATATATTATTTATATACATAATATATAAAGTATTTTTTCTCTCGTCATATCATCCTTCACGTAAAAGATAGTGCTTTATCGGGGATTTGAACAATAGGTAGAATTTAAATGAGAACAGTGACAGAGAAAATGAACTTGAAATTGACAAAAAATGTTTCTTTGTTATTTACCAATGAACTGCTTGGCCAAGATTTGTACCAGGTCACCCTCTTCTGCCATATCCAGTTGAATTATATTGCTCAATTCATGCAACAACTGTCTCTTGTGTTTTCATTCCACTATGTTTTTAGAAGCTGGCATATGGTCCCCCACCTACCTGCCTTCTAGATTTCAGCTGTTTCCATGGATGCTCTTTGCTAGAGCTGCACATCTAATACCACCAGGGAGACACCATTTGTGTACTGGCATTTGTGATATTTCCAGGATCTATGTTGCCTTCTGGGTACTGAAGGCATCATCTGCCTCTGATCAGAAGCAAAACATATTCTGTATATGAAAGTGGAATCAGTAGAGTTGTTGGAGAGTAGAATTAAGACTATACTTGGAATACAGAGAAAAAAATGAAAACACAAGAGGATATAATTATGAGGGTAAATGACTTTATATTATAATAATAATAATATTTTTAGGTCAGTAATAGAAAATTGAAAATAACATGGAAAAATCTGGTATGACTTTGAAATATTAAAAAGCTACATTCAATGTGTTAATCTACCTCTCTATAAAGAAAACCAGGTAATAGCTTTCCCTGAAAGTAAAAACATTTTCGTGTTTGGACCTCTTCAACGTGCTAAGTGTTAAATTACTATTATAAGTAGCAGTACTGTTTTGCTAGCTATATAAAAAAGCATTTAGGTGTAAGAGGAGTAATTATCAATATTATCAGCTCTGATTTCCAAATTGATACTAATCATTGTTGCATAGTATGTGAAGGTAGAAGTGATTATTTTTTCAATAGTCATTTGCATATTTATACTGTAAACAATAATAATGCTAATAAAAAGTTTCTCTTCTTGGCTTTTTATACAGTAGTAAATAATAGATAACTTTTTAGTACTACTGTGCGCTAAGTGCCATGCATAGTTTCTGAGCTTTGTTTTATATAGGCATCATCACAACCATGTGAGTTAAGTAACAGTATTACCTTCATTTTTTAAATAGGAAAGTTGGGGTTTGAGAAAGCTAAATAATTTTACAAGGATCCATAGCTAGTGTGTGGTGAAGCCAGAACTAATACCTAGATAGATCCAAGTACAAAACCCATCCTCCTAACATTATACTCTACTGCCTGCAGTAACACTTTTCCTTAGAATGCTGAGACCGATATAATAAAATCAAAACATGGTAGATGTGATAATACACGTGCAAAAATCACACTAAAAAAGAAAATGTCCTTCCTTTTTTCCTTTTATTTCTTCCTCTTTCTTTCTTTTCTTCTTTTTTTTTTTTTTTTGTTGTTGTTGTTGCAACATTCGGTGGCTTCAAGTGGGACCTCAATTCCCAGACCAGGGACTGAACCCAGTGAAAATGCGAAGTCCTAGCAACTAGACCACCCACCAAGGAGCTCCCAAGAAAATGTCTGTCAATCCAAAAGCAAAACCAAATCTTGCCTATAACCGATTAAGTAGCCTAAACATATTTTTAAATGAATCAAATGAATAGAAATTAACAATTTGAAACAGAGAAGCAGGAATCAGAGGGTACAAATTGAAACTGGCATTAAAACCTGTACAGTGTAGAGGTGTTCTTAAACAATGGATGGTAACATTCTGGTCCTTTGGTCAGATCTCTCTCTAGTGGAGACAGAGACATCAGACCACAAGCATTCCATGACAAAACTCTATGAAAATCATACAACCTATTCCAGTTGTTCTCATTACATGTTCATCTATTGTTTCCTAATAATATTTGGACTTCCAGTTTAACTTACAAGTACAGAGGGAACTCCCTCATCATCAACCTAAGTGTTACAGTCTGCTTGGAAGTAATTCTTATAATTGTAAACAAATAAACCATCACTCAGATTTTAATCATCATAATTTTAGGGAGAATCAAATATATAATGTCACTTGTAATGCTTCTCATTGTCTGAAAGCCTTACAAATAGTTGAAATTACAAATAGTAGCATTTGTGTAAAAAAAAAAAGTTTAGTTACATGCTGTAATGATTCTCAAAGTTCCGAGAAAGCAACACTCCTCTCTGCTGTTGTACTTTAAGAATTGACCTATAGCTAATGAGAATTAGCAATTAATTTTAGATGGCTGTAATAAAATTATGCTGCTTTTGATCTACCTGTTTAGGTCATCATTGTTCATATTCGTAGTGGCAAGCTTAGTGTGTTTTACTTCCCATGAGACTTCTTTCTTTCCCTAACCCTGTGGTTTTGCTTCTTTTGTTTCCTCTCAATAGTCTCTGTCAGAGAGCTAAAAATACTGCACCAGCCTCCTGAGGTTGCATTTTAAGTTCACAGGAAAATTAGGATGTAGTCATATGTTCCCATCCCTACTCCTATAATATGTCAATAAGGGTAAATAAACCCATGAGTGATAGTAATCCATTTGGTATCAATCCAGACCACATTACAAATGGTCTTATGGATGAGTATTATGATAAAAAAAACATAAGGAATACCTGTTATGTCCATCCATGTCACAATTTCATGATGTTACTGTAGACAATCTTTCTTTTATTAATAAGTACCATGGATCTGCAATGCACAAAATTATCTAAAAAATTTAAGAGTTTTTTTCAATCTGTATCATGTTTTGGATGTTAGAAATTCCAGTCCTCTTCTACCTGGTCTGTGTTAAAGAAATGAAGGGAACATCCTTCTATTATCCTTAAGTATTGCCCTCTTAGCTTTCTATCCAATTCTCAGTTTTCTGGATTCTGGATTCTCTATTCTCTATCATAACTGATCTTGCTAAGCTCCAAGTAAGATTTTTCAACCCTTACATTTCTGGACCTCTCTACTGTATTTGGTAATGATCATCACTCATGCTTTCATGAAATTTTCACTCTTGACCTCCAGAACCCCAAACTCCTCCAGTCAATTTGGTATATCATCATTCTTTTTCTTTTGTGCGTTCCTATTCTTGCATTTGCTTAGTAAATACTGATGTTTTTCCAGAGTCTGTGTCATCCCTCTTATCGTCTCGCTTTAGACCTTTCCCCAGATGATCAAATTCATGTGCAAGTTCTTAAATTTTACCTAAATACTCATAGCTCCTACATCCATATCAATAACCTGCATCACTCATTCAGGCTTAAGACTTGTTTTAAACTGCGTGTCAAATGTCTTACAGCGACCTTAATACCACAACTGAACACGTCTCTAAATCCCATGTCATATCCTGTGCTCTCTCGTAATTATTTGGTATCAATTGTCATCATCTATTCCATAACCAAAAATAAAAATTTTAAAGTCATCTGGACTATCCCTCTCCTTCCCTCCTCCTATATCCAGTTGGTGGCTATATCCTCCTTAATATTCCTAAGGTCTGTCGTCATTTTAACATCCAGACTGTCATTACCCAAGGCAATCGTCATCATTTTCCTAGTCTACGACAATAGCTTCCTAACTGTTCTCTCAACCTCTTATATATTCCCCTTCAATTTTTTCTTCCAAAAAGCTTACAGGCCAATATATTTTAAAATTTATATGTAAACAGTATGCTTAAAATAATTGAATGCCCGTATTTCCTACATGTAATGCCCAAACTTTTTAATATGTTATTTCTGTTCTTCATGATTATCCCTATTAGCCTTACCAATCTCATTTTTCATCCATTCCCCTATCATATGCTACAAGGAAGCAATGCTGAACTGCTTATAGTCCCTCACACATGCCTTCTAGTTTCTCTTGTATTTCTTTTGTTTCTGCTGTCTTCTCTGCCTAGTTCAAAATATTTTTCACCTAGTTAACTTTTAATCATTTTTTAATATTCAATATAAGTATCACCTTATCCAGAAAGCATTTCCTAACATCCACACATCAGGCTTTTATGGACTCTTTTAAACGCTCTTCTGTTTTATTCATCTTCATATCTCCAGCATCTAGCACAGTACCTGTTGCAAAATGAATGACTATTGAATGAAGGAATTCCAAAGGGCAACCCCTAGTTGTTAATGAGCAGTCCTAAAATCATCCTTTCCCTTACAGTGTCTAACCTTCAGCTCCCATCTCATCAGATTAAAGAAGCCTACTCTTTATAGTATACTCTTGACGATCTTGCTCCTAATCATCCTGATTACTTGTTACTTATATTTAGAACTTCTTGAGTTCAAACACATCTTCTAGATATGGGGATAAATTTTTAATTTGTTAAAAAAGTAGAATAATGTATTTTTAGGTTTAATATCTGCCATGATTATGCTTATTATTTTCTTGATGTTTTGGCTACAGCAGCATACTAAATTGATGTCTTTGGGACATTCATGCAGTAAAAAACAAATTTTTAATGTGTCTTTTTTTTTTTTTTTTGGCTTTTTAGGGCCACACCCACGGCATATAGAGGTTCCCAGGCTGGGAGTCCAGTCAGAGCTACAGCCGCCAGCCACAGCCACAGCCACAGCCACATCAGATCCGAGCTGCATCTGCTACCTACAGCACAGCTCACAGCAATGCCAGATCCTTAACCCACTGAGCGAGGCCAGGGATAGAACCTGCAACCTCATGGTTTCTAGTCAGATTTATTTCCACTGTGCCATAACAGGAACACCCAATAGGTGCCTAATTTTTGCCAGGAGCTGATGGTTCAGCACAACAGACAATAACAACTGAAAACCAGCTCCCTACTCTCATGGAACTTGCATCTTGGTTTGAGGATAAGAGAGGTCTACACAGACAATAAACAAATAAATAAGGAATAAACAAAATATGAGTGACAAGTGCTATAAAGATAATGAAACAGGTGGATTTGATCAAGTGTCCTTGGGTGCCCAGAGAGGCTACATAGATACAACTAATAAACTAGGAGCCTATTAGCCTATGAGTATAAATTGGATTATTACTCTCAAATGCATGCTCTGTACCACATGAACTCTCACTTGCCACTTTCCTGCCCATTCACCTTTAAAAGTCATATGTCCTTTCTTTAATCAATATGGCACATCTTTCAATTCTTTTAAATCACAGAAATGTTAAAAGTGGTCCCTCAGAGTCCCTGGCTGAATTCACACCTTTGCATTATAGAAAGTTAGAGTGATCTCACAGAGAATATCTTTTCCTTGTTTTATAACCTCCAACTTAGCATTTCACTAACCTAAAAGACTATGTTGTTAACTGCCAATTTAGCAAATGTATTGTAGACTCACTCGTCTATATAGTTTTATTCAACATGCATTAGCAAACATTATAATATAAATTTATGAAAAATAAGGTTAATCTCAGTGTTTATACCTATGAGACATCCCATTTTCTACTTGTCTCTCCAGAGAAGTACATGCCTAGTATCAGTGTCTCTTTGTAGTTCACATCTCTTCATGTGCTCAATAACTCGCTTTAAAGTTACAAAAAGGTGTTTCTTTGTGAAAAATGCCCCCCAAATATCCAAATGCTGGTGTTGGTGATAGAAATGAAGGTAAAGAGAAAATGAGAAGATCTAAGAAAGTTACAGTTCTTAGCCAGCAAAATAGAACTTTTATGTGGGAAATTACAATGATTATAGTGGTATTTGCAATACTGAAAATTTCCAGTCTCTGCACATCGGGAGTCTGCAGAAGTATTTTCTAAAATTTCCTGATCATAAGAATTACTGGGTTACATTATATCAGGTACCTCCTCCTGATTATCATTCAGGAGGTGAGCTGAGGTCAGGGAAACTGTATTTTTAACAGTTTTATCAGGTGAATATAATGACCTGACAGGACTAGGAAACTCTGGTCTATATTACTTTCTTCATAGGGTAAAGAACGTGTGAAAATAGATGGAGAAACTTTTCACAAATAATAGGTACTTGATAAATGTTCTCATCCCTTTCCCTTTCTTCCTTGTTTTTATGGCCCTTTTATGAAATTGTGACATTTAAGGAGGTTTGTATATCTTACTTCTAAAGCTCTGCTTCTTATGTGAAAGGAGAATCAAGTTCTTACATATTATTTTGGTCTTCTCCCACCATTTTGCCATGTAATCTCAACACTTTTGCTTACCCAAGTGCAATGTTACCTATCATGGCAAACGTTCCTGGTAGCTGAATTTTATATAAGTGTTTTGTTCCATTTAAGCATTTTGAATAACCATTCATCAGTGTTGCTTTACATTTATCATGTTTTCCATTTAAGTCACTTTCAAATCTCAATATTTTCTTAGACTTAAGAGTAATGATAATTTTGTCCAATTTGTTATGCCTTGGTAAAAATAGATTGGAATTACTATAATAGTATTTAATCAGGACAATCATAGAACTAATTAGGGACAGAAGTAAAGCTGGAAAAAAATCTCTTAATTCTCAGTCCAGTATTCTTTCCACCACACAACATGACACTGTCTCTCATCATGCAATAATGTAAACAACTATAAATGCTCATTTCAGAACAATAAATAGTTAGCTATTTATTCGAGAACATCTTTATTCTACTGAATCTATAAACCATTTGTACTCAAACTGAATATTTGGAATAAATGTTAATTTAATTCTTGAATTATCAAATAGAATTAGTGACATTGTTATTCATGTCTAACCTTTTCACCCTTTTACATGGCAGAACTGTGTATGTCAGGTTTAACTGGGGGGGGGGCATTCTAAAATGCATTCATTTCTCTTGACCCAAGTTTCTCAGAAAATATATATTTAGGGAAACTTCCTATAATACATATATTTCTAAATATGGTGCATCACCAGATATGACTCAACTGAAGTTTATGTGCCAATTATAATTTATATTTGCACTTAATGTTCTCCTTTATATTGTTACTTTCCCACCCATATATCCTGTTTTCCCAAACTAGATGATCAGCTCCTAGAGAGAAGAAACTACATGATAAACCTCTGTCTTTAATCCAGAACCTAGTAAATTGTCATTAAATGCATGCTGTTTGGTTGATGACCTCTGAGAATTACAAGGCACAAAGGGACCTCCTGGGAGCATCTAACTGGTTAAGACCCATTCCTAAAACTGGGTGGATGGCTAAACTATAATTCACACAACCTAACAGCCCTCAAGTTGAATCTAGCCTTGATATAGTAATTGTCACCAGATTTTTAAAAGAAAAAAATCTCAATAGTCCCACATCCACAACTCTCTGATGTTTGTTATCTACCTGTTATAGGTCACTGACCACTTATGCCACTCTCCTCATGAAAATTTCTAGAAATAAAAATTTAAGTATAGAAATCATCATCCAGATGATCAAGAGAGTTTGCTTGGTAATGAACTCAGACTTCCCCACTTTTATCATTTTCTTTCCTTTTTTCCACTTCTCGGTGATCAGAGACTAGTCAAAAATCTTTCACATTATAAATCTTATATTAGAAGAATGTGACCAAGTCACCCCTTAGCCATCCATTCTCCAGAAGTAAGCCTAATTCATTTCACTTCTCACAAATCTATTTTCATTGTCTCTGCCTCCAATCTCACCCTTTCCAGTCCCTACCATCACCAATGATTTGAGCCTAATATAAACGGAACCATGCTAATTCCCCTACCTTAAACCCTTCTCTGGCTCCCCATTGACCCTGAGGACCCAACTTCTATTAAAGTATTTCGCATAAATTCTAGCCACTTCCTTTTCTCTAGCAACTCTATTCTTGTGTTTTCCACTGTTCACATATGCGTCTTTGCTCAATATCCTTCCCAAGCTGTCTCCACCACTTTCTTACTTATCCTTTAAGGTTCCAGGTTTCCTTTGTCATTCTCATCCTCCACTGATTACCACAGTGAGATGTTCACACTCGAAGTAATACACAAGATTATAATCTGGGGTGTAGAAAATATTAGAATTTTTAGGTGTATATATTCTTATCTCATTTTTTAATATTGACATTTTGGTGGTATCTCTAATAAAAATGTTTGTAAAATATACATATACAGGGAGTTCCCTGATGGCTCAGTGGGTTAAGGATGCAGTGTTGTCACTACTGTGACTATTGTGGCATGGTTTCAGTCCCTGGCCCAGGAACTTCCACATGCTGCAGGCATGACATATATATGTATACACAGACACATATAGCTAAACTAATACATCTGCACATGCATAGAAGGCAACCTTTTTTATGGATAAAATATGTTACCAATAAAATTTGGAGTCTATTGCTTTTCTCTTTTCATTTTTCATAATTTGTCTAAATGATAATGTCTGCCTCTGTAACATCATTTAACATATGACTCTCACCCAAACTGTACTCATGACCTTCTTAACCATCTACTCCATATCCCCACCTAGGTGTTCTCGAGTTATCTTAAAGCTAAACTAAGTTTGAACCAGTTGTTTTTTCCTATTTTCCCCCAACCTATTGTTCCTCATATGTTTCCTACTTTTGTTAAATACAAGGTTTTCTAAGATAGAAACTTAGAAACCTTTTGACTCCTCCTTCATTTCTTTCAAATATTTCTTTTTAAATTAAAGTATAGTTGATTTACAGTGTGCCTTCAATTTCTGTTGTACAGCAAAGTGACCTAATCATACATATATGTACATATTTTTTTCATACTATCTTCAATCAAATTCTAACCCAAGAGATTGGATATAATTCCTTGTGCTGTACAGTAAGACCCCAGTGCTTATCCATTTCAAATGTAACAGTTTGCATCAACTAACCCCAAACTCCCCATCCATCCCACTCCCTCCCCTCTTCCCCCCGGCAATCACAAGTCTGCTCCCGTGTCTGTGATGTGTTTCTGTTTCGTAGATAGGATCATTTGTGCCATATTTTAGATTTCACATATAAGTGATATCATATGGTTTCCGTCTTTCTCTTTCTGAGTTATTCTATATTCGTACATCCAAGCCTTTTTTTGAAGCCCTCAGGTTATTACAACTGGAATGTTCCAAGTCTCCTAACTGGTTTCCTTACCTCTAGTTTTATTCTTCAGTTCTTCCTTCACTTTTCCTTCTTAAAACTGTTTTAACTCACCACTGACTTAGGGATTCAATGCATGATCTCAGTATAGCCTGGAAGACCTTAATAATGTCCAGGGTCATTTTTCTGACCTTCCCAAAAGACAGAGAAAATGACTTCCTGTTTTCCTAGTGCACCATGCTCTCTCATTACTCAGCTCTTGCATGACTCAATTCAAAGGGCTAGTTCAGTTGAAATTAAAATTTCTCCTCTGGCAATCCTTTGCTGCTAACAGTTTGGTCCAAGATTAGATATGTCCATCAGTTGTTAACAAAGAAATAATTTTTTAATCGTTAATTAAAAATCTTGTTGATCTTCTTAGGTACTTCAAAACTCCAAGTGCACAGTTTTATTGTGGAGTATGAGCAGAGATTATTTTTGAATGAATGAATGGTCTGAGGATATTTTCTGAAAAAGTTCCAAGTTATCCATATATTATTAGAAATTCAAAGGAAAAAGATCTGAGCTAGTTCAGTAAATGGTAGAAAGATGATTTATTTGCTTTGTATAACTAAATTCTGAGAGATTTAGAGCTGTAGGGGAACCATAGCAATCTGTGTGCCTCACCTTCATTTTACTGGTTGAGGAAACTAAGGCTCAGCATTTATATACTTGTCTAAGCTATGCAGGTAATAAGCAGCAGAGCTAGAAATCAAAACAACCTCTTCTCTCTTTTCAATACGTTTTTTCTTCATGACATGGAAAGTTCTTAACCCTTTCTGTGCCATAAATTCCGCTGACAGTCTTGCAAATTTAGGATTGACACTTGCCGTCTGCCTCTACAAGGATTAAATCATGAGCTGCTGCAACCGCTGACCTTCAACATCCCCTGAAAGGAGTTAAGGGTGGAGATCAGCAATGAAGCATTCTGTGCTCTGGGAAAAACTGACCGAACGGGTCTTCAGATAGTTAGATATTTTCAGGAGATTTTATGAGCCCAATTTTTGTTTCTCCTCATGTCTAGAAAGGCATTAAAATCCTTCATGGTGACATCTGCTCCTTGTGATTAGCAGTAACCTTTACAGACTAGCAGCAACCTTCTGCAAAATATGTGCTTGACTGCATATACTTACCAGCTTCACCAAAATCACATATAAACTGACCTTCCCTACTACCTCTTTGAAGCAGTTTCTCAGAGCTATCTGAAAGGCTGCCACCCAAGCTATAGTCCTTATTTTGCCCAGATAAAACTTAACTCACAACTTTCACATTGTGTGTTTTTTTTCAGTCCACAGTCTGGTGAAGCTTGTGAACTTCTTCTCAAAATAATAATTTTAAAGAAATAAAAGGCATAGGATTACAAGGAAACTAAATATATTGAAATAAAGTGATCAAACTATTTTAAATTTTGATATAGTAAAATACATATTCATTAAAGCAATAAATAACAAGATCTTTTGGCAGAATTAATAGTTGTTCTAATTTTGAGAGTTCCCATCATGGAACCCAACTAGTGTCCATGAGGATGCAGGTTTCATCCCTGGCCTTGCTCAGTGGGTTAAGGATCTGGGGTTGCTGTGAGCTGTGGTGTAGGTCGCAGACATGGCTCAGATTGTGTGTTGCTGTGTCTCTGGAGTAGGCTGGTGGCTACAGGTCTGATTCGCTCCCTACCCTGAAGACCTCCATATGCCATGGGTATGGCCCTAAAGAGACAGAAAGACCAAAAAAAGAATAGTTGTTCTAATTTTCAAGGAGTGATGGGCATAAATATTTTGAGGTACCTACATAAACTAAATGTGATTTCTGTTGATGAAAAAGTCACAGGTACTATGACACAGGTACAACTGTATGTGTGTTTTTTTGACTTACATTGATAATTTTAGAAGTGCTAAATTTCAGTAACAGAGTAGTAGAAATGAAGTAATATTTTCCATATAAAACTTCAAGGATACCAGATACTTGAACCTACACATGCAATAAAATCATGTGGAATTAGGCACACACACACACACACACACGTGACTATAAAACTGATGAGATCTGAATGGAATCACTAAGTTGTGAAAGTGTTAATATACTGGCTGTGATATTGGACTATAGTTTGTAAAATATTACCATTGGGGAAAATTGGATGAAGGGTACATAAGGCTTCAATTTTACAACTGTATATGAATCTACAATTACCTAAATAAAAATTCCAGTTAAAAAATGCATACTCCAGGTCAAGAACCTATAAGGCAGCGAAATTTGCCACCCAAAATATGCCTCTTTGACATATTATTTTATGCTGATTATTTCTAAGAAACAGCAGACAAAGGAAAAGCTCTGGAAACCAAGTAGGAATTACCTTTTTGTAAGAAGCACTTAGACTTATAAGGGAACTTTCCACTTTTAAGGATACCTCCCTCCCTGTACCGAGAAGAGGAGGATAAGCAAATCTCTAGCAACTCATCAGTGGTGAAGGCAATGACCTAAATCTTCATAACAGTCTTACCTTTGTTTACTGGGCTGTTCCTAGTAACTTCACATTACTAACTCTCCCCATCCTCAGCATACTCTTTGTCTTTAGCTGAGGATGATATTTAAGGATAAGCAGGCAAGCTGACCTCCCATTGCAATTCCTAGCATTGTGCCTGTGAGGAAATCCTCCTTTTCCCTAGGACACGGCCACTGCCACCATCACTGATTTTCTCCTGTTAATCTGTCACATGCCAATTTAATTCTTAGACCAGCCAGAACAACCTAGAAGGATGGAGAAAAATGTCTTCTTTCCGCTGAAACCCTGGCAATATCAAAATCTTGAGGTAGTGTTTCCCAAAGTGTTCTTGAATAGTATTCCAAGACATTTGAAAGGTACTGAGAAGTGAAGAAACATTTTTTTAAAGCTCTTATGCAGACTTGTTCAAGACTATTTGCCAAAAAAAAAAAAAAATCCCTTCATTTTTGCGGAATACTTTGTATCTCAAATGGACATGCAGTCAACAAACTCCATTTTGAAATTGCTACCTTGTTCATCACAGGGTCACGTCAGCCATTATCAAGAGCCCAAGAAAAGCATTCAAGATAGCATTTGGATAAGGATTCTTATTTTTGAGCAACATGGTTTGCTTTGGGGTGGTGCCTGTTTGAAAGGATAAGGCAACCAGGAAGGGCTATGTGGGTGTACTATAACACCTTCACACTCATAATTGTCCTTTATAATTCATTGAGCTGTACTGAATTGAAAATAAATCTATCAACAACCAAAGCAAAAAGAAAAGTAAAAATGTTCTGATGAAAAGAAGAAGCAATTTAAAGGAATATATACATATACATGTATATATATGGGGAGAGAGAGAGATACATCCATGCACTTACCATAAGATATGTACAGAACTTGCTTCAAAAGTTATGCATTTAAAGAAATTTTAGCATTTTCACACTCTTTTTTGTATTCTTAGAGAAGGTACTTCTAGGTTCAGTTTTGTCACTTTCCCAAGATTTCTGTGGCAGTACTACTTTGGGATGTTTATAAGCTGCATTCAATTTGATGTCCTATAGTGTGGTAAAAAGAACATTCAGCTTGGAAGTATTCCAAGTGAGAATCACAATCACAACTCCCCCAGTAAGGGGGAATTCAGTCACAATCATGATACTTATACTATCTGACCTTAAGTAAGTCATTTTGCCTCCCTTGGACTTCTACATATGGTTGGTTACATTTATAATTGAAAGAGAATAAAGTTTAGGCTAGCTGATCTCAAATAAATCTTTTAGTTATACAGAAGCAATTATTGTTCTTGAGCTACTGTACAAAATACACGTTATGCTCAAATCGAAAGTTTGCTTCCATCTCGTGAGTTTTACTGTACAGTAATTTTTTGTGTGTTTTCCACATGTTATTTATTTGGATCCTCACTAAAGCCCTAGGAGGTAAATATTACCATTATTCCCATTTTATAGATGAAAAACAAACAAACTGAGACATAGAGAGGTCAAGTAACTTGCCCAGTGTTACTGCATCTAATGAATAGAAGAGCAGGGATTTGAACCTATGTAGTCTAACTTCAGAAGCTATAAGATTAACCAAGATATTGAAGGGTAGCAGAATTTGTCACCTCAAAATATGCCTCTTTGATGTAAAACGATTATCTTGAAGGGAAATCTCCATTTGTAAGAGTCCCTACCTTTCTGTAACTGGAAGAGAAGGATGACTAGATCTCTAGAACAGTGATCAGTGAAGAAGGCACTGACCTAAGTATACATAACAATGATACCCTTGAGACTGTGCATTTCCTGATAGCCTCCCATGACTTGATCCCCAGCCCGGACATCTTTTTTGTCTTTATCTGGAAATGATATGTAAAGTGGTGGCTTGAGCAATTTTGGAGAGTTAGTTTTCCTGGGCATCTCCCATGTGTATAGGAAGTATATATGCTAATAAACTTTATTTTTCTCCTGTTGATCTGGCTTTTATTACAAGGGGAGGTGGGGTAGAAGTCAAGCAAGAATCTAAAAGGGTAGAGGGAAACAATTTTTTTTTCTACTACAGTATGAAAGAAACTAATGCAACCAAAAAAGAAAAAGAAAAGAAATAGGAGAATACTCTAACCATCCAATTTTAGTAGTTGCATACTCCATATGTATGTCAAGAACTGGAGTGGTTGGAGTTCCCTTCGTGGCTCAGTGGTTAACGAATCCGACTAAGAACCATGAGGTTGCAGGTTCAATCCCTGGCCTTGCTCAGTGGGTTAAGGATCTGGCATTGCCGTGAGCTGTGGTGTAGGTTGCAGATGCGGCTCGGATCCCGCGTTGCTGTGGCTGTGGCGAAGGCCAGCAGCTACAACTCCTGTTAGACCCCTAGCCTGGGAACCTCCATATGCCGCGGGTGTGGCTCTAGATAAAGGCAAAAAGACAAAAAAAAAAAAAAAAAAAAAAAAAAAAAAAAAGAAAAAAAAAAAAAAAAAAAAAAAAAAAAAAAGAACTGGAGTGGTATTACACAGATAGAACAATGTGAAGCACTCAGGAAGCTGTTTTCCTTTTCTGAAAGTTATCTAGTAAAATAAAGACACTAATAAAAAATAAAGATTTAGTGGCCTCAAATCCTTATTCCCTGGCCCACACTCAAGAAAATAGATCGATGTGTTATTGTAGCAGCTTATGGATAAAATGTTTTCCTTTTGGTGTATTCTCTTTGGAAAACATAAAATGAAGTGTGTCCTCTCTGTAGATAGATTGCTATCCTATATGCACATAAGAAATCTTAATAGTTTCCAATTTGTCAAAGAATAGTTGTATAATAAAGAATTTAGTTGGTCTTTGGCCTCAGTTCCTGGGAGGTAACTTCTAAATTTTTTGGATTTCCTGAATGATAAGAGTGTATTTGTTATTCATGGTAGGTGCTGGAACTTTATGCTAATGAGAAGACACTTGGTGGGTTTCTGTAGAATTTAAGTAAGCTAATATGACTTAGGATAGGAGCTGGTCATGCCAGAAAGACCAACTATGTTATTAGATGTTTAATGCTTTGAGCCATGTGACCTTCAAGGAGAGGAGAGGAGTGGAGCTGCAATTTGAGTTCCATCACAATTCCAGAGATTCAATGAATTGTTTCTATATAATGAAACTCCAATAAAAAGTCTGGGCATGAAGGGCAGGTGAGCCTCTCTGGTTAACAGTACTCTATGCATGTTGTTATACATTGAAATGCCGGGAAAATGACACACCCTGACTTATTGAGAGAGGACACTGGAAGCTTCATATTTGGGACCCTCCCAGATCTTGCCACATGTATCTCTTCTTTGGCTGATCTCGATTTGTATTCTTTTTACTATTATAAAACTGTAATAAAAAGTATAGTTCTTTCGTGAGTTTTGTGAGTCATTCTAGTGACTTACTGAACCTAATGGGGCACTGGGAAATCTTGAGTTTGCTGTGGTCCATGCACGTGGGTCAGAAAAAGAATTTTCTAGATTCAGAGCAAGGTGAGGACAAGTTTATTGAGCCAAGAGATGCTGTTAACGCAGCAGGCCTACTTCCTGATAATCAGGGAAATCCTACCCTGGGGCACATGGTCATGTCTATTTTTATAGCCCAGAGACATGAGAGAGGAGAGGTCTTACTATACACCTGTTTACCTGCTGATTGGTTGGGGAAAGATGGGGTTTTCGAATACACTTGCTGATCAGTTGGGGGCACATACCTATTGGGGCAGGGTGATGAGTGGGCCATATACCTTTCCTAGTAGGGGGCAGGAGGAAGCAGGCCAGTTTGCGTAAAGTCGGGGAGATATCATTACAATTAGATGGGTGGGGCATGCCAAGAGTCTGGTAATTGTCTTGGCCAGAGACTTTGTGTTCTATTTCCTTAAAGAGGCCTTAAAGTCCCACAGAGTTTATGGCTAGTTGGTCAGACATGTGCATAGTTTGACCTCCCTGGCCGGTGGCTGATATCTCAGGTGAGAACAATCTGAGGAGGACTCTGTTCTTAATTTGTGAAGTTTGTCCTAACTCTAAGTAGTTAGCATCAGGAGTGTCTCCATTAATCCAATAAGTACGATATAGAGTATTTTATCAGAAATATATAAGAGAAATTAAACATTGCAAATTTCCATAATGCATGAGGCACAAACTCTTCATATATTTTAAATATTTTTCAACACTCTAAATCATAATAATTTTGCCATAATAACTTCTTTTTCCTTTTCACAGCCACAACTGCAGCATAAGGAAGGTCCCAGGCTAAGGGTGGAATCAGAGCTGCAGCTGAGGCCTGCACCACAGCCACAGCAACACCAGATTTGAGCAACATCTGCAACCTACACTGAAGCTTACAGTAACGTTAAATCATTAACCCACTGAGTGAAGCCAGTGACTGAACCCACATCTTCACAGAAATTAAGTCATGTCCTTAATCCACTGAGCCACAATGGGAACTCCCAGAATAACTTTTATAGTTAGTCGTTAAACCAAACTGATAATCTGTAAAATCATACATTTCAGTACACATAATTGAGTTTCTTTGTGTAAATCAAAACCTTCACAAATATAAAATTTTTGAGCAAGATGTTTTCTTTTTTTAATATATTTTTAATGATTTTTATTTTTTCCATTATAGTTGGTTTACAGTGTTCAGTCAGTTTTATACTATACAGCAAAGTGACCCAGTCACACACACACACATATATATAATGTGTGTGTGTGTGTATGTATACATTCTTTATTCTTTTTGTCACATCATCCTCTATCATGTTCCATCACAAGTGACTAGATACAGTTCCCTGTGCTATACAGGGGCATTCATCTGTTGATGGATATTTAGTTTTTTTTTTTTTTTTTTTGTCTTTTTGCCTTTGTATCTGGAGCCACACCCGCGGCATATGGAAGTTCCCAGGCTAGGGGGTCTAACATGAGCTGTAGCCGCCGGCCTACACCACAGCCACAGCAACGCGGGATCCAAGCCGCATCTGCAACCTACACCACAGCTCACGGCAACGCCAGATCCTTAACCCACTGAGCAAGACCAGGGATCGAACATGCAACCTCATGGTTCTTAGTCGGATTCGTTAACCACTGAGCCAC
>PVHT020000015.1:31165132-31208863 GCA_004024745.2 Catagonus wagneri | reverse complement strand
GGGGTCTAACATGAGCTGTAGCCGCCGGCCTACACCACAGCCACAGCAACGCGGGATCCAAGCCGCATCTGCAACCTACACCACAGCTCACGGCAACGCCAGATCCTTAACCCACTGAGCAAGACCAGGGATCGAACATGCAACCTCATGGTTCTTAGTCGGATTCGTTAACCACTGAGCCACGAAGGGAACTCCGGACATTTAGGTTTTTTTCCATGTCTTGGCTATTGTGAATAGTGCTGCAATGAACATATGGGTGCATGTGTCTTTTTCAAGGAAAGTTATGTCTGGATATATGCCCAAGAATGGGATTTCTGGATCACATGGTAGTTCTATATTTAATTTTCTGAGGTACCTCCTTACTGTTTTCCATAGTGGTTCTACCAATTTACGTTCCCACCAACAGTGTAGGAAGGTACCCTCTTCTCCACACCCTCTCCAGCATTTGTTATTTGTTGACTTGTTAATGATCACCATTCTGACAGGTGTGAGGTAGTACCTCATAGTAGTTTTGATTTGCATTTCTCTAATAATTAGTGATGTTGAGCATTTTTTTCATGCACCTGTTGACCATCTGTATATCATTTTTGGAGAAATGTCTATTCAGGTCTTTTGCCCATTTTTCAGTTGGGTTGTTGGTTTTTTTGCTGTTGAGTTGTATAAGTTATTTGTATATTTTAGAGATTAAGTCCTTGTCAGTTGTATCATTTGAAACTATCTTCTCCCACTCCGTAGGTTGTCTTTTTGGTTTTTTTATGGTTTCTTTTACTGTGCAAAAGCTTATCAGTTTGATTTGGTCCCACTGGTATATATTTGCTTTTTTTTTCTGTTGCCTTGGGAAACTGACCTAAGAAAACATTTCTATGTTTGATATCAGAGAATGTTTTGCCTATGTTCTCTTCTAAGAGTTTGATGGTGTCTTGTCTTACATTTAAGTCTTTAAGCCATTTTGAGTTTATTTTTGTGCATGGTATGAGGGTGTGTTCCAGTTTCATTGAGTTACATATGGCTGTGCAGTTTTCCCAGCACCACTTGCTGAAAAGAGTTTCTTTGTCCCATTTTATATTCTTGCCTCCTTTGTCAAAGATTAATTGACTGTAGGTGTCTGGGTTTATTTCTGGATTCCCTGTTCTGTTCCATTGGTCTGTACATCTGTTTTGGTCCTAGTACCATACTGTCTTGATTAATGTGGCTTTGTAATATTGCCTGAAGTCTGGGAGAGTTATGCCTCCTGCTTGGTTTTTGTTCCTCAGGATTGCTTTGGGAATTCTGGGTCTCTTGTGGTTCCATATAAATTTTTGGATTGTTGGAATTCCCGTCGTGGCTCAGTGGTTTACGAATCTGACTAGGAAAGATGAGGTTGCGGGTTTGACCCCTGGCCTTGCTCAGTGGGTTGGGGATCCGGCGTTGCCGTGAGCTGTGGTGTGGGTTGCAGACGCAGCTCAGATCCCGCGTTGCTGTGCCTGTAGCTGTGTTGTAGGCCAGTGGCTACAGCTCCTGTTAGACTCCTAGCCTGGGAACCTCCATATGCCGTGGGTGCGGCCCTAGATAAAGCAAAAAGGCAAAAAAAAAATTGGATTGTTTGTTCTAGTTCTGTGAAAAAATGTCATGGGTAATTTGAAAGGAATTTCCTTGAATCTATAGATTGCTTTGGGAAGTATAGCTATTTTTATGATAGTAATTTTTCCAAACCAAAAGCTTAAAATATCTTTCCATTTCTTTGAATCCTCTTTAATTTCCTTGATTAATGTTTTATAGTTCTTGGTAAGGTTTATTCCTAGGTGTTTAATTTTTGGGTACAATTTTCAAAGGTATTGTATTTTTGTAGTCCTTTTCTAACATTTCATTGATAGTATACATAAATACAACCTATTTCTGAATGTTAATCTTGTATCCTGCTGCTTTGCTGAATTTGTTGATCAGTTTTGGAGTAGTTTGTGTGGAGTCCTTAGGGTTTTCTGTATATAGTATCATATAATCTGCATATAGTGACAATTTTACCTCTTCTCTTTCAATTTGGATACCTTTTATTTCTTTTGTTTGTCTGATTGCTGAGGCTAGGACTTCCAATACTATGTTGACTAAAAGTGGTGAGAGTGGGCATCCTTATGTTGTTCCAGATTTTAGCGGGAAGGCTTTCAGCTTTTCTCCTTTGAGTATTATATTTGCTGTGAGTTTGTCATAAATGGCTTTTATTATGATAAGGTATGTTCCCTCTATACCCACTTTAGTAAGAGTTTTTATCATGAATAGATGTTGGACTTTGTCAAATGCTTTTTCTGCATCTATTGAGATTATCATGTGGTTTTTCACTTTTCTTTTGTTAATGTGGTGTATGACGTTGATTGATTTGTGTATGTTGAACCATCCTTGTGAACCTGGGATGAATTCCACTTGGTCATGGTGTATGATCTTTTTTATATGTTGTTGGATTTGGATGCTTGAAATTTTGTTGAGAATTTTTACGTCTGTATTCATCAAAAATATTGGCCTATAGTTTTCTTTTTTGGTCATATCTTTGGTTTTGGTATTAGGGTGATGGTGGCTTCATAGAATGTCTTTGGGAGTGTTCCTTCTTCTTCAACCTTTTGGAAAAAAAGTTTAAGAAGGATGGGTATAAGTTCCTCTTTGTATTTTTGGTGGAATTTGCCAGTGAAGCCATCTGGTCCAGGACTTTTGTTAATAGGGAGTGCTTTTATTACTTATTCGATTTCATTTCTAGTGATCAGTCTGTTCAGTTGATCTATTTTTTCTTTAGTTTTGGTGGACTGTAAGTCTCTAGAAAGTTGTACATTTTTTCTGGGTTATCAAATTTGTTGGCATTTAATTGTTCATAGTATTCTCTTAGTTTTTTTGTATTTCTGCAATATTCATTGAGATTTCTCCTTTTTCATTTCTTATTTTGTTTACTTGGGTTTTTCTCTCATCTTCTTGGTGAGTCTGGCCAGAGGTCTGTTAATTTTTTTACCTTATCAAAGAACCAGCTCATGGTTTTATTGATTTTTTCTGTTGTTTTTTGAATCTCTATTTTATTTCCTCTCTGATCTTTATGATTTCCTTCCTTCTTCTGACTTTAGTTTATGTTTGTTCTTCTTTTTCTAATTCATTTAGGGGGTAGGTTAAGTTGTTGATTTGAGATTTTTCTTCTTTTTTGAGGAAGGCCTGTATCACTATGAATTTCCCTATAAGCACGGCTTTTGTGGCGTCCCATAGATTTGGAGTGGTTGTGTTTTCATTATCATTTGTATCAAGGTATTTTTTAATTTCTTTTTTGATTTCCTCATTGATCCATTGGTTTTTTAGTAGCATGTTGCTTAGTCTTGATGTAGTCATTTTTTTCTCATTTCTTTCCCTGTGGTTGATTTCTAGTTTCATGCCATTGTGGTCAGAGAAGATACTTGAAATAATTCCTGTACTCTTAAATTTGTTGAGGTTAGTTTTGTGCCCCAGTATTTTTGACCAAGATGTTTTCATCACGCTAAACAAACTGATTTATTTATCAGCTAAATGTGAGCATTAGAAAGGTAGTTTTCAAATAAAACTTTTTTCTCACTGAGTCCAAACTTTAATCTTCTGTCTCTGTTCTTAAAACTCAACTTAGGGAGTTCCCTTCGTGGCCCAGTGGTTAACAAATCTAAGAACCGTGAGGTTGCGGGTTCGATCCCTGGCCTTGCTCAGTGGGTTAAGGATCCGGCATTGCTGTGAGCTGTGGTGTAGGTTGCAGACGCGGCTCGGATCCTGCGTTGCTGTGGCTGTGGTGAAGGCCGGCAACTACAGCTCCTGTTAGACCCCTAGCCTGGAAACCTCCATATGCCACAGGTGCGGCTCTAGATAAAGGCAAAAAGACAAAAAAAAAAAAAAAATCTCAACTTACAGTGACATTAACATGGTTAGGAGAAAGTCTTAATATGTGATATGCAGATAATAGTGTTGAGTTTTCAGTAAATATTGTAGTTAAACAACTTTGTCCAATAATACTAAAACTTGTTTTCAGAAAAAAAGAAAGCCATTTTGTCTGATGACTGTAATAGATTTCCTATATCAAGTTTAAAGAAAACACATCTCATTAAGTAAAAGAAGGCTAGGTTTAAGTAAGGAATCTAGTAAATAAGGAATTAATTGAACTCACATGCAACATTTAGAGGGTGGGTCGATTTGTTTAGTGTTTCTGAAGGAAGCTGAGTGTCTCCAATCTGATTTTCAAACAGAGTAAAGGACTATTGACCATTAGTGCTTAGCTCAGTTTTCCAGTCATGATGAACAATTTTAGATCCAGTGCTTCATTCATCTTTTCAATAAATTTTTACAGGTATCCCCCACTTTTTGAAAGTTTGCTTTATGTCACTTTTCTTTTACTAAAGGCCTACATTAGTACCTGTTTTCACTAACAGAAAGAAATCCTAGTTGAATTTTCACTTTTACAAAAAAAAAAGGCAAAAATCAAAAATAGTATTTGGTATTTGTTTTGCAGTGAGCCATAACAGGTGCAGTGGGCACCCCAAGCAGTGAAAGTGGCACCACCAAACTCCTTCCCCACCAGCTACACTCAGCATCTCAGCATCAAGCCACCATAACTTTGAACCATGTCTGTGAGTATCTGTGCATCATCTTCTCAGTTTATTTTATGCATCTGTTAGCAAGATGTGGCTTAAGGTAACTGCTTCTTTGCTTTTCACCATTTTGTCTTATGAAAGGTTTCATAGGGATGCTCTGTTTTCAGATAGAAGGAGAAACCTGTATTGATTACTTGTTATGTACCAGTACTATATTAGACACCAAAAAAAGACAGATGAAAAAACTCACTTCTTGCCGGAAGGAGCTCTTGTCTAATGGGAGAAGCAATCAAGGAAACCATATGGTAAATTGTGTAAAAGTGATACCCAGTGTTCTAATGGAGAAGAAAGAAAGGAGCAGTTGCCTCAACCAGGAAGTATCAGAAAGTTTCATAAAGGAGATGGACTGCTTAGGTCAATCCTTCAAGCTATTGTCTGAAAACAAGTCAAAGCAAAGACAAGGAGTTGTAGATGTAGAATAAAGACATTGAGATAGGATGACCACTCATCCTACTTTTCCCAGAACTGAGGGGTTTCCTGAGACACAGGACTTATAATGCTAGAAGGAAAGTCTCAGGAAAACCAATGTGACTTGGCCAAATTTCAAGGAAGCTGTATGCATTTAGTGGGTGAGGACCAGAATGTTTAAAAAGAGCACATCTCACATGGTAAGAGTCAGTATTTTTTCAAAACATTTTGTTTCAGAAATTTGTTATGTGTGTGTATGGCTATATGGGTGGGTAGGTGTACACACGTGTGTAAGTAAACCCCAAGTAGAGTGTTTTTCATGACTTTTTTTCAACATTTCTTAACCACTTTTGAGCAACTACCTGTTCGTAGAAAAAACAGGAACCTTGTTTTCCCTAATGAACATGTCTTGTAACACAGGACATGCATAGGACCTGAGTATTAAAGAGGCCCTGGTCTAAAAATGAGCCTACACTTGATTTGATGTTCCATTGTCACCATCATGAAATTCTTAATACTTTTGCCTTTGAACTTGTGTTTTGTAAATCAAATCCAAAGGTAAAATGGAGTACAGGCATGAGCAGAGGAAAAATGTGTGGTGGCAGCAGGATTACCACAAGCTTAGGTTCAGGAGCACAACAAGCATTATGCTTGGCTGCCTGAGACCCACTTGCCACCTTAGGGCAGTCTGAGGCTCTGCTGAGCACTAAAATAATGGCTGTGGCCAAGACGTAGACCCATATTGGGAGCTATGGTTATGGCAGCAGCAGCAGCAGAATTAACAGCAGTGGTAGCAGTGGCTTTGGCCTGAGGAAAAGGAGTTCCTCATGGATGCAATGCTGGAACTACAGTAGGATGTCAGCCTGCCTGTCCATCCTTGCATCCCATGCCTGCAGCATCTGTACAAATATTAACTCTCTGAGCAGGATCTGCAAGAGCTCAGGCACAGGCAGTAAACTTTGTCAGTTAATTTGTTACAAAATAAAAGTATATAAGTGGACACTGCAGTAAAACATATCAAGAATTTATTAGAATTCTTTGAAAAGTTTACCATTTCTGGATTTGAAATTTTCTGCAACATTGTAAAGCAAATAGCCACAGGCTTAGTAGTAGAAATTAAAGTTAAATAGTACTATTTTCATTTGAGTTTTACATGAAACAATTATTAATGGGAAGAAATTTTAAACAGTAATTTTCCTTGTAATTGAAGGTAAAGCAGTAGAATGAATAAACAGGCATTTTGAGTTAGATACAAATCACGGATACACTTTCAGTTTCTTCTACAACCTTAACAAGTTACAGAAAATGTCAGAAGACACATTAAAATGTCATTATATGAATTCACATATAAAATTAAATTCAGACATACATGAAACTGATTTGTATGAAGAGTTGAATCTTTTTTAGAAAAATTGTTCTGAAAAAATTGCTTTAGATATACTAAAAATTTTATTTAATTTTTTTTTGTCTTTTTGCCTTTTCTAGGGCCACACTCGCGGCATATGGAGGTTCCCAGGCTAGAGATCTAATCGGAGCTGTAGCCGCCAGCTTATGCCACAGCCACAGCAACGCGGGATCCGAGCCGCGTCTACAACCTACACCACAGCTCACGGCAGCACTGGATCCTTAACCCACTGAGCAAGGCCAGGGATCGAACCCGCAACCTCATGGCTCCTAGTCGGATTTGTTAACCACTGAGCCATGACGGGAACTCCTAAAAATTTTTTTTAGACCTAATTTATCAGAAATTATCTCAATATTGTAAAGGACTCTATACTAAACAGTTGCATCAGCAGAAAGATCCTTATTAAACAAAGATTATCAAAAGTATTTGCAATCTTGCATTTGTCAAGAGCAACTGATGTCACTTACAATTCTAGCAATTGAAAATTAAGTAGCTTTTCCCAGTAAAATCTGTAATAAGAAAAGGATGCTTACTCTCACCACTATTATTCAACATAGTTTTGGAAGTCATGGCCACAGCAGTCAGACAAGAAAAAGAAATAAAAGGCATCCAAATTGGAAGAGAAGAGGTAAAAATCGCCACTGTAGGCAGATGACATGATACTATGTATAGAAAACCCTGAAGACTCCACACAAAAACTACTCAACCTGATCAACAAATTCAGCAAAGTAGCAGGATACAAAATTAACATTCATATATCAATTGTATTTCTGTATACTAAAAATGAAATATTAGAAAGGGAATATTAAAAAACCTTTTAAAGTCACACCCCAAAAATATAAAATACGTAGGGATAAACCTTGAGCAAGGAGGTAAAGAGTTATATTCTGAGAACTGTAAAACATTAATAAAGGAAATTAAAGAGGAGTCAAAAAAGGGAAGATATCCTATGTTCCTGGATTGAAAGAATGAATATTGTCCAAATGGCCATACTACCCAAAGCAATCTACAGATTTAATGTGATCCCTATAAAATGACCCATGACATTTTCACAAAACTGGAAAAAATTATCCAAAAATTTATATTGAACCATAAAAGACCCAGACTTGCCAAAGCAATCCTAAAGAAGAAAAACAAAGAATGAGGTTTAACCCTCCCAGACTTCAGACAATATTACAAAGCTACAGTAGTCAAGGTAGTGTGATACTGGTACCAAAACAGAGATACAGACCAATGGAACAGAATAGAGAGCCCAGGAGTAAACCCAGACACCTACAGTCAGTTAACATTCAACAAAGGAGGCAAGAATATAAAATGGGAAAAAGACAGTCTCTTCATCCAGTGGTGCTGGGAAAACTGGACAGCTGCATATAAATCAATGAATTTAGAACACGCCCTAACATAACACACAAAAATAAACTCAAAATGGCTTAAAGATTTAAACATAAGACATGACACCGTAAAACTCCTAGCAGAGAACATAGGCAAAACATTCTCTTACATAAACTGCACAAATGTTTTTTTAGGTCAGTCTCCCAAAGCAAAAGAAACAAAAGCAAAAGTAAATCAGTGGAACCTAATCAAACTTACAATCTTTTGCACAGCAAAGGAAACCATAAAAAAGTAAAAACTGAAAAGACAACCTACATAATGGGAGAAAACAGTTGCAAAGGGTGCAACTGACAAGGGCTTCATCTCCAAAGTATACAAATAACTCACAGATTGCAACAACAACAAAAAAACAGCCCAATCGAAAAATGGGCAGAAGACCTAAATAAATATTTCTCCAAAGAAGACATAATGGATGGCCAGTACCTGTACAAAATGCCATGAAAAGCTGTTCATCATCACTAATTATTAGAGAAATGCAAATCAAAACTGCAATGAGGTACCACCCCACACTGGTCGGAATGGCCATCATTAATAATTCTAAAGAACAATGCTGGAGAGGGTGTGGGAAAAAAGGGGACCCTCCTATACTGTTGGTGGGAATGTAAATTTGTACAAGCACTATGAAAACAGTATGGAAGTTCCTCAGAAAACTAAATATACAACTACCATAAGACCTAGCAATCCCACCCCTGGGCAAATATCCAGACAAAACTTTAATTCAAAAATATACCTGTACCTCTATATTCATTGCAGCACTATTCACAGTAGCCAAGACATGAAAACATCCTAAATATCCATTGACAGATGAATGGATTAAGATGTGGTACATGTATAAAATGGGATACTACTAAATCATAAAAAAGAACAAAATAATACTATTGCAGCAACATGGATGCAACTAGAGTTTATCATGTTAAGTCAGAAAGAGAGAGAAATGCCATAGGATATCACTTACTTGTGGAATCTAAAATGTGGCACAAATGAACCTATCTACAAAACAGAAACAAACTCAAGGACACAGAGAACAGACTTACGGTTGCCAAGGGAGAAGGGGGAGGGAGTAGGATGGACTGAGAGTTTGGGGTTAGTAGATGCAAACTGTTACATTTAGGATGGATAAGCAATGACGGACGTCTCACTGTATAGCACAGGGAACTGCATCCATTCTCTTGGGATAGACCATGATGGAAGATAATATAAGAAAAGGAATGTATATATATGTATGACTGGGTCACTTTGCTGTACAGCAGAAATTGGCACAACATTGTAAATCAACAATACTTAAAAACTTTTTCAAAAAGAAAATGAAATGACTCAGTTACAGAGCACAAACTAGTGGTTACTAGTGGGTGAACGGGTATGAGGATGTGCAATATTGGTGAAGGGGATTAAGAGGTACAGACTACTAGATATAAAATAAATAAGTTACAGGTATATAATGTATAGTACAGAGAGTATAGTCGATGTTTTCTTATAACTTTATATGGAGTACATTATATAAAAATATCAAATTACTATGATATACACCTGAACTAATAATAAGTCAACTATACTTCAATTTTTAAAAGAGGAAAATAAAACGAAGTGGCTAAGAACATATTCTGATAACCTAATAAATGAATTTATGGAAAAATGAGCCAGAAAAATCCTTTAATGGATCAAAATGTCACATTAATCAAGTATTATTATTTCATGTATTTTATAAAATAATTACACCAAAATGGATTTATAATTTTCAAGGTTATGTTTCGATTCATGTATTTTATTTCCTTTATTATTTTTAATAAGGAATAAAATATTTCACGGAAAAATGCTTTATATTTTAGTACTTTCACTACTTTTTCCTGCCTTTGAACGAGACCCTACATTTTCATTTTGTACAGGTACCGTAAATTATGTAGCCCACTCTTGTTCCATGTATTACCATAGAGTAAGAGAAACAGAGAGAATCTAAGCCATTCTACAAATAAACTTGTATTTTCTTTTTTTTTTTTTTTTGCTTTTTTTAAGGCCACACCCATGGCATATGGAGGTTCCCAGGCTAGGAGTCCAATCAGAGCTCCACTGCTGGCCACAGCCACAGCAACACCAGATCCAGGCTGCATCTGCGACCTACACCACAGCTCACAGCAACTCCGAATCCTTGACCCACTCAGCGAGGCCAGGGATCGAACCCACAACTTCATGGTTCCTAGTCAGATTCGTTTCCACTGTGCCATGATAGGAACTCCTAAATTTATATTTTGAATAGACAAATCATTAAGCAAATAAAACTATGTTATTGTGATAATTCTTATCTTTGCCTACTCAGGATATTTTTCCTAGCCCCACTTTTTAATAAAAACGAGTGAACCTATGACCCTGGCTGAAAACATCATAGCAATCCAATTGTATGACCTCAGTGATTAGCAATGGGTTGATCATGCCTTTCTTGCATGCCATCAGAGTTCTTCCTCAGGATATTTCAGCTGAAGGTGGTGATGAAGTATCTCTATTAACTCTAATTAAGGAACGGTAAAGATGTCAAAGAACTATAAGGCTAAGACTCTAAGGGTACCATAGGCTGTTTTTCTCACCAAGAAGAGAAGCCTTAGAGGAAGAAGCTAATGTAATGCTTCCCCCTTATCCTCAATTTTGCCTGCTTTCAGTTACTTAAGGTCAAGTATGGTCCAAAAATATTAAATAGAAAATTGCACAAATAAACAATTCATAAATTTTAAATTGTGCACCATTCTGTGTGTCATGTTGAAACCTTGTGCCATCCTGTTCCATCCCACTTGGGACATGAATCGTCTTTTGTACAGTATATCATGACCTTTAGTCACTTAGTACCCGCTTTGGTTATCAGATCAACTGTCAGCTATCTCAGTGCTTGTATCCGAGTAACCCTTATTTTACTTAGCAGTGGCCCCAAACCACAGGAGTAGTGATGCTGGCAATTTGTATATTCTCTTCCCATGCTTAGCTTATACATTAAACTTTATCAGGTATGCATGCAGGAAAAAATGTATATATAATTGGGTTAGTATTACTTGTTGTTTAGGCATCCACTGGAGAATCTTAGAACATATCTACCATGAATAAAGGGGGACTGCTGTACTCTCCAATGGGAGAGAAAAACAGGAGAAAAAAGAAAGAAAAGAAAGTTTTCATGGCACTGAGACCGTTCTTTACATAGCTGAGATTCCTGGAGCTACCATGTCCTTGCAGTTTATGTTTTCCTTCTTCTTTCTTGATTTAGGGAGCTACCCTATGCATTTTCAATACATTCATTTTTTCCCCCTTAAGCTAATTGGAGTTGGATTTCTATCTCTTGCAACCAAAGTAAACCAGACTAACAGACAGATGACAACAACTTTTTATGATCAAAATTTTAATACTGACTTTTGTATAGTTGACCTTTGAACAACACTGGTTTAACTGCATAGATCCACTCATACATAAATTTTTTTTCAATAGTAAATTCTACAGTACTATACAATTCAAGGTTTAATTGAATCTGTGGATATATATGATCAACTATAAATTATACACAGCTTTTTGACTTCCTGGAGGGTCAGCTTCCTTAACCTTGATACTGTATTTTATACTGTGCAAAATACATAGTATCTCATTTGACCTTCACATCAATTCTGTAAACAAGGTAGGATAAGTATTATTGTAGATTGTCTTCCATGCATTAGATGTCAAGCTTCATAAGGGGAAAATCCTTATCTTCAAATTTTATAATTAGCTAGCAGCCAACTATATTTCAGAAATAATAAAACTGAGGTTCAAGGATATGATTGACCCAAGGTTTTACAAATATAAGTGTCTCATCAGAGACTGGTTCCCCTGTACATCCTGTATTTTCAATTTTATGAGAGGCCTGTGTTTGGCATTGGAGATGCCAAGGTGAACAAGGTGTTCTCAAAGAGTTCAGACTCTTAACACAATGGTTCACAGAGACATACTTCTCAGTTCTGATATGCCCATTCCATCCTGTTGAAATTACTAGCCTGGTGTTAAGTTTATATTAACTATCCTTACAAAAGTGTCTCAAAGTGTACATTTATATATTTCATCATCTTTTAATTTTTGTCAAATGATTAAGTAATTTCCTGGATAAAAAAGACCTCCCTTCGTAGGAAATTTGCCACATCCCAGTGCAGTACTAAAAAGTGGTGCATAATGGACACTTAATTAACCAGCTATATTGCTGCACTGCTCACCCCCACCTCCAATAGTCTTATTCAGAAGTATCATATTAGGGTATTTAAGAGATTGGGATCTTAGTATAAAAAGAACTTGGGCAAGTCTCAATTCGGCCACTTATGAGATCTTGTACTACTAGAAAGTATCATAATCTTTTTGTGCTTTATTTACCTTATCTGGATTATGGGGATAATAACAATGCCTCACAGGATCTGTTGGGAGGACTAAATGTGATATCGCAATGTGAAGCACTTGGCCTACATTTTGCAATGTAAAACATTTTAAATTTTACCATTTTTCCTAATTCTAAGTTAAAGTGTAAAAAGTATCTGCCAGTGATTAAATAATCAGAACAGCATGAACTGTAGTAAATAAAAGACATATGCAATGCTATGATGGTGTACTTTCATGATTAAATAAGAAAGGTGTATAGGTAGCAGTTTTTATGAATTTACTACTAAATATCTTTATTTACTTTTGCTTTGACATTAACATTGCAACTACAACCACATTATTTGCAAGCATCTAGTTGAAAGTTTCATGGTTCGTACGTTGTCAAAGTTAAAATGCATTACAAAGTTAAGTTGTTAAATCTATAGTTGAGCTTGAAAAGGCACACCCATTGCAGTTTCCTTTTACCCCATTTACTTCTGTTTTGAGAATAATACTATCCAAACTTCTTTTGAGGACTAATATTATTTAAGTCTGAACTTGAATTTAGAAGTATTCAATAGATTAACTATCTTGTTATTTGTAGTAATTAGCTTTTTTCTAATTTCCAAAAGAGTTGAAAAGCAAAGTAGCATGCGTTCATTAAAATTCTAAATTGACAAAGGCTATTAATTTGGGAAGCATAAATTTTATGCAAAATATGGTGTCACACAAATACATTTATTTCAGTGTAGGATGATCCAGTATGGTGATCAAGACGTATGCAGATCAGATACCAGCATCAGCCCTATAATATTTTTCTTTGGGGATAACTAAAGGACTGCCTTCAGATGCTGCAATTTCAGGCACTTTTCATAATTTATTTGAATAGCTGCTCCATTCTAGTGAATTTATTTAATGTCAACAATTGCTATGTATATTTTGGCTTGCTAACAACTTCTTTTGTTTCATATCATTTCCTTAGTATAAATCAGGGGTCTACAAACTGCTTCCCCTGGGCCAAATACAGTTTGCAATCCAATTTGGTAAATAAAGTTTTTTTTTGGAACACATCCACCCAGGCTCAAAGAGAATAAGAAGAATATGAGCTAGAGAGCACTATAGAAAAGTAGGAGAAAAAAAAATTACCATGTCTCAGAGTCAACAAATGAGAGAGGACTTCTTTTTGATGGAGCAATCATAATTCTCACGTGAGAAGTTTAGGATAATCATTAAAAAAACAATGCTAAAGCCCTCTCAAAGAGCTATTCCTCCCATAGAATGAGGAGAATGGTAGCTTCCTGAATGAAAGAATAGATCTGTAGATTAAACAATGTAATAGTTAGTGATTAGCTTTAGATTTAGGGTTATACACCTTCCAGAATTGCAATGTAGAAAGAAAAGGCTAAATGCAGGAATTCCCATTGTGGCTCAGTGAGTTAAGAACCCTACTAGTGTCCATGAGGATGCTGGTTCAATCCCTGGCCTTGCTCATTGGTTGAGGATCTAGTGCTGCTGCGGCTGTGGCATAGGCCTGCAGCTGCAGCTCTGATTCGACCTCTATCTTGGGAACTTCCATATGGTGTAGGTGCAGCTGTAAATAGCAGCGACAACAACAAAGTTAAATTTGCAAGACAAATGATAAGAGAGAGAGATTTGGCAACCTTTGGTAAAACTGAAGGTGAAATTTACAATGCTATGAAATATCTTAATTCATATCTATAATCAGAAGTTAGAATCCCATAAGAATTCAGTTTCAGGAGTTCCCACTGTGGTACAGTGGGTTAAGAACTCGATATAGTGTCCGTGACAATGTGGGTTCAATCCCTGGCCTCACTAAGTGGGTTAAGGATCTGATATTACTTCAAGTTGCAGATGCAGCTCAGAACCAGTGTTGCTGTGGTTGTAGCATAGGCCTGCAGCTGTAGCGCTAGTTCAGTCTCTAGCCCAGGAACTTCCATATGCTGCAGAAGCGGCCTTAAAAAGAAGAAAAAATAAGTAATTCAATTTCAGTATGCAATCAGGGTTGAATATTTAGCTTAATGACCAAATACCCTATACAGAAAAAAAAGAGTAATTGTTGAATTGAAATTATGAACCTTCAGTATCTTTGTGAAGGATTCAGGAATAAAGGCAATGTATTGTTGCTCTGTTCTAACTTACCCCAGAGAATAGAACCTACAGAAACCAGCAAGCTGACTGAGTTTCCCTCAACAAAGCAATTACTTACCCTTTCATTGACCCCAACATTCTGATCATGAATGGCTTGATATTTGTAGATATGTAGATTCTGGTTCCCCTTTGGAGATGAATTCCCCACTGTAACAAATAGATCTAGCAAATAGATCTAAGCTATTTTGGCAGTTCTGTATTAATCAGGGTCTTCTGATAAATATTAGCAGCCTACAATGATTAGAAAATAAATAAAATCTACCTATCTTGAACCCTGAAGCTTACTACCAGGAGAAAACAATTCTCAAATCAAATTCTACCAAAGGAACTAATATTTCTTGGCTACCCATTTATAGATAAAAGAAGTTCTTTTCTCTGCCTTCAAGTCCATCTTTCATGAAAGGCCTATTCTGAAATAAATATATTTTTCCACTCTGAATGGCAGGATGTGGAAGTCTTGTAGCTGTACCAAGTGTTAATATTTTCAATAAATAGGAGGTACAGGGTCAGTAAGCTTCAGAGATAAAGAATTGTGCCTAGGACATAGACTTTTGGGCTTACTGACATAGACTTTTGGGCTTACTGATTTCCAGCATCTCACTCATGTAAAGGAGTTTGGTCCTCTTGCACTATTCATAACCAACCATATATCTTAACACTGCTATTATTTCCAATCAAAAATTATTTTTAACATTCCTTGTGCAAATTATCCAGCCCTAAGGTGATGGTTTCATCTAACATAGTTCACCAGCTAATTAGCTAGCCCCCAAGTGTTATTTCATATAAAGGCACTTCGTGTGGTAATTAGTCAACCTTAGGATTTTAATTAGAATTAACTTATTTTCTCTTACCTATCACAGTGCTTACAGTCCTGGAGTGTTTTGTTTTGTTTTTGGCTGCACCCACCAAAAAAAGTTCCTGGGTCAGGGATCGAACCTGTGCCACAACAGTGACCTGAGCCACAGCAGTGACAATGCTGGATCCTTAACCCTCTAGGCCACCAGGGAACTCCAGTCCTGAAGTGTTTTGTATTAAATTTGCATTCAAACAGTATAACTCAGTGACTCCTGCAGGCTCATATAAGTATTAATATCAATAAAACCCTCCCCACCCTCTATAACCTGGCTGTCAGGATATGGGATGAACCTACAGCTCTGCCCTTTAGTGTATAATTGAGTATTTATGTCCATTATCCCTACTAGAATTTCAAATACACTATTATTGTCTCTTTCTATGAATTATCACCACACTTCTATATCTCTTATAAGATCCTTAGGGCAGAGTCCAGTCTGTCTTCATCACTGCTCTATTCATAGCTCTTAGAACAGTTTCTGCTGAATAAATGTGTCAATGAATGAACACATTAATGAATAAGCTTAGTGATTTCAGGCTATTAGTGAATCTCTCTGACCCTCTGAAATTTCCTTTTGTACAGAGCAGGAATAGTAATAGTATCTACTTTATACTGCTAATTTGATATCCTTAACTCAAGTGTACTTTGTATATAGTGCTACCACATTAATTTTCTTGAATCACTATTTTATACAACCCTGCCACTGACTGTACTTGTGATATCATTGCAGAATTATCTCTTTACTCATCTGATTTTCCTACTGGATTGTGAATTTTTTGAAGGCTGAGACTTGACATTTTAAATTGTATCCCCAGATCTTAACACTGTGAAAAGCACATAGGAAGCCTCAATGAATGTTTGTTGAATGAATAAATCTGCCTGAGTCATTGAAATTGTTAAAATGAACCTAACCATAATTGCCCTCAAGTATCTGAGTACCGAATTTAATGTTATCCTAGCTTCCAAAGTTTACCCACTCTGAAGATTTCCAGTCTATTATTAAATTGTATCATGTTAAAAGTTAGCTTTCCAGAGGAAATAAATTCCTCAGAGTAAGTTAACCAAGCCAGTCGATTTGTGGCTATGTGTACAAAGGCAAATGAAATAGAAAGTTGAGTAATTGCTCTGTCAATTTAGTCAATATTGACAGCCACTCTGGAGCACCCAGAGTTTACTTTTTACTTAAATAGTACAGATAATTGTCTCACATCTAAAAAAGAATGACCCTGAGTTTGTTCCCCACGTGACATAAAACTGGTTGCTGTGAAATGCAAAATTAGAACTCATGCAAAGATACCAACACAAGAGTATCAGTTCTATAAGTATCAGAAGGAAATAGTTCTAAAGTACTTTCCCATATAAGATAGCTACATGGCATGAACCTTGAGGCAACGTCAATGGGGATTGTATAGCTTTCAAGGAAGGGCGCCAAAGAGTTAAAATTTTTATTTCCACCAAAAACTCACTATTCATAATTGCACACTAAAACAAGACAAAACGACAACAACAGCAAAAACAAGCTTCACTCTTCTTTAGAAACATTTGTCCTGCAAGTAAAAAGATAAAATTACTAGTCACAACATTCCCAGTTATCCTGGCATAACTCTAAAATAGAGACCTTTAAATTCCTAGTTTTGATTTTTTTAGCTATAAAAAGGCATTTGAAAAGAAATATTTCTATTTCTATTTCTAATTCTTCCAAATTAAAATCATTTTCCTCTTTGTTATTATTTTTGTATTATTTTGCTCAAAATCTGAAAATTATTCCAAGAGATATATTTTATTTTATTTTAACCTTTTTTTTTCTTTTTAGGGCTACACCTGCAGCATATGGAGATTCCCAGGCTAGGGGTTGAATCAGAACTGTAGCCACTGGCTTACACCAGAGTCACAGCAACACCAGATTCGAGCTGTACCTGCGACCTACACCATAGCTCACGGCAACGCTAGATCCTTAACCCACTGAGTGAGGCCAGGGATCAAAACCACAACCTCATGGTTCCTAGTCGGATCCATTTCCACTGAGCCATGACGTGAACTCCTGTTTTATTTTATTTTAAATTGATCTATAATGTTAATCATCATCCATTAAAATTACTGAATTGACCTAAATATTAAAGTATATGTGACAATCAAATGCTATTTGTTAGTAAAAATTGAATTTTGCTGGGAAATTAGGCTTGATCTAGTTGCAGTTGAGCCCTAAATTGAGTGCTAATCTTCCTGAACTCAAAGATAAAATGAGAAACATTATGGGATTATATAGTTCTTATTTTCTGTAAAAGGAAACAAAAGTATTTGTTTTCAGAGACAAATGTTACTGACATTAAATTATTACATGAATGTTTGGGGAATGTGACATAGATATGGAGGAAGATGACAGGCATTGAGCTCTACTTTGATTTGACAGAAGGTACAGAAATATTTTCCATGTCCCCATTTCTTGTACAGACTCAAAATGCAAGGTCATGACAGAAAGTTGTGATCCATTAAAGTATTGGTGCTATAAAAAAATTAGAATTTAATTTCTACTGGGAGTCTCAAGTTCCTGCTGTAGCATTGCTGTCCATTCCCAGCAGTCTCACAAATATGCCCTTCCTCCTCTTTAGCCATGCCTGGGCAGTCAAGAGGACAAGAGGGATAAATTCTTTAAAATTCTCCTTATCTGATGCTTTTTTTTTTCCCAATATACCCAGCTGCACAGCATGGTGACAGGGTTACACATACATATATGGATTCACCACAAGTGGTTAGCCATAGTTCCCAGTGCTATACAGTAGGATCTCCTTGCTTTTCCATCCCAGAGGCAACAGTCTACAACTCTTAACCCCAGACCCCCCTACCATCCCACTCCCTCCCCCACCCTTTTGGCAACCACAAGTCTGTTCTCCAAGTCCTTGATTTTCTTTTCTGCATAAAGGTTCATTTGTGCAGTATATTAGATTCCAGATATTAAGTGATATCTTATGGTATCTGTCTTTCTCCATCTGACTTACTTTACTCAGTATGAGGGTCTCTAATTCCATCCATGTTGCTGCAAATGACATTATTTTATTCTTTTTTATGGCTGAGTAGTATTCCACTGTGTATGCATACCACATCTTCCTAATCCAATCATCTGTTGATGGACATTTGGGTTGTTTCCATGTCTTGGTTATTGTGAATAGTGCTGCAATGAACATGCGTGTGCAGGTGTCTTTTTCAAGGAAAGTTTTGTATGGATATATGCCCAAGAGTGGGATTGCTGGGTCATATGGTAGTTTTATTCTAAAGAACAAAAACCAAGCAGGAGGCATAACTCTCCTAGACTTGAGGCACTATCATAGGGCCACAGTAATCAAGACAGTGTGGTGCTGGTACCAGAACAGACATACGGACCAATGGAACAGAATAGAAAACCCAGAAATAAACCCAGATGCCTACAGTCAATTGATTTTTGACGAAGGAGGCAAGAAATAAAATGGGAAAAAGTCTGTTCAGTAAGCATTGCTGGGAAACTTGGACAGCTGCATGCAAATCAATGAAACTAGAACACAGTCTCACACCATGCACAAAAGTAAACTCTAAATGGCTTAAAGACTTAAATATAAGACAAGACACCATTAAACTCCTGGAAGAAAATATTGCCAAGACATTCTCTGACATCAGCCTTACAAATGTTTTCTCAGGTGAGTCTCCCAAAGCAACAGAAATAAAAGCAAAGATAAACCAATGGGACCTAATCAAGCTGACAAGCTTTTGTACAGCAAAGGAAACCAAAAAGAAAACAAAAAGACAACTTACAGAATGGGAGAAAATAGTGTCAAATGATGCAACTGACAAGAGCTTAATCTCAAAAATATATAAACAACTTACACAGCTCAACAGCAAAAAAGCTGACAACCCCATTGAAAAATGGGCAAAGGACCTGAATAGACATTTCTCCAAAGAAGAGATGCAGATGGCCAACAAGCACATGAAAAATTGCTCAACATCACTGATGATTAGAAAAATGCAAATCAATATTACTATGAGATACCACCTCACACCAGTCAGAATGGCCATCATTAACAAGTCCACAAACAACAATTGCTGGAGGGGGTGTGGAGAAAAGGGAACCCTCCTGTACTCTTGGTGGGAATGTAAGCTGATACAACCACTATGGAAAACAGTATGGAGGTACCTTAGAAAACTATACATAAAACTACCATATGACCCAGCAATCAGATGCTTTTTGTCTTGAAATGTTTGAAATAAATTTGATCTGAAATGGAAGTGAACTATTGGAGTTTGCAAAAATAAGCACCCACTGTGTTTCAGGCAATCTTGGTAGAGATATACCACATTGTCTCTAAAAAGCAAATGCCAGAGACATGAAAATTATGTGTTGAGAATTTCTGCCTGTAAGAAGTTTAAAGATCTTCACTTCATCCTAACAACAAATGAAAAGATGATCAAAATGAAAAATCACCAACACTTTTTAGAAGTGAAGTCACAGAGCAAACTGTTAATTCCAGAATTAGAGAGACAGGTGAATACAGAGAAGCACAATTTACAGGGGCAGAAATCCATGAACAGAAACTTCTATGAGAATCAGTACTGGGGTAGTAAAGTCTAAACAGTAATTGATGAATTGCTACAGGCTCAATATAGACAAGCCTAAGAAATAAAAAATCCAAGAGGACCTAGTCATAGAGGGGCCCTCACACTTCTGTGGGTTTTAGCTCCAGGAGCCCTACCAGTGAATATTGAAGAAAAAAAATCTCATGGCTTTGGCAGGAGTGAGTGGAAAATAAACCATTTTTAAATATGTCAGAGAATTCTGTTTAACAAGGCCTACTGTAGGAAAAACTATTTTACCAGAGCCTAACCTGCTGAAGTTATATTGCAGCCTAACCTACCTGGGAGATTATATATAGGGAGGGAAATACACAGCTCCAGACCTCTCCAGTCATACTGTCCCACCTAAGCAGGAGACAGGTGTAGGACACTGGGGGAAGAAAGAACAGAGAAGCCCTGGGGAGATTCACAGACCAGGGGCACAGACTTACCAAAAGACTGAGACCTAACCGCAAGACTATGGAATGCTTCACCTCCCTTACTAAAGGACTCTTTACTGCAATTCCTTTTACCCAGAATATCATCTCTAACTTTTGACAAAAAATTACAAGGCATACTAAAAGGTAAAAGCAGTTTGAAGAGACTGGACAAAAATCAGAAGTAGAGTCAAATATGGCAGGAATGTTGGAATTATCAGACTAGAAATTAAAAAAAAATATGATTATTATGCTTAGTATTTTAATGCAAAAAGTAGACAACATGCAACAACAGACGCACAAAGTAAGCAGAGAGGTGGAAATTCTAAGAAAGAATCAAAAATAAATGCTAGACATCAAGAACACTATAACAGAAAGAAAGAATGCCTTTAATTGGCTTGTTAGTTGACTGGGCACAACTCAGGAAAGAATCTGTGAGTTTGAGAATATGACAATACAAACTTCCAAAACTGAAAAGTAAAGAGAGAAGGACTAAAAAATACAAGGAAGGAAATCTAGGAACTGTGGGACAACTGCAAGAGATGTAACATATGTGTAATGGGAATACTAGGAAGAGAAGAAAGAAAGAGAGGAACAGAAGCAATAGTTGAAGCAATAGTGAATGAGAATTTTACAAGAGTAATATCAGACAAACCACAGTTTCAGGAAGTTCAGAGAGCACTAAGCAGGAAACGTGGGAACAACAATAGGAAATATATATATCATATTTAAACTTCAGAAAATAAAAGCTAAAACAAAAATCTTGAAAGAAACTATGAGCAAAAAGAAAATTTTATCTATAGTGGAGTAAATATAAGAATTATATGCAACCATTGAAAGCAGTAGAGAGTGGAATGAGAGAATTAAAGTTTTGAGAGAAACAACTACCAACCTATAATTCTATACCTATGAAATTATCCTTCAAAATTAAAGGAGAAAGAACTTTCTCTCATGCAAACAAAGTCTGAGGGCATTTGTTGCCAGTAAAATCAGCCTTACAAAAAAAATGTAAAAGAAGTTCTTCAGAGAGAAGGAAAATGATATAGGTGAGAAACTCAGATCTACATAAAGAACATTGAAAAATGGAGAAGAGAAATTAAAATAAAAACTTTCATTTTTAAAATTCTGAATTGATCCAACATATGACAATTTGTTCAAAATAATAAACTATGTATTTTTTGTATGTACATAATATATGTATATATGGTTATGCATGTTTATGTATAAGTAAAGTAAATATAGCAATGATACAAAGGACGGGAGGAAGGAATTAGGAATATTTTGTTATTATAAGGTATTTACATTACCCATGAAGTGGTATAGCGTTATTTGAAACTGAACTTGAATTAGTTTCAAATACATATTTCAAACTCTAGGGAAACAATTTAAAAAAGAAATAAAAGAGGTATAATTAAGAAGTTCCTGCTATGGTGCAGAGGGTTAAGGGTACAATATTGTCTCTGTGGCAGCACAGGTATGATTCCCCCCACCCAATGCAGTGGGTTAAAAGCATCTGGCATTGCCGCAGCTGTGGCATAGGTTGCATCTGTGGCTCAGATCCTGGCCTGGGAATTTCCATATACTGTGGGTGCAGCCATTAAAAAAAAAAAAGAGGTAAAATTGATAGTCCAAGGAAGGAAAGAAAAAATCATATAAAATGCTCAATTAAAACCAAAAAAGGGAAAGAAAGGCATAGAACACAAAAGTAGGAACCAAAAGTAGGACAACAAATAGGAAACTCTAACAAATATAGTAGATATGAATCCAACTCTGTCAAAAATCACTTTAAATGTCAATGGTCTCTATGTGCTAATTAAAAGACAGAGATTGTCAGAGAGAATAAAAAACAAGATCAAACTATATATTGTCTCAAGAAACCAACGTGAAATGTAAAGACACACATAGATTAAAAGTAAATGGAAGGAGAAAGACCATGCTAACACTAATCAAAGAAAGCATAGTTAGCTATATTAATTTCAGAAAGAGCAGAATTTATATCATGGGAAGTTATTACAGAGAAAGAGGAACCTAACATAATGACAAAGGGCTTTGAAGAGCCTGACTAAAGTTTGGTTAGTGAGTCTTTGTCAGGGATTACTTCATTATAAAAACTTCAGTATACCCTTTTCATAAACTTGGGCTCTGGAAAAGGACATCGATTCAAATCTATGTTCTTCCACTTGCTAGCTGTATGAACCTAAAAAGGGATAATAAATAGCGCCTCTCTTGTGGGGTTATTATGATAATTAAGTGGGAATATTTTACAGGCAGTAAGTATAAGGGCATGAAATAATGAAATACAGTGTCTACCACATAGTAAGCATCTGAATGTTAATTGGTATTAAAAATAAAGTAATAATGATAATTTAAGATCATAGACATTATATGACCAAGGGAGACATTACTCCACATAAAATCCATATTATTAAGCAATTCATAATGCTTCTTTATGACTAGAATTGTAATACATTTTTAAAGAAATATTAACTAATATGGAATTTTGTCTCATATTGGTTTAGACTGTGTTACTGGAGAAATTTTTAACTTCTTTGGGACAATAGTTATTTTAAGGTTACACTTTTCCCTCAAAGAATTACTTTATAGATACCTGTTCATTTGCATCCAATAATATTTCTTTGATCTGCATGCTAGTTATCTATCACTATGTAACAGATTACTATGAAAGTTAGAACTTTAAAACAGCAAGTATTCATTGTCTCATGATTTCTGTTAGGGATCCAGAAGCAGGTTAATTAGGTGGCTTTGACTCAGTTCTCTCATAAAGCTGTAGTCAAGCTATCAGCTAGGGCTGTAGTATCTCAAGACTATCTGACAGGAAGCTGAAAGACCCACTTCCAAGCTCACTCCCGTGACTTAGAGAGGCTTCTGTTCATCACCACATGGGCCATTAGTCTACTCTGACATGGCTTTCTAAAGAGTAAGTAATTCAAGAAAGAGGGAAAAAGGGCAAGAGAGAGAATATGTCCAAGACAGAAGCCACAGCCATTTACAGCCATCATTTAAGCCATACTCTATTGGTCGTACAGACCACTTCTGGTACCATGTGATAGGGGGCTACACAAGGATGAGACTATCAGGAGATGGGTGTCATTGGCGGCCATATTGCAGGCTGGCCACCACAGTGCCCATAGAGTCTTTCATCACGTATTCTCCTAATACTTTAATCACATTACAATAATGTCTAGATGAATATGGATCTCATACATCTTCATTTCTGTTGCTGCAAGATCTTAGTCATGTTGCAAACCACAGCATGCTCAGAGGCTGAAAATACAAACAAGTGTATCTAGATTTCTTTCTCAAGTAAGATGAATTGTTTTTAACACATGAACTCCTAATGGAGAGCTCACAGCTTATTTTGTAGTGCTCCTATTCTTGTATCAACCAAAAATTATATAACATTTTAAAATGTTATTCTGACTATTAAATCATTGTTATGACAAACAGAAATTGACACCTAGCTTTCCCTAATGAGGTTCTGTGGAATCATAAGTGAATCAACACAATTAGCTTTGTGGAGTTCCTGCTGTGGCACAACGAGATTGTATCTTGGGAGTACTGGGATTCAGGTTTGTTCCGCAGCCTGGCACAGTGGGTTAAGGATCTAGCATTGCTGTAGCTGAAGCTTAGGTCGCAACTGTGGCTTAGATCTGATCCCTGGCCCAGGAACTCCATGTGCCGCAGGGTGGCCAATAAGAAAAAAACACACACTATTAGCTTTGAAATGACAGTTTTGCACCTGATGCGTATATATATCAGCATGGTATATTTATGGGTGGTTGTATGTAGCACAATAATTATCACATTTAAATATTTTCACAGGAGTTCCCTGGTGGCTCAGCAGATTAAGGATCTGGAGCTGTCACTGCTGTGGCTCAGGTCACTGCTATGACACTGGTTCAGTCTCTGGTCCTGGAACTTCTGTATGTCACAGGCACAGCCAAAAAATAATAATAATAATCTCAAAAAATTTTCTTTATAGGGCATGTTTAGTGCCTAGCACAGTGCCTAGCACAAAGTAAGAACACATTTCATATTGTTGCATTGAATTTAGTAGAAGTTAGCAATGATACTGACATTTATCAAGGAAAAAGGAAATATGCACTTAATGCTTATTGGAAGGCACATGGCATAGTTCAGTAGTTCTCAAACTTCCTTTTATTTTGATATGTTGGGGAAAGATAAATTGAAGAAGGAATTGTTATGCAAAAAGGAACCTGAAATTGAAGATTTGGAAAATTCGTAGCCTATCAATATTGCAAAATATGAGAAAACATGTTATGAAGAGAATATCAAGGATGTAGCTGGATAACCATTTGCTAAAGAGATTACAGCATATAACTTAAGGATCCAGTCAACCATCTCAATAGAAAACAGTAATGGACAGAGTTCCCGTCGTGGTTCAGTGGTTAACAAACCTGACTAGTATCCATGAGGATGCAGTTCAATCCCTGGCCCCGCTCAGTGGGTTAAGGATCCAGCATTGCCGTGAGCTATGGTGCAGGTTGCTGATGTGGCTCAGATACCCCATTGCTGTGGCTGTGGCATAGGTCGGCAGCTACAGCACTGATTTGACCCCTAGCCTGGGAACCTCCATATGCCACAAGTGTGGCCTAAAAAGACAAAAAAAAAAAAAAAAAGAAAGAAAGAAAACAGTAACGGAAATAGACTTATATCAGTAGAAATGCTGCCAACTTGTCCTCAAAGGAACAGAGATGCGATGAAATGAAAGAAGGCTATCAGACTTCTGGGATTCTACAGGATGGACCAAGAGAGCTGTTAGTGAATATGCTTTACCCTTCAAGTAAAAGGAAGAATGACCCTGAGGCAGTTCAGAGATCAACAGGAGTGCCATACCACCATGGGCCCAAAGAGCACAAGCCTAGGGTACAGAGCCTTCTTTTGCTCAGTTCCAGAATGGTCAGGCAGACACCCAAAGCCAAAGAAGCAAGGACACCTCCCAGAGCTGAGAGGGTGGGGCTGCCACTCTGGCGGACCAAAAGGGTAGAGCATCAAACCAAAGAGAATTATTCTTGAGCCTTAAAATCTAATTGCATTTGTCTAGTAAGTTTCAGGCTTGCTTGGGACCTGTGATCCTTTCTTTTTTCCAATTTATTCTCTTTGGAGTGGGAATGTCTGTTCTATGCCTGCCTCACTATTATATTTTGGAAGCAGATAACTTACTGTTTTCATGTGTTCATAGCTGGAGGGGAATTTTGCCTCAGGATGAATCAAACCTGGAATCTTATCCATATCTGATTTAGAAGAGACTTTGGATATAGAGTTCATGTTGGAATGAGTTAAGACTTCTGTGGCTGTGAATGTAATAAACATGTGACAAAGACATGGATTTGGGTGTCCAGAGGGCAGAGTATTATATGGACTGAATATTGCCCCCCCACTCTTATGTTGAGTTCCTAATTTCCAGTAACGGAGAATGTGACTGTATTTGGCGATAAGGCCTTTAAAAAGGCAATTAAGTAAAAATGGGCTGAATTTTGCACCCCCCGCCAATTCTTATGTTGAGTTCCTCATCTCCAGTAACTGAGAATGTGACTGTATTTGGAGATAAAGTCTTTAAAAAGGCAATTAAGTAAAAATGAAGTTCTATAGGTGGACCATAATCTAATATGATTGGTATCCTTTTGGAGATTAGGACACAGATACAGGCTAGATGGAGACACAGAGAGAAGTTTATCTACAAGCCAAGGAGAGAAGTCTCAGAAAAGAGCAAACCAGCTAATACTTTGATCTGGTACTTCTATCCTCCAGAATTATAAACAAATTAATTCTGTTGTTTAGGTCACAAGTCTGTGGTACTTTGTTAGGGAAGCCCTAGTGAACTAATACAGTCCCTCTTAGGACCTTGGAAGAGACGCATTTTAGTAAGGGTCTCTGAAGTCTGTTTCATTAGCTTCATGAATGTACCCATCTCTCTATATATCTTACAACTTAACACTTAATTTGGTTCTACCTTGTATCATTCATCAGTCATTCTATCCAGTTCTATTTTAAATGCCTTGAAGATACTGATAGTTTTCTGATTCTTCAACAACCATCCTGACTCTTATCTTTCTCCTCTTGTGTTCCAAAATAGAACTGAACACAGTAGGTATCTAACAAGTAACTTTCATTGATTTATTCATCACATCTACACATAATCTCACCTAGAGGTCTTAAAAATTTATTAAACAGAGCATTTGCCATCTCCCTAAGATTAACTTTTTCTCTATAAAGTCATGGTTATTGTTGCAAGTACAGGTTTTCACGTGATACTTTTGTTGAAAGCCAGGGTAATTTTAGTACAGTAGTAAATAATATACACTGGAATTATGATATATACAATGCTAAGTACCAAATATCAGATAAATATTTATTAATAACTGAAAATAAGAAAGCTGGGGTTCTCATTGTGGCTAAGTGGATTAAGGATCCAACATTGTCTCTGTGAGGATGTGGGTTCAATCCCTGGCTTCACTCAGTGGGTTACAGATCTGGCATTGACACAAACTGTGGTGTAGATCACAGATACAGCTCAAATCTGGTGTTGCTGTGGCTGTGGCATAGGCCTGCAGCTGCAACTCCAATTCAGCTCCTAGCCTGGGAACTTCCATATGGTGCAGGTGCGGGTATAGAAAGAAAAAATAAAATAAAATAAAAATAAGAAAGCTAATTGATATCTAGGAAACATATAAATGTCATGAGAAAAGAAGTTCAGTAAGTGATCAAATGAGTATAGAGAATCATTAACTTCATTTTTGGTGAGGCTGCTGCCTACCCAAATTAATAAATTGTCAATACAAATTCCCCAGAGTGTTATACCCACTCTAACCCCTTCTGGAAATCAGATTGTGATAATTATTTTTTCAGAATATATATATATATATATATATATATATATATATATATATATATATTGTGTGTGTGTGTATGTATATATATATGTATATATATACATACACACACACATATATATACACACACATATATATATAAAATGGGAATTCTAGTTTCCCTTCTTCATATTTTACAGTTCTGATGATTATGTGTAAATAAAGATTTTATTTAAAAAGTAAACCTTTTTAAACCTAAAAGAAACTACAAACATTCTAAATCCTGTCCATTTGTAATGCATTGTTGCAAATTCTGACCTTTTTATTGATGGATTCTTAAAATTGGCTTGATTTTTATTTGCTGTTCATAAAAATTGCTATTGGTTTAATTATTTTCTGGTTAATAAAAGTCTTTACTCTCATAATTTATCAAAAGAAAACATCAAGGTATAGAAAACATAATTAATATTATTTTCATAACGATTTACTTGATTCTACTGGTTGTTTCCTAGGTATTGTCTTGAAAATGGAGTGTGGGATATCTGACATATGGGGAAAATGCTAGATATGGCCCCGGTGAATGAGTAGGATTTCCCGTTGTGGCTCAGCAGGTTAAAAATCCAACTAGTATCCATGAGGATGCGGGTTCAGTTCCTGGCCTCGCTCAGTGGGTTAAGGATCCGGTGTTGCTGCAGGCTGCAGTGTAAGTCACAGGTGACAGCACTGCTGTGGTTGCGGGGTAGGCTGGCACTTGCAGCTCCGATTTGACCCTTAGGCTGGGAACTTCCATATGCCACTGGTGCGTCTGTAAAAAGAAAGAAAAATTTAAAAATTAAAAAGAATGCAAGCAGGTCTCATCCAAGGAGAAATTTAAAAACTTAAGTAAGTCCTGTATCATCTAAATATTATACTGTTAGAAAAAATATAACTACATACATATTATAATGTAAGAAAAAAGCTAGTAAAGTCGATTTTTAAAAGTTATAAAGTAGAATGAATATACAACGAAGATATTTTAGTCAATGGGAAGCAGAACATTTAAGATGTTATCTACAAAAACCCTGTCTCCTTTTCACTTATGGATCAATGTTTTGCATGTGATAAAATATTAAAGGTCATGGGTATCTCAAAAAAATGATTATAGTACTAAATTTGGCTTATTTATTTAGCCAACAACCCGTTACTGTTCATGGTTTTAGATAATAACTATACATAGCAAAAAAATCTTGCATCTGTTTAACCTGCCATGCCAAAGGCTAAAAATGTGTTTTATAAAGAGATTCTGCCTTGATTATCATCATAAACATAAAAAAGGGTAAATAATGAATGTATTTCTAAGTTGGATTGCATGATGTGAAAAGCTGAAATAATAAATTATACTTTCATAGTCATAAAACAAACAAAATAGATGAGTGTTATAATTGTTCTCTTCTAATTGTAGTTATTAACTAGGATCCCATTAAATATATGTTACCTGACTATAAAAATAATATGTGTTCATCATAGAAAATTGGGAAAACAGAAAAGTTTAAGCTAATAGTCTATATATACTTATATACCAGTTTATTTTTTTCTGACACATTGCTAATATTATGCATTTTCCTAAGTATTTTATAATTCTTTGTAAATATCATTTTCAGAGTTTACGTTTAATGTTTATTTATAATAATGGGCTAAGAAAAGGTTACATTTAGAAATATATTAGATATATTTAGAACTACACTATGTTGAGAAAGAATATATGTAACCAGAGATTATTATCTGTTGTTTGTTGGATAACACTACATTTTAAACACTTCTCATTTGTAGTATTGTTCATTTACTTGAATTCTCATTTATTGAACAACTATGTCTGTGAATAAATGTGTCTAAAGCATGTAACAAAAGCATGTCATTAATAATTTCTCAGAAGTATTTTAGCTGTGGTGGAAGTGGGAGTAGATTTTTAATTCAAACTTCCCCTAACTGATAATTATAGCTTCTAGTTAAATTGATGTAAACATACAATAATTCAAATACTCAGCCACATGACTTTTTAGCACCTTGAATTATGTCTTCCCTAATTAAGGAACTCATTAAGCTAAAGTTTCTGGTAACATATATTCTCAGCATTTGACTGAACTTAGGTCAGTTCCTTTGTTTTATTTTAGGCAGTGTCTATTCTGAGATTTTCCAGACCGTTTTTTTAAATATTATGGGAAAGAGTAACAGTGAACTGTCTGTCCATGAACCTGTCCAAAGTCTTTACCAATAATTAAGAAAAGTATCCTACTTTGCTCTTGATGTGGTTTCCTTAGAATAGAAAATAGTCAGAATCTTGAGATTATTTTTAACAACACAACTTCTAAAGAAAGAGAGAGAACAGGTGGCTTAAAGAAAGAAAGAATTTTAACTTATGAAAGTGACTAAATCTTTCTAAATCCATAAATAGCTCTCCAGTCTTCCAGTTGTTCAATTCTCAAATTTTAAATGCCTTTGGTTATAAAAAATATTACATCTAATAATTTTGAAGTATGCTTTCAGTAATGCATTTTTTATTTAAAAATATCTTAACATTGGAGTTCCCATCGTGGCTCAGTGGTTAACGAATCCGACTAGGAACCATGAGGTTGCGGGCTCAATCCCTGGCCTTGCTCAGTGGGTTAAGGATCTGGCGTTGCCGTGAGCTGTGGTGTAGGTTGCAGATGCAGCTCGGATCCTGTGTTGCTGTGGCTGTGGCGTAGGCCGGCAGCTACAGCTCCGATTCCACCCCTAGCCTGGGAACCTCCATATGCCATGGGTGCGGCCCTAGAAAAGGCAAAAAGACAAAACAAAACAAAACAAAACAAAACAAAATGTCTTAACATTGAGAATGTCACCATGAATTATGATATTTTTCTATATTTAATTTTATTTGGTGCCATGGACTGTGAGGATAAGATTTTAGTAAAATAAGGGCTAATAATAACTTCACTTTAACCTTAATTGATTTTCCTTTTTTATTAGATAATCATAATTGAATACCCTTTAAATCAGGATATCAGTGACACTTGGTTTCCAATTAACAGTAAAAACCTTCTTTGATCCTTTGACTTTTTTATGAGGTGAATTTATATTTTTCAGACTAACATGCATGACAACATAGTTCTCTATATTCATCAATATTCAACTTTGTTGCTTTAATAAGAGAAACCAGGAGAAATGTAATGTCATCTGCTTATCTAAGGCATTAGTATCCTTTGCTAATATAAAGAGACCCAAAACACTTTTGAATAATAATGGCCAACATTAACTAAGCACTTGCTATATGCCCTACACTGTTCTTAGTGCTGAATATGTATTAACTCATTTAATATTCAAAACACCTTTATGAGGTAAAAACAATTGAATAGTGAACGCAAATAAATATGCTTAACCTTCTTTTAGGTTTAGTTTTTATTTATTCCATGGTTCTATGTTAACATTAAAATGAAACTCTGAAAATGATGTTTAAAATAAATACTTAAAGACATGGAAAAGTGCATATGATTTAATGGTTAAACTCTACATACAGTGTTAGCTCTATTTTATACAGGTGAATATTTATGTATATAAGAGAGAGTAAGTTCACCAAATATTTAGTGTTCCCTGTAGCTAATAGAATTTCAAGAGATTTTCATTTTCTCTTTTATACAGTCTGTGTTTTGAACCCCTACAGCACCCACAAGTTTAGCCTGACAGTAGAATATTAACAAAAATCACATGAAAGATATGGACTGGATAGGTAGAGAAATGAGTTGTACGTTTTAAATACTCCAAAGCAGAAGAACAAGGCTATAAGAATTGTTGATCAGTTTCAGCTAATAATCTGGTGCTTTGGGAGCTATACTATATTTAATTCATAATAAAATGTGTAAGAGGCAACGTAAGCATTTTCCTTTGTTCTAATGAGCCAAGTGTAATCCTTACTGATCCATTACTACTCACTTAAAATTAGATTGAAGTAGTCAATGCTAAGAATACAAAAATATAATTCAATAGCAGTTTTTTTAATTTTGTGGTATATAAATCCAAAGAGGCCCATTTAGTTCTGATCCAGTTTAATGGCAAGGATTTGAATGAAGTGTAATGAATCTGAAAGGGGTTGTTACATTTTTGTAAAAATGTGTATATTCAATAAAAATACTACTTTCAAAATATGATCTTATATAGTAAAGACAGCACATTTAAGTTGATGTAGAAAACTGTCCAAACCAGCTTTCTCAAAATGTGATTCTCAGGTCATATGTATCAAAATCATCTGTGGCACTTGTTAAAAATGCAGAATCCTATGGCCCCTCCCAAACTAACTGAATCAAAATATCTTGGAGTTAGGACCATGTTATGTGAATTCTCAATAAGCTCCCTACATCGTCTTATGCACACTAAAGTTTGATGATCACGGTCCTAGAGGTAAGATTTAGTCTCTGGCAATGAGATATTGTTTATATTCACAATATAGAACCATAGAGGAGAATTCAATTGGACTGCAAAACTCAAATTAAGGACTCAGTTGTCTCTGAAGAACACAGTGCTGAGGACAAATCCCTCCCATTACACCTCTTGTGGTAACTTAGACTAGTGTATCTCAAATCTGGTTGAGTCTTAGAATTTCCTGGGAATAGTATAAAAGCACAAATTTTCAGACTCCACACCATACCTACTGAATCAGAATCTCTGGGGAAAGGATGTGGAAATTTGTCCAGATTTTTAAACTTTCTGGAGATTTTGATGTTTGTTAGTTATGTTTGGAAACCTCTGGTCTAGAGTCTAAGGTAGACCATGGGTTTCGTTCTTTACTAGTTTTCCTTTCTTCCTAGAAGTTCATCTTTCTAGACCCCTGAGTCTGCCATAGAATGAAATTAGTTGTTTTTTGTTTCATTTCATTTTTAAGGAAATAGATCTATGTGCTGGTCAGTATGACATCTTGTAGAAACTTGCTCATGGTGCAGCACTGTATCATTAGCTCCACTGACACTGATTTCTGTTAACCGCATGTGCAAATAAACTGGGGTACATTGGTTTGACTGAACATTAATAGCAAATCTGAGTGATCTACCGTGAGTAGGTTATATGTTATAAGACCAAAAGATTGAAATTTTAAAGCTAATTTGACTAAATTTATTTATCACCCCATTGAGAGGTAGGATTGAGACTCGTGAGCCTTAATTATAATAAAATGTTCTGATTCCTTTATTGATAAATGAAATTATATGGAAATTGGCAGTTCCTTAAATTAGGGAAATACAAACACAATTACACAAGAAACCTTTAAATAAATGTACCCAACTACTTTCTGTTTTTCAAAAATCTTTCACATGCATATTCTCATTTTATTTGACCCAAGAGGAATGTGTGAGATAGGGATGTCTAATATTAGCTTTTTCCATTTTACAGATGTGCAAATTAAGGTCTAGATATAATTGGTGTGTAAGTTTGCCTAGAGCCTAGCCCACAAACCAAGTTTTATAAATCCTAGTGTTTTCCCACCACTGCATAATGCTACCTATTTCACCCAAGGTGGCAAACACGGGACAAATTGATTTTTTTTTCTCCTTTATCGGAAAGTAAAATGGAAGAAAAATGTCTTTAATTGGAGGGTTTTTTTTCTGAATTCTACCCTCATTGAATGTTGCTATATTCAAACAGAAACAAAAACCTCATTTTCAGAAGAATGAGTTTACTCCAACTCCCATGTACATAAGTCAGTCACCTAAGCTACAAATCAGAGTGTACAGCAGTTCCACACTGGTACATTCATTGTATAAAAAGACATAATCTTTATTGATAAAGAGTTTCAGACCAGTAATGCATTACTTCATAAAACCGTAACAACAAAGAATGCTGAGCAAAAACGCTCCAGATATTCCTATTAATGGGCAGCTAATAAAAATAAATCAAACTGCCATGACTGTATTAAGCACATGAATTTAAGGAGAAAAAATGTCAGCAATTGGAATGGAAACTTTAAGAATAAAAGAAGATTGTAAAGATGTTACTAATAAGGAATTGAAAAGTTAGGTCCTACTGGCCTCACAAAGATATTATTAGGTTACTGACAAAAACAAAACAAGGTAAAATGGAGGCATGATCTATGTCAGAACGGTGATGTAAATGAAAGCAATTATTTTTACTTTAGAAGATAACCCATCAGATGCTGCCTACTTTGTGATAGTTTTTAGTGATAGGGACTATTCAAATACAGATCCACCTTTCCCAGCCAAACAGGAATCCTCTTGATACCATGTGAAGTACCTTGGTAGAAGCTAGAGAAGTTCCCTCAGTTCAAATCAAGAATTTAGGCTGGACCATAAAAAAATCATTTCTGTTACTGAAGAACAAGCCTTTTATCTCGTTCTGTAGCTGTCATTTCTTAGCTGATGACTGTGCAGCAGAGGTTTCAAAATCGAGGAGCCAGATCTCAACAAAAAAGTATAAGCAGTTCTTTGAACCTTATCAGCAAACCTTTTCCTGATCAAAGCTGACTTTCTCCAAACCAGATTTTTGTACAGTATTTATGTGCACCTAGAGGGCAATAAGCACTATAAAACCAATGAATAAAATAAAATATATTTGGCCATATTCTCTCTTGTGCCTGAGTCTCTCTCTGGGAAGTGAGTGAGGTGGTTAAGAAGGTGCATTAATGTTTTTAGTTTACATAAGTGCTAGAAGGGGTTAGTACCTTAGTGGGCTCCCTAAGCCTCTAACTTACTCCTAAAGAGAGATTTACTGGGAATATTAACCTCCAAATTACATAAAAAGCTTGATCGTGTGCTAAAGGTACCACGGAAATATTACAGTCAGTCTTCAGTATCCCTAGCTTCTGCATCTGCAGATTCAACCAACCACGCATAGAGAATAGTAAAAGGCATGTTCCCATCATGGCATAGCGGAAATGAATCCTACTAGGAACCATGAGGTCGTGGGTTTGATCCCTGGCCTCACTCAGTGGGTCAAGGAACTGGTGTTCCCATGAGCTGTAGTGTAGGTCGCAGATACAGTTCGGATCTGGCTTTGTCATGGTGGTGGTGTAGGCCAGTGGCTACAGTTCTGATTTGACCCCTAGCCTGGGAACCTCCATATGCCACGGGTGCAGCCCTAAAAAGCGAAAAAAAAAAAGAGAGAGAGAGAAGTATGTTTTTAGTAAATTTTGCTGCTTTTTTTTTTTTTTTACTTATCGAAATAGCAGCATTTCTTCTATTTAGAAAAACAGGCAAGTAAAAAGAAAAATAATAACTCTCCAAATCCTGCCACCTAGAAACAACCTCTATTAACATTTAGGGCTCTTCCATTCACTTGTCCATATAGATAGAAATATTTTATGTTAAAAACTCAAATGTCACTGAGTAATTGATATGATTAAATCATTTCCTTCTACCTTGGTAAATTAAATGGCTTTACGTGTCATCTGTCACTTACATACAAAAATCATCTCTTCTTTGACATTATGTGGAGACCTGTTTATATAAATGTTTGAATGGATATTAAAGTGTGTTTATCACCCCGTTATTATAAATTTTGAATATGTATTTAATCTGATGTTTATTTAATCTGGTGTTCAGAGAGTTTTAAAATTCTATCAATTAATAGATGGATGATTTCTGAGAAAGACAGACCCATGTTACCTGAAATATAATAGTGCTCATAATAGTGTCTTTCACAAGCATTCAGAATTCACCTTAGAATTAGAATCGTATTATGTATGTTTAGAGAATTCCCTTTTTTGATTAAAAGAGAGAAAGAAAGAAAGAAAGCCGTATTTTTTTTTACCTCTAACATGAAGAAATCCTTATTCTTTAGATTTTATAACATATATCTGTGGTAAAATATAATCTGACTGATTTACTATGGAAAAATATTATGAGAACTAGATATGACATATCAAACCAGTGAACATCAGACTAAAATTTGAAAAAGATACACTTCAATGGAAATGACTGAATATTTTTAATTAAAAGTAGGAAAATAACTGAGGCATTCCCGTTCAATGGAAAAAACACACTTAAAGCTTTGTGTTCTATAAAGAGAATTTTGAGAATGTACCAATACATATGCATTAATATTTTTATTTACTAGGTAAAAAATAAATTTTATGGAACCAATTCTTCCACTGAGGCATGGAGAAATTATATATGCAAGTAACTCTCAACTGAATCAATGAAAGAGTAAGCTATTTAGCATTTTACAATTTTCTTCATTCATTCCATTTCCCACATTAATATGTCCCAAACAAACCTCAGAACCAGAATTTATAAAATTAAAACCTACAGAAACGTACTTTCCAGGAAAGTTCTATGTGATAGCACTTTATCTATCTAGACATGCTTATCTTTGAGATTTCGGAATATTTAAAATGCACTATGTGGAGTTCCCCTTGTGGCTCAGTGGGTTACAAGCCCGAGTGGTATCCATGAGGATGCTGGTTCAATCCCTGGCCTCACTAAGTGGGTTAAGGATTCAGCATTGCCGTGAGCTGTGGCATAGGTCACAGATGTGGCTTGGATCTGGCATTACTATGGCTGTGGTGTAGACTGGTAGCTACAGCTCCGATTCGACCCCTAACCTGCCTGGGAACTTCTGTATGCCGAAGGTGTGGCCCTAAAAAGCAGAAAAAAAAAACTTTATAAAGTATCCTTTTTAATATACCCACATTGGAAACGTTGTTTTAGAACAATACTTACACTGCACTCTACTTTCTTCAGTTACAGGCCACTCTCTTCCCCAAAGTATTTTACAGGGCTTTTACTGGAAAAGAATTTCTTACTGCCTTCATATTTCAGATATTGGTTTACAGGAAATTCACACACCCTTAGAAAGTTCTGGGAAAGGGTAGTACACAGTTGTTCAATTTTTTAAAATTAAACATGCGTGCATGATATAGAGAAAGTTAATCATGTTGCATACAAAGCACTACTCCAAGTCACAGGGTGTTTTGGGGATATGGGAATGCAGCTAATAAAAACATTTATAAAATAAAAAATGTCAGGTGAACTCTCAGGAGTTCTATTATAGATCCTTTGTGTAGCATTGCAATAGGAAACATTTAAATAACATTTAGATAATCAATAATTAAAAATTCTAACACTATTTCACTGAGTGAGAGTAGCACAAAATAAGAGATCCTTAGAAATTCCTGATGGAGATAAGAATCAGTGACAACTAATGAGGAAGTGGAAAGAGATCTGAAGAGGTTAGGGTGCCTAGCTCAAGCTCCTAAAAGAAATTGTACTCATCTGAGACAGAATTTTTGCACCATCATAATTATCAGAAGCATTAATACCTTATGCATCTGGAAATTCCAAATTCAGAATTTCTGATGATAAAAATGAATTTGGGTTTGAAGTTCTTTGTAATAACTGAAAAAAAAAAAGATTTTCCATGTAACTAAGTGTTTGAATCAAATACCCAAGGAAATGTTGTTTCATAAGAAAGTACACTTTTCAAGCCCTCTTTAAAAATCATTTTGATTTTTTTTATTTCCCTCATCTAAAAGCACTATGGAAGACATGTGAAAAATAGAAAGCATAAAGAGAAAAATCAAAATTTCTAACCATCCAGTAACTCAGAGATACAACTAATATTTTAGACAGCAGGGGTTGGCAAACTTTCTGTAACGAGTCAGATAATAAATATTTTAGTCTCTGTCACTTTTGCGTTTTTGTGGAGTTTTTTTTGTTTTATTTTGTTTTTAGCACACCTTTTAAAATGTAAAAACTGTTCTCAGCTCAAAAGTCATGTAAAAACAGATCCTGAACTGACTTGGCCCATTGACCATGGGCCAATCCCTTTCTAGTGTATAACCCTAACAGTCGTTTTTCTTTTAAAAATTATTATTTTCAATATAAAATACCTTAGGCAGTCAAAAATAATATTTAAAAGATTAATATATTATATTGTTAAATTTCAGTATTAAACTTTGGTGAATGTTTTTTTAATCTTCCTTCAAAGATAGCTCAGTATTATAGATACACCTAAAGTCTCACCCCCTTCCCAGGAACCAACTTCTAGAAACTTCATTATTCTGAAGTCATGTATATATTATTCACACACATAATTTTTAGGCTTTTACTCTTTCTATGTATACCCGTAATTATATTGTTTTGTGTGATTTTTAATTTACATAAAATAATTGTGTTATATGTATTTTGCATTTTACATTTAACATTATGTTTTTGAGATGTCTCCAAGTATTTTCTCCATTTAAGTCCCCTTAATAGTGCTATGTACACCTGTGTAAGTTGCTATAAATCATTCTAATCTATTTTAGAGAGCTTGTATTTGGTAGTACCTGTCAACAATTACTCTGTGTTATTGAATACATTAAGCTCACATCTTGTACATCATAGTTTAGAGTTGAGGGAACTCAGAGACTACCTAGTCCAAATCCCTCATATTATACACACACCCAATGATAGTAACTGGCATGTCCGAGATCACACAACAAGTTAGTATCATATTTAGAACTAGAACCTAGTGTTTATGCCAGTACTAATAAAGCTAATACAACCCATGTGCTCTTAATTGGGGTACAGTAACAATGGAAACTATTTCTCTGGCCTTGCTGGCACTTGTAGAATTGCTGGGCCTTGTGCTTCCTTCAATTGCTCCCCTCAGTGAGCCCCTGAGAAATATCTCACATGAACATGAACCCGTGCATTGCTTGATTGTCTGTGGTGTCAACCATGTTCTTTTCAGATGTCCTCAAGATCATAATCCTCTTGAGGGTAATCTTCTTGAGTATGTTCTGGCATTTTCTTCTGGCTGCTATAGTTGACAGCCCTCGCTTGCAATGACAAGCGCCCTTTGGCTCCACCTGTATGCTCTTTGTAGGATGGTTTGTTTTGTTGTTCAGGGTGCTGTGCACATGTTGTGTTCTAAAAGTGACTACAAATTAAGAATATATCTATCACATTATTAAGTCCTACAGAGATTTAGTGAAGCAGATTTTTTTTTAAGAATTTAGCGCAGCTCCTCTCCTTAGAACTCTGGCAAAAGAACATGAGGACTAGACAGTGGGATAATAAAAGTGACAAAATGACTCTACCTGGGTGAAACTGCCTATCAACCCTTAGACAAGGCTTATTTGCCACACTTTTCTCTTTGCTAATGATGAGTTCCGTCCTCACTCCCAACCCAGGGTGCTCTATTATCCTTTATGAAAGTAGTTTCTGTGCATGTCTATTGTAACAACCCTTCAGATATCCCTAGACAGTAGAGCTCCTAGGATGATCAGTCTCTTTCTTAAACTAAGATTCCCTTATATACTACCTTTAAAAATTCTATAGAAGAACTTTTTTCTATTAATTTAGTCCAGCTTTTCCTATAACTTTCTTACTCTGGTATTAAACATTTATGACAGTACATTTTCTTCTTCTAAGCCAAGTAGTACATTATTTTTCCCCCCACTCTGGCTTTATTGAGTAAAACTGACATACAACATTTAATTCACCCAATGTGATGATTTGGTATATGCGTATATATGCATATATTGTGAAATCATTACCTCAGTAAGGTTAGTTAACACCTCCTTCACCTCTCATAATTACAATTTACTTATGGTGGTGGTGCTGGTGAGAACATTAAAGCTTTACTCTCATGGTAACTTTCAAACATACAATACAGTGCTGTTAACTATAGTCACCATGCTGTATGCTGCATCCCCAGAATTTATTCATCTGAGACCTGAAAGTTTATATCCTTTGACCAACATCTCCCTGTATACCCTATCCTTCAGCCCCTAGCAACCTCTATTTTACTTTTTCTATGTGTTCAGTGTTTTAGATTGCACATATAAGATCATACAGTATTTGTCTTTATCTGATTCATTTCACTTAGGATAATGCTCTCAAGGTCTATCCACATTGTTGCGCATGTCAGGATTGCCTTCTTTTTTATGGGTGGATGTTATTCAAATATATATATATATATATATACACACACACACATATATATATATATGTATTTTTTAATCACATTTGTTTTATCCATTGATCTGTTGATGGACACTTAGGTTATTTCCATGTCTTGGTTATTGCGAATAATGCTACAATAAACATGGAGGTATAGATAACTCTTTGAGATACTGATTTCATATATATCCAGAAGTGAGATTGCAAATCATATGGTAGTTCTACTTTTATTTATTTTTTATTTTTTGTCTTTTGTCATTTTAGGTGCCACACTCTCAGCATATGGGGGTTTCCAGGCTAGGGGTCTAACTAGAGCTGCAGCTGCTGATCTACACCACAGCCACAGCAATGCAGGATCTAAGCCGCATCTGCAACCTACACCACAGCTCACAGCAATGCCGGATCCTTAACCCATTGAGCGAGGCCAGGGATCAAACCCGCAACCTCATGGTTCCTAGTTGGTTTGGATTCGTTTCCGTTGAGCCATGACAGGAACTCCATTCTACTTTTATTTTTTAGTGGAACCTCCATACTGTTTTCCATAGCGGCTGTACCAATTACATTCCTATCAATGGCAAGCACTACATTCTTGATCCACAGAAAATGTCATGTATTTAACTACTATCACTATAAATAAAAATTTAACTATTTCTTTTCTTTTTTCCCCTTTTTCAAATGATACAGATGAAACGTAAAAGATATCGTTTTAATTAGTTGATCTTGAATTACTTTGAGCCAACTTTCAGATGACAAGTAAAGGCCTGGAAAAGCCTAAGTAATGTTTAATAATAAAATTATTTTTCCAAAAAAAACCTGTTTTCACTTTTTCTCTTAAAAAACTAATTAGGGTTAGTGTTGTAGACTAACCATAAAAATGCCCCTGTCCAAGATGTCTATGTCCTAATATCTGTAACTATTGTATATGCTGCCTTACATGCCACAAGATACTTTGCAGATTTGATAAAGAGTAAAAACCTTGATGGAGTTTCCTGGTTGCCTACCAGGTTAAGGATCCAGGATCCGCATTATCACTGCTGTGGCTCAGGTCAGATCCCTGGTAAGAACCTTGAGATGAGAGATTATCCTGACTTATCTGGATGGACAAAATATAATCACAAGAGTCCTTAAAAATGTAGAACCTTTCCAGGATGTAGTGAGAGGGAGATACAACTATAGAATAATTGTCAGCGAGATGTGATGTTGCTTACTTTGATAATGGAAAAAAGGAGTCATGAGCCAAAGAATGTAGGCAGCTTCTAAAAGTTGAAAAGCTAAGGAAATGAATTCTCACCTAGGATGTCCAAAAATAATGTAACCCTGCTGATATCTTGAGTTTATCCCAGTGAACCTGTGGTGGACTTCTGACTCACAGAACTATAAGATAACAAATTTGTATTATTTAAGCCATTACACAAACTTGTTGTGGCATCTGTTATAGCAACAGTAGTGGCAAACCATTCCAGTTAATAACGCATTTACAGACCATTTATTTATAACCTCCTTTTTTCTTAAAAGGCTAAAGTAGTATAGAAGGATGCATACCATAAACCTCCTTTTTTCTTAAAAGGCTAAAGTAGTATAGAAGGATGCATACCATAAAATTAAACATCGGTACAAAAAGGCAAAAAGGGTAAAAAAGCAAATTGAGGACAGCAAAATAAAATGAGACCTAAGATGAGGTTAATACAGAAATGCAAACCATACATACATATATTACAGGTGAGCACTAGCTTTCCAGTAGCCAGTGCAAAGAAGAAAATCTGATCAGTTCCTTATTGCATGCTATCATAGTATCTGTTTTATAACAATTAATGATTTGCTCAGAAGTTCAATTTCACCAGAGATTTGAATGCGCTGTCCTGAGAGAATTTGATATATTATGCAATGATAACATCCCCACCAAAATTCACAGAATAGACACAAGTTTAACTATGCTAAAATATCCATTAGTGATATACTTTGATGCATACAATTTGGTTTACAATTTGCACAAATAGGTATAACAGAGATCTAAGTTACAAATCCTCACAAGCTTTCTTTCCAGTACTTGAATCATTTGGAATTCCACCTCCTAAAATCAAGTAATTTTAGGGCTTAACAACCTTAAATATCATCTATCCTTTATAGAGGAGGGAATGGAGAGTCAGATTAACATCACAATCACACCACAAATCACCATCAGAGCTAGGAATAGAATGCAGGTGTTCCCACATTTGTTGGTTTTTCCCATTGTCCCTCTGTAAACTTCCTTAAAAGATGGGGCATAGTCACTTTAAAAAGGAAGGCTTAACTTCCTCATTTTGACATAGTCTTCATCATAATTCCAAAGGGTACATTTTCTTCCTCTAATCCAAGCACTCAGTTCTTGATACATAGGCAACTCACAAATACTACCTTTGGCTCTTTCAAAACTGGCAGAGCTAACTGGGGAATGAATTCTGTTCTGTAAGGAGACCTAGATTCTTTCCATAGCTACATTTCTTTCCTCTCCAAGGAACAGAATTTCTTTCTCCCTGTATACTTTTAAAATTAGAAAATTCAGTGTATTACAGGTATAAGAAACTTAATAGAGCGGGAAGAAAAGAAAGATGGGTCAACACTAAAGAAATGTTAGCCACTTATATTTCATTGCGAAAAATGTCTTTTAGGTCAGAGGAATCAGAGTGTGGCTTCATTTAATCACATAATTCTGTCTCAAATCTTCCTGGTAAAATAGTGACAATAACAGATTGGCTTCAACCAGAATTCAGAAAGATCTTTTGATCTTACCTCATGCGTCATCTGCCATCTGAGCATATAGAGCCTTTTAAAAACAAGAGCTTAATATGATAGATAGAAATGAAATAATATATATAATATCTAATATAAATAGAAAATTAAGATAGCTTAATATGATAGAAATTAATGACAGAGAGAAAAATTTAAGGGTTGTTATTAATTTATATACTAGATGTGACTTTGTTTTGATTTGGGTACTTGATGGATGAAAATTAATCGTTTTTATTGAATATTTAAATTCTGGTTATACATTGTCTGTTTCAATATTGTAAATCGTTGAGATCCTTAAATGCTGAAAATTGGTAAATGAAAGTTAGAGACGTTGTTCTCTTTTAAAATATGGAGCAGCATTTTCATACTTAGTGAGTTTCTGTTCTAACTAAAACAATATATTCCATTGCTTAACATTCTAGAATCAGAAACATTGCATCAGCCATGCAGATGGAAAAGGCACTAGACTTTACAATGAAATTTAAAAAGAAATCTAATGCAAAGAGCCATAGGGATGACTGCACACAGAAGGGACAGAACATGCCAGTTCAGGACTGATAGATTGCTAAGAATAATACTGTGCAATAGCAATAAGGCAATATTCATTTTCAATAGTTTTTTCAAACATAACTGTACTTATAGACTCTGATATTTCTTTACATATATACTTAGTCAATTTCTAAGCAAAGAACATAGAAAATAGAGTGATATTTAGGGTGAGGTGACTCCCACAAAGCAGGTTAAATATGTCCTTAGAAAAGAAGGACACTTGGGAAAATTTACAGGTAATCCCATACCTCAGAATAGGGAAAAAAAAAAAAACATGCAAATTCTCTCTATAGCCACCTGCCCAACCAGGAAAATTAGCTTTCCTGTCAGATAACTGAAGTGCTCCTCTATTGTTTTTATTTATTTATTTTTATTTATTTGCCAATGGTCCTCAGCCCTGCCTCGGCGAACCCACCTCCTTTTTGTTTTTTTGGTTTCTTAAGGAGCTCTCTGAATGGGATCTTTGGATCCTACAGGGGTACAGGATGCTTTCAGAAGTATGGTTCTAAAATTCCCTAAAACTGTCTGCAAATGTATAGGAATGTACATTTCTCTGGGAAAACGGTGTACAGCCCTTACCAGATTCCTGGAGGAATATGTTACCCCCAGACCTTAAGCATCATTGATTGATCGAGTGTCATTTATATCCAGTGATTCAGACTTGATTTTGAAGATACAAAGGCATAGAATCATGACGATCATAGTACTTACAATGCCTTACATGCTGTCACACATCACATATCTACAAACTACTTGTATATGTGGGTCTATCGATGAAGAGCTTATATCTCAGTTCTGACAAAACACATAAACTTCAGTTGTTTCATAAATAAATTTATTAAGTTTCCACTGTGTGCCAGGCTCTGTTCTAAACATTCAAGAAACATCCATCAATAAAACAAATATCTCTGCCCAGAAACATGCAGAGTTTAAAAGGAATGTATACTCTTATGCAAAGTGAATAGCAAAATGGTTATAAGTTGCAGAGAAAAACTTACATTTAAAGTTCTACTCTTGGAGTTCCCATAGTGGCTCAGTGGGCAGTGAACCCAACTAGCATCCCTGAGGATGCAGGTTTGATCCCTGGCCTTTCTCAGTGGGTTAAGGATCCAGCATTGCTGTGAGCTGTGGTGTAAGTCACAGACACAGCTTGGATCTTGAGGCTTTCGTGTAGGCCACCAGCTACAGCTCGAACTTGACACCTAGCCTGAGAACGTCCATATGCCGCAGGTGTGGCTCTGAAAAAAACAAAAAAATAAACCCAAGGAGGAACACCCCGAGACACATATTAATCAAAATGACCAAAATTAAAGACAAAGAGAAAATATTGAAAGCAGCTAGGGAAAAGACACAAATGACATACAAGGGAACCCTGATAAAGTTATCAGCAGAGTTTTTAGCTGAAACTCTGCAGGCCAGAAGGAAGTGGCATGATATACTTAATGTGATGA
>PVHT020000015.1:31148664-31161738 GCA_004024745.2 Catagonus wagneri | reverse complement strand
CCTAAAGTTAGTAGAAGAAAAGAAATCATAAAGATCAGAGCAGAAATCAATGAAATAGAAACAAAGAAAACCATAGAAAAGATCAATGAAACTAAAAGCTGGTTCTTTGAAAAGATCAACAAAATTGATAATCCCTTAGCCAGACTTATCAAGAAAAAAAGAGAGAGGACACAAATCAATAAAATTAGAAATGAAAAAGGAGAAGTCACAACAGACATCCCAGAAATACAAAGGATCATAAGAGACTACTATATGCAACTATATGGCAATAAAATGGAAAACCTAGAAGAAATGGATACATTCTTAGAAAAGAACAATCTTCCAAGACTAAACCAAGATGAAACAGAAAATATGACTAGACCAGTCACAAGTTCTGAAATTGAAACTGTGATTAAAAAACTTCCAACAAACACAAGTCCAGGACCAGATGGCTTCACAGGTGAATTCTACCAAACATTTAGAGAAGAGCTAACACCTATCCTCCTGAAACTCTTCCAAAAAATTGCAGAGGAAGGGACACTCCCAAGCTCATTCTATGAGGCAACCATCACCCTGATACCAAAACCAGACAAAGATACCACATAAAAGAAAATTTACAGGCCAATCTCACTGATGAACATAGATGCAAAAATCCTCAACAAAATACTAGCCAACTGAATCCAACAATACATTAAAAGGATTGCACATCACGATCAAGTGGGATTTATCCCAGGGATGCAAGGATTCTTCAGTATCCGCAAATCAATCAGTGTGATACACCACGTTAACAAACTGAAGAGTAAAAACCATATGATCCTCTCAATAGATGCAGAAAAAGCCTTTGACAAAATCCAACACCCATTTCTGATAAAAACCCTTCAGAAAGTGGGCATAGGGGGAACCTACCTCAACATAATAAAGGCCATCTATGACAAATCCAGAGCTCACATCATTATCAATGGTGAAAAGCTGAAAGAATTCCCAACTGAGATCAGGAACAAGACAGGGATGTCCACTCTCGCCACTAGTATTCAACATAGTTTTGGAAGTCCTAGCCACAGCAATCAGAGAAGTAAAAGAAATAAAAGGAATCCAAATTGGAAAGGGAGAAGTAAAACTATCACTATTTGCAGATGACATGATACTATACCTAGAGAATCCTAAAGACTCTATCAGAAAACTGTTAGAGCTCATCAATGAATTTGGCAAAGTCACAGGATACAAAATTAATGCACAGAAATCAACTGCGTTTCTATACACTAACAATGAAAGATCAGAAAGAGAAATTAGGGAAGCAATCCCGTTTACCATCACATCAAAAAGAATCAAATACTTAGGAATAAACCTACCTAAAGAGACAAAAGACCTGTACTCTGAAAACTATAAGACGCTGATGAAAGAAATCAAGGATGACATGAACAGATGGAAAGACATACCATGCTCTTGGATTGGAAGAGTCAATATTATCAAAATGACTATACTACCCAGGGCAATCTATGGATTCAATGCAATCCCTATCAAATTACCAAGGACATTTTTCACAGAACTAGAACAAAATACTTTAAAGTTTGTTTGGAAGCACAAAAAACCCAGAATAGCTAAAGACATCCTGAAAAAGGAAAACGGAGCTGGAGGGATCAGGCTCCCTGACTTCAGACTATACTACAGAGCTACAGTCATCAAAACCGTATGGCACTGGCACAAAGACAGAAATATAGATCAGTGGAACAGGATAGAAACCCCAGAATTAAATCCACGCATCTATAGTCTACTAATCTATGACAAAGGAGGCAGGAATATACATTGGAGAAAAGACAGCCTCTTCAATAAGTGGTGCTGGGAAAACTGGACAGCCACACGTAAAAAAATGAAACTAGAACACTTCCTAACACCATGCACAAAAATAAACTCAAAATGGATTAAAGATCTAGATATAAGACCAGATACTGTAAAACTCTAGAGGAAAACATAGGCCAAACACTCTCTGACATAAATGATAGCAACATCTTCTCAGATCCATCTGTCAGAGTAAGGACAATAAAAAGAAAACTAAACAAACGGGACTTCATTAAACTTCAAAGTTTCTGCACAGCAAAGGAAACCTTAAACAAAACGAAAGGACAACCCACAGAATGGGAGAAAATATTTGCAAATGAATCGACTGACAAGGGATTAATCTCCAAAATTTACAAACACCTCCTACAGCTCAATACCAAAAAAACAAACAACCCCATCAAAAAATGGGCGGAGGATCCAGGCAGACAATTCTCCAAAGAAGACATGCAGATGGCAAATAAACACATGAAAAGATGTTCAACATTGCTCCTTATTAGAGAAATGCAAATCAAAACCACTATGAGGTACCACCTTACACCAGCCAGAATGGCCATCAAAAAGTCTACAAACAATAAGTGCTGGAGAGGGTGTGGAAAAAAGGATCCCTATTACACTGTTGGTGGGAATGCAAACTGGTGCAACCACTGTGGAAAACAGTATGGAGATTCCTCAGAAAACTAAAAATAGAATTACCGTTTGATCCAGCAATCCCACTCCTGGGCATCTATCCAGAGGAAACCATGACTCGAAAAGACACATGTACTCCAGTGTTCGCTGCAGCACTCTATACAATAGCCAAGTCATGGAAACAACCTAAATGCCCATCGACAGAGGAGTGGATAGGGAAGATATGGTACATACACACAATGGAATATTACTCAGCCATTAAAAGGAACGAAATAACAACATTTATAGCAACATGGATGGACCTAGAAATTATCATGCGAAGTGAAACCAGTCAGACAATTAGACAGCAACATCCAATGCTACCGCTTACATGTGGAAACTAAGAAAAGGACACAATGAACTTCTTTGCAGAACAGAGAATGACTCACAGACTTTGGAAAACCCTTGGTTTACAAATGAGACAGTCTGGGGGGTGGGGGGATGCACTGAGGGTTTGGGACGCAAATGCTATCAAATTGAGTTGTGATGATTTCTGTACACCTATAATTGTAATAAAATTCATTAATTGAAATGAAAAAGAATGCTAGGGAATATAGCATTTGCTGACAAAGCCTAAGAAATTTGGATGGTGATGTATATTAAACCATGCAGGTGAAAGAAATTTTAGAAAACATATTAACTATTCAATATGCAGTTTCTCTGTTCTTAAATGAAACTCATGCCCAAGAAGGAAAAGCTGATATTATAGAATATTATGTTTAATTCTAAATATTGTGTTACTAAATATTCTTACTATCAGACTTTCTATCTTTTGGTCTGGACTAGTTTGTCTAATGTAAGGTGGAGTACAGAATTGCCAATTTATTCCTTTTATAGGCTGTTTGGTAATCAGAGCGAGAAATCTCTCTTCTCTTGTCACAGGCACCACCCACCTCCCCCATCAGCCACTGTGCAAATGCATGTACTTAGAGGAAAGTGGAGGGCTCAAAACAGAGTATCCCCTTGTCTAGAAGAGAAACAACACCCAGGTCATATGGAGTTTCCCAGACTAGGGGTTGAAGCTATAGCTGCTGATCTACACCAAAGCCACAAGATCTGAGTCGCCTGTGTCCTCATGAGGCTAGTCAGATTAGTTTCTGCTGAGCTACAATGGGAACTCTGAGAAACAATACTTCTAACAAATGAGCCACAGATGCCACCTTCTTGTACAAAAGACAGTACGGGGGATGAGGGGATGCACTGAGGGTTCAGGATGGAAAGCTATAAAATTTGGTTATGATGATTGTTGTAGACATATAAATGTAATAAAATTCATTAAGTAATTAAAAAAAGACAGTACCTACTGTCTTTGTATTATACTCTGAGATTATCAGAACTATTACCATTTTTATTCTCCCCCTCCCACCCCTCTTCCACATAGAACATGTATTCATTTAGCCCAAACTCTCAATTGCTCATATGATAGAAGGTGTTAATCTTTTCTCTAAGGGTCAGAATGGGTTCTGGTAAATCATAAAACTGACGTTCTGGGAAGAAGTGCTGCAGTTGCTGTTCTAACAGAGTTCTTTGTGATTTTGTATCTATGATGGGAAGGAAAATTTTTTTCCTTTACTAATTGTCTTTCCTTCTCAAGAGTGCCAATTTCATTTAGTAGGACTATTTTAAAACTATTCTTTAGAAAATGATTTCTGTCATTCTTTATAATATCTAATTCATATGGGGCTCATTATTCAGGTTCTCTGGTGCTACTTTCTATCTGTGTGACACACAAACAACATTTTTTCTTCCCTTTCACATTTTTTAATGTCTGTATTCTCTACCGTGAAAATATATCTACTTTGCTTTAATACCCATCCCTTTATCTGTTGTTATCTTTAGATCTATCATGAAATCACCTTAAATCCAATAAAATTTTATTTTTAAAACGCTCAGTTCTCAGAACTGGGAGAATGTTGTTACTGAGAAAGTGGCTATTAGAACCCACCTAACATGGCCTTAAGGCACTTCTCAGCTATAACATACAAGAAGAGCCAGAGGTAAGATCCCCAACTCGGAGCTTCAGATCAGCTCACCATCAGAGTCAATTATCGCTTTGGCTATTCTCTAGCTGCTCAGATTCACGGAGCAGACTGCTGGGCTGCCACAACAAAATACCATAGACTGGGGTGGCTTAAACAAAAGAAATATATTTTCTCACAGTCTGGAAGCTGAAAGTCCAAGATCGAGGTGCCAGAAGAATTGATTCCCACTGAGGCCTCTCTTCCTGACTTGTAGGTGGCCACCTTTTCACTATGTCCTCAAATAGCCTTTACTCTTCATGGAGAGATCTTCACTGTCTTTTCCTTGTCTTAAAAGGTCACGGGTCTCATCAGATTACAGCCCTACCCTTATGACCTCGTTTAACTGAATTACCTCCTAAAGGCCTGTCGCCAAATACAGTCACAATGGGAGTCAGGGATTCAACATACAAATTTTGGGGAGACAGCATTCAGTCCATAACAGTACTTTCCTCTCTATCCTTGCATCTCTATTCTGAGGATTCCATTCTTACCCCTCCTCCCACTCCACAGTGTAATTTACCAAGGCGTGCCTCTTGGATGACCTTAATTGTATTTGACTTTTCACCCTACTGTCCACATTCCTGGTTCTTGGTTCCTTTGCCTCTATGTTTCAGGTACCACTTCTCTAAATCTGTGTACTTAGTCTGTTCAATAAGTTGTCTCCCCAGCTCTTTTTTCAGGAGACAGATTTTTCTAAGAAATGATAGAAAAACTTTCATTTGACAGTAACATTCTAGTTGAATTCCCTTAGAGACTGATGAATCTCACCTACTACCTACTTCCTACACACAGACCCACTCCCAGACAAGCATCTGTCCTGCTCCTCCCTGTCTAGCCCACAGTCAATGTAACATTAAACTCCAGTCAGCAGGCCCTGCCCTGTCCTGCCTGACCTGTTTGAATCCCACATAAACAGTGAACAAACCACACACCCTATAGTTTTGTTTGTTAGTTTTTATTTAATAATAACAAAGTACCACTGCTATTCAGTGGTATCCCATGAAAGTTCATTTTTTGCAGGATAAAATAGTTATTTTTAACATTGAATCTGAACCTGAAGAGCTAAAGTTACTCACTGACAAAAATATCATGAGATTTGTTTAAATTAATTAAATTTTCATGTCTTTTATTAACTTTCTTTTTATATTTTTTAAGGCTGCACCCACGGCACATGGAGGTTCCCAGGCTCGGGGTTGAATCGGAGCTATAGCTGCTGGCCTACACCAGAGCCACAGCAAGGCCAGGTCCGAGCCGTGTCTGCTACCTACACCACAGCTCACAGCAACGCCGGATCCTTAACCCACTGAGCTAGGCCAGGGATCGAACCCATAACCTCATGGTTCCTAATCGGATTCATTAACTACTGTGCCACAACAGGAACTGCTTTATTAACTTTTAATATATCATTTTCCCCACCACCCATCAATTATGTTTTCTTTAAACTGGGCCATATGTAACAGATGATATATCTCTACATTCTAAACTCTTACATAGCAAAATAAGTATATCCATGGTTTTGTGATATAGTTTCTTCTATAACAGTTTTTGGACTCTTCACTATCAAGTTTTATGAAAACTCCAGGTAAATGGCTTAGATTTTTGAGGAATGAGAAGGTGGCATGGGTAAAGGAGAGACTGTATTTCTAGTGAGAAAAAGAATCCTCTGAAGAACTTTGCACACCAGGGAATCCCAAAGAGAGAATTAAAATTGATGTCTCTGGGGCAAAACAGCTCATATAGCCATAGGCAAAATTCTGCCGACCTATCTGAACATATCTAGCTGATGAGAGACTATGTTGCTTGAGATTCTTCTGTATTCCCAAATGTGCTTAACTTAGATTTCTATATACTTTGTGCTTTCTGTGGAAATGCTCCAGGAAGAAGTGCAGTGATTTAAAAATAGATACTTGCCACACTTTTCTTTCTGTATTTCAGTGTCATCTGACTGCAGATTATTTGGGGAGTTTGAATTCCAAAATATCCTAAACTGGCATTGAAAACAAACAAACAAAAATCTATGAGTTCTGTGTGTTCATTGCTAATGCACATACTGCTCCTAAAAACCAATATTTCATATGTACCTGTCACAAAATCCAGAAAAAAAAAAACATTAGTACTTGATGCTTCAGTGTCTAAATGACTGCCTAATGCTGAAGGCTAAATTAAAATTTGTCTTCAGAATTATCATTTCTTTAGAGCATATTATTTCCTTAATTGAAAAGATTTTCAAACATAGATGTTACAAGAAAATTGCTGTGCCAAACCATTTTTGTATGGATTTTTTTCTTTTTAATGTTTTCCACATTGATTATAAAAAACAATGTATACTCATTTTGTAAATTTTGTAAAAATGTATCAAGAAAGAGAAATGGGCTTTTCATAAACCTACCATCTGAGACAATCACTGCAAACATCTTTCCAATATTTCTATAAATTTTATAGAGTTGAAATATATGATTTTACCATAAGTGTCTTCTATGTTAAGATTATACCATGTATCTTCTATGTTAGTAATTTTTTTTTTGTTTTCTTTAATTTTATTTTTATTATAGTATAGTTGATTGACTGCTGTGGCAATTTCTGCTGTACAGCATAGTGACCCAGTCATATATATATATATATATATATATATATATATATATATATATATTCTTTTTCTCATACTATCTTCCATCATGTTATGTCCAAAGAGACTGAACATCGTTCCCTGTGCTGTACAGTAGGACCTCATTGCTTATGCATCCTAAATGTGATAGTTTGTATCTACCAACCCCAAACTCCCCATTCATCCACATCCCATTTCCTCCCCTCTCCCCACTGGCAACCACAAGTCTGTTCTCTATGTCCATGAGTCTGTTTTTGTTTCATAAATAGGTTCATTCGTGCCATATTTTAGATTCCACATATATATTATATCATGCATTTTCTCTCTTTCTGACTTACTTAACTTAGTTTGAGTCTCTAGTTGCATCCATGTTGCTGCAAATGACATTATTTTGTTCTTTTATGGCTGAGTAGTATTCCATTGTATATATGTACCATATCTTTATTTATCTGTTTGTTTCTTTCAGTTTGTTTCTGTGTCTTGGCTCTTATGAATAGTGCTGCAGTGAACATACGGGTGCATGTATATTTTTGAATTTTGGTTTTTTCCAGATATATGCCCAGGAGTGGGACTGCTGGATCATATGGTAGTTCTATATTTAGTTTTCTGAGGAACCTCCATACTCTTTTCCATAGTGGGTATAACAATATACATTTCCACCAACAGTGAAGACGGTTCTCTTTTCTCCACAACCTCTCTAGCATTTGTTATTTGTAGACTTATTAATGATGGCCATTCTGGCTGGTGTGAGGTGTTACCCTACTGTAGTTTTGATTTTCATTTCTCTAACAATTAGTGATGTTGAGCATTTTTTCATATGTCTACGGGTCATCTGTATGTCTTCTTTGGAGAAATGCCTATTTAGGTCTTCTGCCCATTTTTCAATTGGGTTGTTTGTTTTTTTATTGTTGAGTTGTATGAGTTATTTATATATTTTGGATATTAGGCCCTTGTCAGTTGCATAATTTGCAAAGATTTTCTCCCACTCTGTGGGTTGTTTTTTCATTTTTTTAATGTTTTCCAGTAAAAATATTTTAAAATATAATACTAAATGGTTATGTAATAATCTTTCATCTGGACAGTCCTTATTTTTAAACATTCCCCTAATGTTGAGCATTTAGTTTGCTTTTGAGGTTTCATTATTATAAATAACGCTATATAAACCTTGATATATAGATTTCTGTATAATTTTCTCACTCTTTCCTCCAAGTAAATTCCTATATGTGGAACTACTAGATTAATAAAAAAATATTTTGAAGAACAAGAAAACGAAGTGCTGAGGTTTCTAACCTCTTTGGATTTGCAGATAACTCTGACAATCTCATATAAAATTTGCCCTTCTTCCAGAAGATGCTGATAATGATATTGTTTCTTTCACATAGAGATAATATAAAATATTTTAGTATATCTCTCTCAATCATGAAAGCACATTGAAATTCTGAAAATAAAAGAAAAAGCACATTTCAATGAGAATGTCTTTATTTCAAATAAAAGTTTAGAATTTATATGGCAATACATGCAATTTGACTCACCAAGTGACTTTTGATGGCCACAAGTGCTGAAAACTCTGACTCACAAACTTATGTAGGATAATAGATTGAATCACACAGCTTTGCCACATAAGAGTAAACTTGTGTCAGTGGGTATTAGAATTCTCCAAGACTCTTCCAAATGAAATTATATTCCAACATGTCATTTGTTCTCAAATGAATGAAGCCATCTTCGGTCAGAAATTACTTTGCTGATGCTCTCCACTTTACCAAGGGAGCATTCACAAATAAGTACTTCAGTGTCAGCATCATCTGAGCAGGTACTTTAAAAGAATTTGGTAAAGTTTTTAGGTATGAGCAAATTTGAACCTGTAGAAAAATTGACCGTGTTTTGGAAGCCTTGGCGCCACCAGTAGAAAAGTTTGCCCCAAATTGCAAAGTTTGTAGAGTTGTCTGCCTCCAGTCCCCTCTTCCAGAATAGCAAGCTTTGAAAAAGCAAAACAAAACAAAACAAATCAACAGCAGCAACAAAAATACTTTTATATTTTTTCCATAGCAACCGTAGTGGTGACAGCAGGTCTTTGAGTGAAAAGATTTGTAACTCCATGGCCAAAAACCTTCAAATAAGCCAAACCATCATTCTGTAAGTAAGCTATAAGTTAATCAAGCACTTTAGAACTACTTTTTTAGAAAGCTTGCAAAATCATATGTAGTCAAAATTTTCTAATTCCATTCACCTTTCTTCCCAAAGCCTCTTGAAAAAAGGTGATTGCATGTTCAGGCTTTCAGAAAGTTCACGAATTCTATAACATCATAGGTCCACAAAAAAAAGGACATAAAGTCTCCGGGTGCCAATCTACAGGTGTACCACAAATATGCCAACTGGGGCTTGACTGTAACAGTGTATACAGTAGTCTCCCCTTCTTCAGGGGATACATTACAAGAACTCCAATGGTTGCCTGAAACTGAAATTAGTATGAAATATTTGTGCGTATGAATACGAGAGGCATATATGTATATATATCATGTTTTTTCCTAGATTTACATAAGTACGATGACTTTTATTTTTTTTTCATTGCTTAATGAGTTTTATTACAATTATAGGTGTACAGAAATCATCACAACTCAATTTGATAGCATTTGCGTCCCAAACAGCCTATAAAAGGAATAAATTGGCAATTCTGTACTCCACCTTACATTAGACAAACTAGTCCAGACCAAAAGATAGAAAGTCTGATAGTAAGAATATTTAGTAACACAATATTTAGAATTAAACATAATATTCTATAATATCAGCTTTTCCTTCTTGGGCATGAGTTTCATTTAAGAACAGAGAAACTGCATATTGAATAGTTAATATGTTTTCTAAAATTTCTTTCACCTGCATGGTTTAATATACATCACCATCCAAATTTCTTAGGCTTTGTCAGCAAATGCTATATTCCCTAGCATTCTTTTTCATTTCAATTAATGAATTTTATTACAATTATAGGTGTACAGAAATCATCACAACTCAATTTGATAGCATTTGCGTCCCAAACCCTCAGTGCATCCCCCCACCCCCCAGACTGTCTCATTTGTAAACCAAGGGTTTTCCAAAGTCTGTGAGTCATTCTCTGTTCTGCAAAGAAGTTCATTGTGTCCTTTTCTTAGTTTCCACATGTAAGCGGTAGCATTGGATGTTGCTGTCTAATTGTCTGACTGGTTTCACTTCGCATGATAATTTCTAGGTCCATCCATGTTGCTATAAATGTTGTTATTTCGTTCCTTTTAATGGCTGAGTAATATTCCATTGTGTGTATGTACCATATCTTCCCTATCCACTCCTCTGTCGATGGGCATTTAGGTTGTTTCCATGACTTGGCTATTGTATAGAGTGCTGCAGCGAACACTGGAGTACATGTGTCTTTTCGAGTCATGGTTTCCTCTGGATAGATGCCCAGGAGTGGGATTGCTGGATCAAACGGTAATTCTATTTTTAGTTTTCTGAGGAATCTCCATACTGTTTTCCACAGTGGTTGCACCAGTTTGCATTCCCACCAACAGTGTAATAGGGATCCTTTTTTCCACACCCTCTCCAGCACTTATTGTTTGTAGACTTTTTGATGATGGCCATTCTGGCTGGTGTAAGGTGGTACCTCATAGTGGTTTTGATTTGCATTTCTCTAATAAGGAGCAATGTTGAACATCTTTTCATGTGTTTATTTGCCATCTGCATGTCTTCTTTGGAGAATTGTCTGCCTGGATCCTCCGCCCATTTTTTGATGGGGTTGTTTGTTTTTTTGGTATTGAGCTGTAGGAGGTGTTTGTAAATTTTGGAGATTAATCCCTTGTCAGTCGATTCATTTGCAAATATTTTCTCCCATTCTGTGGGTTGTCCTTTCGTTTTGTTTAAGGTTTCCTTTGCTGTGCAGAAACTTTGAAGTTTAATGAAGTCCCGTTTGTTTAGTTTTCTTTTTATTGTCCTTACTCTGACAGATGGATCTGAGAAGATGTTGCTATCATTTATGTCAGAGAGTGTTTGGCCTATGTTTTCCTCTAGAGTTTTACAGTATCTGGTCTTATATCTAGATCTTTAATCCATTTTGAGTTTATTTTTGTGCATGGTGTTAGGAAGTGTTCTAGTTTCATTTTTTTACGTGTGGCTGTCCAGTTTTCCCAGCACCACTTATTGAAGAGGCTGTCTTTTCTCCAATGTATATTCCTGCCTCCTTTGTCATAGATTAGTAGACTATAGATGCGTGGATTTAATTCTGGGGTTTCTATCCTGTTCCACTGATCTATATTTCTGTCTTTGTGCCAGTGCCATACGGTTTTGATGACTGTAGCTCTGTAGTATAGTCTGAAGTCAGGGAGCCTGATCCCTCCAGCTCCGTTTTCCTTTTTCAGGATGTCTTTAGCTATTCTGGGTTTTTTGTGCTTCCAAACAAACTTTAAAGTATTTTGTTCTAGTTCTGTGAAAAATGTCCTTGGTAATTTGATAGGGATTGCATTGAATCCATAGATTGCCCTGGGTAGTATAGTCATTTTGATAATATTGACTCTTCCAATCCAAGAGCATGGTATGTCTTTCCATCTGTTCATGTCATCCTTGATTTCTTTCATCAGCGTCTTATAGTTTTCAGAGTACAGGTCTTTTGTCTCTTTAGGTAGGTTTATTCCTAAGTATTTGATTCTTTTTGATGTGATGGTAAACGGGATTGCTTCCCTAATTTCTCTTTCTGATCTTTCATTGTTAGTGTATAGAAACGCAGTTGATTTCTGTGCATTAATTTTGTATCCTGTGACTTTGCCAAATTCATTGATGAGCTCTAACAGTTTTCTGATAGAGTCTTTAGGATTCTCTAGGTATAGTATCATGTCATCTGCAAATAGTGATAGTTTTACTTCTCCCTTTCCAATTTGGATTCCTTTTATTTCTTTTACTTCTCTGATTGCTGTGGCTAGGACTTCCAAAACTATGTTGAATACTAGTGGCGAGAGTGGACATCCCTGTCTTGTTCCTGATCTCAGTTGGGAATTCTTTCAGCTTTTCACCATTGATAATGATGTGAGCTCTGGATTTGTCATAGATGGCCTTTATTATGTTGAGGTAGGTTCCCCCTATGCCCACTTTCTGAAGGGTTTTTATCAGAAATGGGTGTTGGATTTTGTCAAAGGCTTTTTCTGCATCTATTGAGAGGATCATATGGTTTTTACTCTTCAGTTTGTTAACGTGGTGTATCACACTGATTGATTTGCGGATACTGAAGAATCCTTGCATCCCTGGGATAAATCCCACTTGATCGTGATGTGCAATCCTTTTAATGTATTGTTGGATTCAGTTGGCTAGTATTTTGTTGAGGATTTTTGCATCTATGTTCATCAGTGAGATTGGCCTGTAAATTTTCTTTTATGTGGTATCTTTGTCTGGTTTTGGTATCAGGGTGATGGTTGCCTCATAGAATGAGCTTGGGAGTGTCCCTTCCTCTGCAATTTTTTGGAAGAGTTTCAGGAGGATAGGTGTTAGCTCTTCTCTAAATGTTTGGTAGAATTCACCTGTGAAGCCATCTGGTCCTGGACTTGTGTTTGTTGGAAGTTTTTTAATCACAGTTTCAATTTCAGAACTTGTGACTGGTCTAGTCATATTTTCTGTTTCATCTTGGTTTAGTCTTGGAAGATTGTTCTTTTCTAAGAATGTATCCATTTCTTCTAGGTTTTCCATTTTATTGCCATATAGTTGCATATAGTAGTCTCTTATGATCCTTTGTATTTCTGGGATGTCTGTTGTGACTTCTCCTTTTTCATTTCTAATTTTATTGATTTGTGTCCTCTCTCTTTTTTTCTTGATAAGTCTGGCTAAGGGATTATCAATTTTGTTGATCTTTTCAAAGAACCAGCTTTTAGTTTCATTGATCTTTTCTATGGTTTTCTTTGTTTCTATTTCATTGATTTCTGCTCTGATCTTTATGATTTCTTTTCTTCTACTAACTTTAGG